>LR738712.1:837227426-837309337 GCA_902687465.1 Secale cereale | reverse complement strand
AAAACCAATACTTCATCATTAGGCGAAAGTAACAGTAGCATGATGGTACGAAGCTCTCCAAAGTGGTTTTGGAACGGAGTCCCAGATAAGATAATTCGTAACAAAAGACGGATTATCCTATCAGGGACTTCGTTCCAGAACAACTTTGCATAACTTCATACCAACATGCCCCGGTTACTTCTGGCAAATGACGAAGTCATGGAATTCTTCAATACTTTGACACTAGCTAGGCAACCTCTCTCGACCTGTCGACCCCTGACTGCTCGGCGATCCACAACCCTAGACCCCGATCATGTCACATTTCGTCTAGTGTCAAAGGATTCAAGAAAACCAATACTTCATCATTAGGCGAAAGTAACAGTAGCATGATGGTACGAAGCTCTCCAAAGTTATTTTGGAACGGAGTCCCAGATAGGATAATTCGTAACAAAAGACGGATTATCCTATCAGGAACTCCGTTCCAGAATAACTTTGCATAACTTTGTACCAAAATGCCCCGGTTCCTTCTGGCAAATGATGAAGTCATGGAATTCTTCAATACTTTGACCCCCGACTGCTCGACGATCCACAACCCTAGACCCCCGACTGCTAGGCAACCTCTCGACACCTCGACCTTCGGCCTCTCGACCCCTCGACGACCCTCGGCCCCTCGGCGATCTCTCGACCCTTAACGACCCTCGGTCCCTCGACGACCCTCGACCCCCCCACCCTAATGTCGAAGTTATCGGGGAGGGTGTATATCGACAACGACATATCCGATAAAAAAAAGAGGAAGAGGAAGAAAAAAGGAACCGCTAGAGGAGAAGATCGAAGAAAAAAAAGAAAAAAAAAGGAGAAGAAGAAAGGAATAGAGGAGAAGAAGAGAAAATTTCTCTTCTTCTCCTCTATTCCTTTCTTCTTCTCCTCTTTTTTTCTTTCTTTTTCTTCTTCTTATTTATTTCTCCTCTTCTTCCTCTCCTCTTCTTCTTTCTTTCCTCTTTCTTATTTTCTTCTTTCCTATCCTTCTTTTTCTAAATTTGTAACTTTTGCATATATAAAACTTTCTATATATATTTAGCATATATACACAAAAAACTATATAGCCACATACACATATATATACATCACATACACACATCACATACAGCAACTATACATCACAATTGTAACTATCTATATATAAACAAAAAATATTCTATGAAAAAAAAATTAACATATATATTTAGCAAATTCCTAAGAAAAAAAATATATATATACACATACATATATATACAGCAACTATATTTACATATATATATACATACACACATATATATATACACATACACACATATATATACACACACATATATATACAGCAACTATATATATATATATACAGCAATTTATATAAACATAAAAAAAACAGCAAGCCCTCACATCGCGCGGCGGGGCGGGGCGGCGCGACGGCGGAGGGGCGGGGCGGCGCGACGGCGACGGGGCGCGGCGACGGCGCGGGGCGGGGCGGCGCGGGGGCGCGGGGCGGGGCGACGACGACGAGGCGGCGTCGGGGCGGCGTCGGGGGCGACGGCGACGGCGACGGGGCGACGGGGGCAACGGCGACGGCGACGGGGCGACGGGGGCGGGGAGAGAGGCGTCGGGGGCGCGGGGAAGAAGAAACTGACGAAATTTTCGCAAGTCTTGGTTATATAGGAGGGGCATTAGTCCCGGTTCGTGGCACCAACCGGGACTAATACCCCCCTTTAGTCCCGGTTGGTGCCACCAACCGGGACTAAAGGTCCCTTTTCAGCAGCCCAAAGGGCGGGAAGAAGTGGCCTTTGGTCCCGGTTGGTGGCACCAACCGGGACTAAAGGGGGGCATTGGTCCCGGTTGGTGCGACGAACCGGGACTAATACCACCCTTTAGTCCCGGTTGTTGCCACCAACCGGGACCAAAGGCCCTGTGCTAGCGCGGGTGCGGTGGGATGTTTAGTCCCACCTCGCTAGCTGAGGGAGCTCGAGAGTGGTTTATAAGGGCTGCTGCGCCCACCCTCTCGAGCTCCTCTCAAATGCAGGCTTCTAGGCCTAACTCTGCGTGCTGCCCTGTGAGCTTGCTGGGCCTTATAGTCCAGATGCATCCAGTGCTGTAGGCCTTGCAGGCTCACTGGGCAGCGCCCAATTTTTTTTCCTTTTTTTCTTTATTTATTTCTAAGTTGTTTTTTGCTGTATTTAGAGTTTCTTTGTGAATATTATTGCTTTAGGTAAAACCAATTACAAACTTTCTGTTAGTGCAAGTAGTATTCAAATTTGAATAATTTAAATTTGAAATTATTTGTTTTCTTTGTTGCTTTATTTATTTTATTTTGTTTCTACTTACAACAAAATACTTATTGTTGCTATTTTTTTTGCAAGTTTTTTTGTTTTGTTTTCTGCATTATTTATTTTCTTTTGTTATTTGCTTTATTTTTTAATTTCTTTCTGGTAAAACCAATTACAAACTTTCTGTTAGTGCAAGTAGTATTGAAATTTGAATAGTACAAACGGACAATGGTATCATACTCGTTTGTTACAAAGTTGGCATGGTATTATCATAATAGATGCCGAAAAAAGTCTTCACTTTTTCTTCGCTTGTGTCATTTGCTTATTGCGCCGTAACCATGGATAATCTTCATCGTTTATCAGGATGCTTGGGTCAGCCTTGACTTTGAAGGGAGGAATTTCATGAAACTTTTCATAATCTTCAGACATGTCTGTCTTGCCCTCCACTCCCAGGATGTCCCTTTTTCCTGAAAGAACTATGTGGCGCTTTGGCTCATCGTATGATGTATTCACTTCCTTATCTTTTCTTTTTCTCGGTCTGGTAGACATGTCCTTCACATAGATAACCTGTGCCACATCATTGGCTAGGACGAATGGTTCGTTAGTGTATCCAAGATTTTTCAGATCCACTGTTGTCATTCCGTACTGTGGGTCTACCTGTACCCCGCCTCCTGACAGATTGACCCATTTGCACTTAAACAAAGGGACCTTAAAATCATGTCCGTAGTCAAGTTCCCATATGTCCACTATGTAACCATAATATGTGTCCTTTCCCCTCTCGGTTGTTGCATCAAAGCGGACACCGCTGTTTTGGTTGGTGCTCTTTTGATCTTGGACAATCGTGTAAAATGTATTCCCATTTATCTCGTATCCTTTGTAAATCAATACAGTCGAAGATGGTCCCCTGGACAACAAGTACAACTCATCACAAACAGTGTTGTCACCTCTGAGACGTGTTTCCAACCAACTGCTGAAAGTCCTGATGTGTTCACGTGTAATCCAGTCGTCGCACTGCTCCGGGTGTTTGGAGCACAGACTGTTCTTGTGTTCATCGACATACGGGGTCACTAATGTAGAGTTCTGTAGAACTATGTAGTGTGCTTGAGACCAAGAATATCTGTCCCTGCATATTATTGAGTCCCTTCCAAGCGTGCCTTTTCCAGTCAGTCTCCCCTCGTACCGCGATTTAGGGAGACCTATCTTATTAAGGCCAGGAATGAAGTCAACACAAAACCCGATGACATCCTCTGTTTGATGGCCCATGGAGATGCTTCCTTCTGGCCTGGCGCGGTTACGGACATATTTCTTTAGGACTCCCATGAACCTCTCAAAGGGGAACATATTGTGTAGAAATACGGGCCCCAGAATGACAATCTCGTCGACTAGATGAACTAGGACGTGTGTCATGATATTGAAGAAGGATGGTGGGAACACAAGCTCGAAACTGACAAGACATTGCGCCACATCACTCCTTAGCCTTGGTACGATTTCTGGATCGATCACCTTCTAAGAGATTGCATTGAGGAATGCACATAGCTTCACAATGGCTAATCGGACGTTTTTCGGTAGAAGCCCCCTCAATGCAACCGGAAGCAGTTGCATCATAATCACATGGCAGTCATGAGACTTTAGGTTCTGGAACTTTTTCTCTGCCATATTTATTATTCCCTTTATATTCGACGAGAAGCCAGTCGGGACCTTCATACTGAGCAGGCATTCAAAGAAGATTTCTTTCTCTTCTTTCGTAAGAGCATAGCTGGCAGGACCTTCATACTGCTTCGGAGGGATGCCGTCTTTTTCGTGCAAACGTTGCAGGTCCTCCCGTGCCTCAGCTGTATCTTTTGTCTTTCCATACACGCCCAAGAAGCCTAGTAGGTTCATGCAAAGATTCTTCGTCACGTGCATCACGTCGATTGAAGAGCGGACCTCTAGGTCTTTCCAGTAGGGTAGGTCCCAAAATATAGATTTCTTCTTCCACATGGGTGCGTGTCCCTCAGCGTCATTCGGAATAGCTAGTGCGCCGGGGCCCTTTCCAAAGATTACGTGTAAATCATTGACCATAGCAAGTACGTGATCACCAGTACGCATGGCGGGCTTCTTCCGGTGATCTGCCTCGCCTTTGAAATGCTTGCCTTTCTTTCGACATTGATGGTTGGTCGGAAGAAATCGACGATGGCCCAGGTACACATTCTTCCTGCACTTGTCCAGATATATATACTTTCAGTGTCATCTAAACAATGCGTGCATGCGTGGTATCCTTTGTTTGTCTGTCCTGAAAGGTTACTGAGAGCGGGCCAATCGTTGATGGTCACGAACAGCAACGCCTTTAGGTCAAATTCCTCCTGTCTGTGCTCATCCCACGCACGTACACCGTTTCCATTCCACAGCTGTAAAAGTTCTTCAACTAATGGCCTTAGGTACACATCAATGTCGTTGCCGGGTTGCTTAGGGCCTTGGATGAGAACTGGCATCATAATGAACTTCCGCTTCATGCACATCCAAGGAGGAAGGTTATACATACATAGAGTCACGGGCCAGGTGCTGTGATTGCTGCTATGCTCCCCGAAAGGATTAATGCCATCCGCGCTTAAAGCAAACCATACGTTCCTTGCGTCCTTTGCAAACTCCTCCCAGTACTTTCTCTCGATTTTTCTCCACTGCGACCCGTCAGCGGGTGCTCTCAACTTCCCGTCTTTCTTACGGTCCTCACTGTGCCATCGCATCAACTTGGCATGCTCTCTGTTTCTAAACAAACGTTTCAACAGTGGTATTATAGGAGCATACCACATCACCTTCGCAGGAACCCTCTTCCTGGCGGGCTCGCCATCAACATCACCAGGGTCATCTCGTCTGATCTTATACCGCAATGCATCGCATACCGGGCATGCGTTCAGATCCTTGTATGCACCGCGGTAGAGGATGCAGTCATTAGGGCATGCATGTATCTTCTGCACCTCCAATCCTAGAGGGCATACGACCTTCTTTGCTGCGTATGTACTGTCGGGCAATTCGTTATCCTTCGGAAGCTTCTTCTTCAATATTTTCAGTAGCTTCTCAAATCCTTTGTCAGCCACAGCATTCTCTGCCTTCCACTGCAGCAATTCCAGTATGGTACCGAGCTTTGTGTTGCCATCTTCACAATTGGGGTACAACCCTTTTTTGTGATCCTCTAACATGCGATCGAACTTCAGCTTCTCCTTTTGACTTTCGCATTGTGTCCTTGCATCGACAATGACCCGGCGGAGATCATCATTTGGTTCCTCTTGATCTTCAGCAGCTTCACCCGTTGCAGCATCATTGGGCACATCGTCTGGTTCCTCTTGATCTTCACCTGCTCCCCCCATTGCAGCATCACCGTATTCAGCGGGCACATAGTTGTCATCGTACTCTTCTTCTTCACCGTCTTCCATCATAACCCCTATTTCTCCGTGCCTCGTCCAAACATTATAGTGTGGCATGAAACCCTTGTAAAGCAGGTGGGAGTGAAGGATTTTCCGGTCAGAGTAAGACATCGTATTCACACATTTAGTGCATGGACAACACATAAAACCATTCTGCTTGTTTGCCTTAGCCGCATTTAGAAACTCATGCACGCCCTTAATGTACTCGGAGGTGTGTCTGTCACCGTACATCCATTGCCGGTTCATCTGCGTGCATTATATATAATTAAGTGTGTCAAAAACCATTACAGAACATCATAAATAGATAATTAAGTGACCAAATGGATAAAAGTTCATCATCACATTAAAACCAAAGTACATACATATATAGTTCTCATCTAACAACATATAGCTCTCCATACACATCGAAACTATGTAAAACTTTTCAATGCGAAAACAAATGCGATCATAATCGCAACCAAGGTAACAATTGATCCAACGGCATAATGATACCAAGCCTCGGTATGAATGGCATATTTTCTAATCTTTTTAATCTTCAACCGCATTGCATACATCTTGATCTTGTGATCATCGACGACATCCGCAACATGCAACTCCAATATCATCTTCTCGTCCACAATTTTTTTTATTTTTTCCTTCAAGAATTTGTTTTCTTCTTCAACTAAGTTTAACCTCTCGACAATAGGGTCCATCTTGATCTTGTGATCATCGATGACTTCCGCAACATGCAACTCCAATTCCATCTTCTCCTCCTCCATTTTTTCCAATTTTTTCTTTAAGGAAATGTTTTCCTCTTCAACTAAATTTAACCTCTCCACAAGAGGGTCGGTTGGAATTTCCGGTTCAACTACCTCCTAGACATAATAAAACATCTATGCATGTCAGGTTGGTCGGCATAACTATCATAAACAATAAAACAATTAGTTATAAATTAAAGATAATATACCACATCCGAATCGTAGACAGGACGAGGGCCCACGTGGGCGGATATCAAAACCATCGCACTATATAATAACAAGCAATAATAAACGTAAGAAAATTAGACAAATATCTATCTAAAGCAATAATAACAAGCAATAATAAAAGTAAGAAAAGCATGGACATAACAAGAGGCTCACCACGGTGGTGCCGGTGATGAGATCGGCGGGGGCGATCGACGGCGGCGAAGACGGGGACGGGACGTGACGGACCGCTAAACCTAGACAAATCTCGAAGAAAATAGAGCTTCGAGAGGAGAAAAGCTTAACTAGTGTGGCTCGGGCATTCCACCGAACACGTTGTGTGCATAGGAGGTGAGCTAGAGCACCACTAACCCCTCTCCTCCTCGGCCAGAAAAAAAAAACAGAGCAGTGAGCTCTGCTCTTGAGTGAGGGGTTATATATAGGCACCTCATTGGTCCCGGTTGGTGCTATGAACCGGGGCTAAAGGGTAGCCTTTGGTCCTGGTTCATAACACAAACCGGGACCAATGGTGGTGGGCCAGGACCAAGAGCCATTGGTCCTGGTTTGTCGCTCCAACCGGGACCAAAAGGTCAAAACCAACCGGGACCAATGGCCCACGTGGCCCGGCCGGCCCCCTGGGCTCACGAACCGGGTCCAATGCCCCCATTGGACCCGGTTCTGGATTGAACCGGGGCTAATGGGCTGGTCCAATGCCCTGTTTTCTACTAGTGTTTACTCCTACAAGGCAGGTGAAAAACTGCTCGATCTCCTCCTAACTTAGAGTGAAGCACGCGGGAGGGTAGTCATTTCTGGTCTTCTTGGCCTTTTTGCCTTTGCGACGACTTTCCATGTCCTGCTTTGCCTCCTCATCATCATCATCATCATCATCATCATCATCATCATCATCATCATCATCATTAGCGTGAAGCTCCTGCCTGATGCCCATTGATTTCAACTCTGCCCTTGCTTTCGGCCCATCTTTGGTCCTCTCTGGCATGCTGAGCAGGGTACCAAGCAGACTATCCCACACGTTCTTCGTGATATGCATGACATCAAGGCTGTGAGGCACACGGTGGATCTTCCACTACGGCAAGTCCCAGAAAACAGACCTCGTTTTCCATACCTTCAGCAGCGGCTCTGGCGCCTTTCGCTTCTTTCCCGGCTCTGGCGCCTTTTGCTTCTTTCCCGACAGTGGGCAATCTTTCCAATTTATCAATAGCTCACCTATTTCCTCGCCGCTCCTCATACGCGGGGGTCCTCGGGGTTCGGTTTCACCATCGAACAGATCCTTGCGTTTTCTCCACAGGTCATCGTCGCGAAGCCACCTTCGATGTCCCATGAACACGGTTTTCGAAGACCCGGGATCTCTATCTAGCTGGCGATACGTTGTGTCATCCATGCACCTGACGCATCCAGAAAATCCATGGACCACCTGCCCCGCGACATATCCGTAACCGGGATAGTCGTGCACCATCGTGAGCAGTGCGGCTCTCATAGGGAAATATTCTTTCTTTGCGGCGTCCCACGTATTGGCTGGCGTTTTCCACAGCATGTCTAGCTCCTCTTTCAGCAGCCCCAGATACAGATTGATGTCGTTCCCTGATTGTTTCGGTCCTTCAATTAGCATACTCATGTAAATGTACTTCCTCTTCATGCACAACCAGGGGGGAAGGTTGTACATCCACACAAACACATGACAGGTGCTATGTGTGCTTCTCTGACTGCCAAACGGATTGACTCCATCGGTGCTCGCGCACAGCACGATGTTCCTTGGATCGTTCCCAAATTCTAGGTCTTCGAAGTTCAACGCTTGCCACTGGCTCGCATCCTTAGGTTGACTCGGCATCTAGTCTTTTTTATCTATCTCCGGATCATTTGCGTCATCTTCTCGCTTCTTCTCCTCCCTATCCGCGTGCCAACGCAGGAGCTTTGCTACCTTAGGGTCCGCGAAATACCGCTGCAGACGAGGAGTGATCGGAAAGTACCAGACCACTTTTCGAGGAGCTTTCTTCCTCTTCTTGGATCGAGTGATGCTGCACACCGGACATATGGTAGACTCCGCGTGCTCGTCTCGATAAATGATGCAATTGTTCATGCACACATGGTATTTCACGTGCGGTAAATCCAGAGGACACACGATTTTCTTCGCCTCCTCGAAACTGGTCGGGCACTTGTTCCCCTTGGGAAGACGTTCGTGCCAGAATGACATGTTCTCGTCGAAGCATGCGTCGGTCATTTTGTGTTTTACCTTCATCTCCGGGGCCATGAGCGTTACTTTCAGGCGGGTATCCTTGGGCCTGCATCCTTCATACAATGGAGTAACCGCGTCTATCTCCAGTTGATCCATCTTGGCTTTCTCTCGGGCGGCAGCTCTTGCGTTATCCGTCTGCTTGAGAAGCAGCTCTTGAATATGAGGGTCCTGCACCCAGCCCATCGATGGTCCAGCGTCGTCTGCTCCGCCGGCATGATCATCTTCATGATCATGCCCGTCGTCTGCTCCGGCATCATCCTCATCATCATGTCCTGCATCTTCTACATGATGACTGTATACAGCATCACCGTCGTGATCATCTCCTGGAGATTCTTCGTCTTCTCGCCCGCCCGAGCCGCGGTGGTTGTCTTGCTGGCCTTCCTCATTTCTTGCCCGGCCCCCATGGACGACTTCGTAGTCATCTTCATCACCTTGCCACCGATAGCCATCCATGAAACCACGCAAGAGCAGGTGGTCCCGCACCTGCCCGGAATCCGGGTCCGCAATAAGGCTCTTCAACTTGCATCTTCGACACGGACATCTTATCTCCGTCTCGTTCTTTTGAAGCATCTCGGCCTTCGCGGAGCTCAAAAACCTATTCACGATGCCTTCGGTCATCGTGCGGACCATGGTCGCCTGTGGGGTAGAGCAAAACGATATTTTAGAACCAAGAAAAAATTTGGCATGACTTTCCCTAAAAATAGGACCAAAAAGAATGCTTAATGCCAAAATTCTCGCCGAAACGGAAATGAATTAACATTCCGGCAAAATATTGGCAACTATCGCATTTCAAATACCGGTACCCCTGCAAACACAAACATATATGCAACACCACAAACATATGCAACACCACGAACATACATAGATCTAGCTAGGCCATAAAAAGTGCATGTGCACATTGTTGGAGGGAGAACAACATAAAGATAGCTTCCCCCTTACTTACCTATCAAAAAAAGGTAATTTAACCACTTAATTTGAATGAATCTATGGTGGAAATAAGGTGACAAAGAGGAGGCACCCGAGACAAGCTTTGGAGGAGGTGGTGGAGAGAATGAAGTGGGGAGAAAGTGAGTGGGTAGGAGTGGCTGTCCAAAATATCTTGTTGGTGCCCACTTACTAATGGCGCACCACCTCCAAATGCGCCATTAGTAACCCAGGTTACTAATGACGCACCTGCTGGTGGTGCGCCATTAGTAGTTTTGCAAAAATAAAATAAAATAAAACATACTAATGGCGCACTGTGCCAAAGTGCGCCATTACTAGTTTAAACAATTAATGGCGCACTGTGGCACAGTGCGCCATTAGTAGTTTTGCAAGAAAAAAACAACAGTAGTGGCGCACAATGTGACTGGTGCGCCATTACTAGTTACAACTAGTAATGGCGCACTATGTCTGGATGCGCCATTAGTATGTTTGGAAAAGAAAAAAAATTAATACTAATTGCGCACCCTGAGCCAGGTGCGCAATTAGTGTATTCCACTCTAATGGCGTACCAGCAAGTGGTGCGCCATTAGTATATACTAATGGCGCGCCGCATGTCTGGTGCGTCATTAGTGTCAATTCCATCTATAGCCCTTTTTCTAGTAGTGCTGTAGTCGAGTGACCCAACGTGAGGTCTTCGATCACCTCACCACATCGTCTCGCCTCTATCCTCATCTTCAAAGTTGTATCCAGATTCTGGAGGCTGCAGTTTCCTTTTAAAACAATGGCCATGATCCAATCCGTCCTCTCCCTAATCCCCTTCTTTCATTGGATCTAGATTACCACTGGATCTCTTCAATATCAAGTTGTTACCAAGCTGTAGTCCTCATCACCCTTTGTAGGCCAATAAACTAATCGGATGTGAGCATGTGTACACAGCGGGTTGAAGCTGATCCGACAATTCTGCAGTTTCGTCATTCACCAGCTTCTTGAGTGCAGGACGTCGCACCGATATAGCGAGTTACCATCGTTTAAGTTCAGAGGAAAGTATATATTTTAATTCAGCTCTATTCTTCATCTATTGAATTTATGGAAAAATCCCCAATAGATTGGTTTGATCTTTGCTGGCTCATCAAGAGCAAATCGTTTGATAGAGTGGAAGGATGTTCTACGTCACCTCCATTGGCAGCACATATTTCTAGCAGGTCTAATTGCAGATCATTGGCACCTATACTAATTAGGCACTCCCTATAAGTTCACACATTAATTAGTAATTAGGAGTCGTTAATCTGGTGGGACCGAGTTATAATGGTGTGAATTAACCCATGTAATCCTCGGCTGAAACAATTAGTTTTTTTGTCTGGTCTAATAATTAGATCTTTCATAGTATTGGGGGCACCAATCGTAGAATTGGCTATCTGCTCCCGTCCAATGAAATACCTTAGAGGAGTCCTTGCGATCTATCCCACGCACATGATTCTTCGTCCATCGACTCCCTCAAAAAATTATCTGCAACAATGAAAAAAATAGCGCGCTACAGAAAATAGCGCGACCCCTGAAAATATGCTATTAGCGTGCTATAGCGCGCTATAACGTGCTATTAACGAGACATTGTACACAAGTTAATTTAGCGTGGCAATTCTCTACACGCTATAGCGTGCTATTAGCGGTGCTATATCGCGCTATTTTTTCCAGTGTCTGCAATGCAGCCTATCAAATCCCCAGCTCATATACCGCATGATGTCAAACAAAAAAGAAAAACACATCTTCTGCATTGGTGCAACATGAAGCGGCCTCTAGGGTTCCATCAGGTCCTCCAATGCACGTAAGAGCTCACCTCCACCTAAATCCCAATCCTATCTCCCTCCAATCCCTACTGTCCGTGCTCTTCTCATTAGATATGTTGTTGCTTTTTTTATCCCTAGAAGAAATCACCCAGGAGCAGATGTACGTACGTGCAGAACTGCACGCAAGCAAGCAGACAGGCTGCTTAATTGATTAACAGTACCACTAGCTAGAGTACACGTCTGATGCTAGCTTCAACGGAATCGCTTGATTCGTTTGTATTTGGACGGGTCGCCGGGATCTAAACGACTCTGCTATCTCGACAGACGCCTGGTACATGAGCTTGACTTCTCCAGCGTCATCGTCGGAACTTTTAGGAAACACCGATGGAAGAAAAAGATCGGGAGATTTTGGCAGTGGATCGGATGGCGGCAACACGGCTGATCACACCCCACAGGCAAGTAACCTTGCATCATTAATTCTCTCCTCTATTCTTACCCTGATGAATTTTTCCATGCGTCCGCAGTAAATTTGCTACGTCCATGACGTCTTATCAAGATTTTTTATTTATTTTGTACATGTAGTGCACAGGTCGTGACCAGATTATGCATTCTAGGGAGTGAAAGAGAAGAAGAACCGGCCAGCTGAGGGCATCTGTATCACATTTGCTTCCAACCTGCGGCAAGCTAGGTAACAAGCATTCTCTACATCTAGAAATTGACCACTGCCAGCCAGTTTATTTTTCACAAGGAATTGATTTAGATGTTGCAATTTTTTTATTCTAATATGTGATATATCTCAGATTATCTGCATGTTTAACAAATAATTTTTCTGACCAGGATTAAGAAAAAAGTACGATGCCTTGGCATATGGAGTAATATTTTCATGTACTTTCAACACTTCATATATTACGAACTTCCTGTATTTCTCAAAATCATGTCTAATAGTGTATAATATATGTTTTGGTGGAATTATGAGATTTTAGTACTTTTGCATGTGCAGAAATTTAGCTATATGATGGCATATCAAGTTATACCTGTCACCGTTTAAATGGTTCGTTTGTTGTATTTGACAACAAATCTAGGTATATGGCCTTTTCTATACAAAATGTTCATAATGAAATTTACTGCAATTGTAACAATAGGGTTGATTCGCTCTCTGCACTTTGATCAACATGCATCATGTGCAGACGGCCATGCTGAAGATCAGCTCAATGATCTCTAATAATGTAGTGGTGTCCCCGACGGTGGTCCTATGTTGACGTGGCATCTGCGGGATCTAGCCATCACACATGCTTGCCGAAGATACGACCCATGTATGGCGACAAGCAGATTGACCGTTTTAGTCAATGTGTGGCGGCAGTTATGATGCTGCACATGGCTATAGCTCGCAGGGTATGACGGTTTGACCATCTCGCCATGGATGCAGCCTTTGCTATATGTTCAGTTTCCATGTCATGTCTCTTATTGCTCCATACGGAAAAATGGCGCATTGAGTTGACTTTTCTGGCAGCAAGAAATTGCAGTTTATCCAAAAAGTAATCATCTGATCTCATGCAAAAAAGATCAGTTCCTTTTTAAGACTACAGGAAATGGCTTTAGAGTTTACTATGGCCACAATAAATATGCCGCTATTTGATGAGCTGATGTATAAGTGTGACTACTCAAAATTAGTGTATTGCAAGCACAAAATCTTTAATGTCCAGCTAAATCTACTTCCCACACTATATGATATTACTTACTTATTAACGGTGATGGAGTCTAAAACATTGTACTATGTGGCAAAGCACTGAAGTGGGAAAAAATTAAGGAATGATTAAGTTTAAATTTGGTTGACATTAATATTTAGATACTCCCTCAAAATTCTTACGTCCAACAGAGATAAAAAATATCTGGACAATTATACGGTAAGGCTGAGTGACAATGGCTTAGTAAAAGAAAAATTGCATTCATTGCAACATAATAGCAGCTCAGATCGATTTGCATTAAGGAAAACGCTAACACATAATATGCACTATTAATTTCTTGCTCATGGAGAAATCTAGCCACGCCATTGGATATACTCTAAAAAGGATACTTATTCCACTATTTAGTGTATGAAAAAAATATGGAAGCGTAGTATACTGAGCCTCCTTGCACAATAGTAATGATTAGCCTCATTAGTAGTGGGCCTATTACATATATTCATTTCCTAAGACTCGGAATATACAATGGTACAATCCATTGTTTAGGAATGCACACAACTATAAAGCTTTCGGTGCAAACTTTATCTTGAAAGTATTGGAAAGGGCAATCTCAAGTTGCAAGAAAGTACGAAAAATGTATCTTTTTTATATGTCATCATAACTTTTTTTTTGTGATCTATGATTTTTAGCTGCTCTTTTTCGTGGTTAACGACCAATTAATTGTAGCATATCATAAAACATGTTAGATTGCGGCTAACTAAACTTCTTTGTAGATCACATATCGTTGACATCATATATTTTCAATTATCATGCTGATTTTGGTAGAAAAAAATATGGATGAAAATGGTTAAATGTCATGATTGAAATTTAACATAGTTCATATTTAATAATTATATTATTAAAAATAAACACAAACTAGCCCGTGCAACCGCACGGGTTGACGACTAGTAATATAAGTGAAGCATGAGAGTTCATCTATTTCTTCAAAATAAAACCATCGCCATGCTCTAAAAAGATATAAGTGAAGCACTAGAGCAAACGACAAACTACTCCAAAAGATATAAGTGAAGGTCAATGAGTAGTTGAATAATTATGTAACTATGTGAAGACTCTCTAACATTTAATAATTTCAGATCTTGGGATATTATTCAAACAACAAGCAAAACAAATGAAAAAAATGACGCTCCAAGCAAAACACATATCATGTGGTGAATAAAAATATAGCCTTAAGTAAAGTTACCGATAGACGAAGACGAAAGAGGGGATGCCTTCCCGGGGCATCCCCAAGCTTAGACTCTTGGTTTTCCTTGAATATTACCTTGGGGTGCCTTGGGCATCCCCAAGCTTAGGTTCTTGCCACTCCTTATTCCATAGTCCATCGAATCTTTACCCAAAACTTGAAAACTTCACAACACAAAACTCAACAGAAAACTCGTAAGCTCCATTAGTATACGAAAATAAAACCACCACTTAGGTACTGTTTTGAACTCATTCTAAATTCATATTTGTATAATATCTACTGTATTCCAACTTCTCTATGGTTCATACCCTCCGATACTACTCATAGATTCATCAAAATAAGCAAACAACACATAGAAAACAGAATCTGTCAAAAACAGAACAGTCTGTAGCAATCTGTAACTTTCGAATACTTTTGTAACTCAAAAAATTCTCAAATAAATTGGTGGACATGAGGAATTTGTATATTAATCTTCTGCAAAAATAATCAACTTAAAAGCACTCTTCTGTAAGAAAATGGTAGCTAATCTCGAGAGCGCAAAGTTTCTGTTTTTTACAGCAAGATCACATTAACTTTCACTCAAGTCTTCCCAAAGGTTCTACTTGGCACTTTATTGAAACAAAACCTATAAAACATGATTAATATAGTATCTTAATCATGTGAACACACAAAAACAGTAGAGGTAAATATTGGGTTGCCTCCCAACAAGCGCTTTTCTTTAATGTCTTTTAGCTAGGCATGATGATTTTCAATGATGCTCGCATAAAAGATAGAGAAAATTCCTTATATAACACTGTTTTAAATGTTGTTTCCTTATTTGACACTGAAAAACTTTTTCTTCCCTATATAACACTGTGTCTAAATTTTATGTCCTTTATAACACTTCCGTCAATTTTGAGCATTCACGGTGTTAAATGACATGTGAAAAGTCCTATTTACCCCTCATGTGGTATGTGACCAAAATTTTACATGGTAGTTTAACTTGAGTATGCGACTATCTGGTTGGCAAGCCTGATAAATTTAGTGTATTTGCCCCTGTGAGCAGCGCGTTTGGTAACGGGAGGACGCACGCTGGTCAACAGGATCGCTGGTGTACGTCAATTGTATATGGTACAATACATACTCGATCGATAGCATACAACTAGGTCAGTATACAACTAGGTTAGTATGTTAATATCATAGTGAGTGCATGTATATTTGTTCGTGAAAAGTCAGTGCGTGTACACGCACGTGAAACGCCAGAAGCACTCTTTGATTTTGCTTCGAAAATTTTGGCTCACGCACCTAGCAATATACTGGAAATAAGCACGACATCGTGTCCGTGTAGGATTCGTATCCATCACCGTATAATATCGCTAGCTTGGTTAGCCAGCCAGCAAACGTAGAATCGCTAGCGAGAGATGGGCTGCTAGCCAGCTTCATCTTTTTTTCGGTGAAAAACTTGTAGTATTACTCAACTCATACTACCTGCTTTTTCTTGGTGTGTACGTGTACGTTGTCGTTGTCTCGATGGAATCATTAGCTCAAAAAGTACTCAAGCTAGCCTCATACGTCAGTACGCCAAAAAGCACTCGGCTACAATGCCATCGAGGTTGGGACCAAGGCCAACATAAATTAAGTCGGCTGGATACATACATATACGTAAATTTTTAGTCACATATCACATGAGGGGTAAATAGGTCTTTTCAGATGTCATCTAACATCATCAAGGCTCAAAATGGATGAAAGTGTTATAAAGGGCATAAAATTTAGATTCAATGTCAAATAAGGAAGGAATTTTTTTTTGGTGTCAAATTAGGCAATAAATTTTAAGACAGTGTTAAATAAGGAATTCTCTCTAAAAGATAAGAATTGAAACATAAAGAGAGAATCATGAAGAATATGACTAGCACATTTAAGCCTAACCCACTTCCTATGCATAGGGATTCTGTGAGCAAACAACTTATGGGAGCAAGAATCAACTAGCATAGGAAGGGAAAACAAGCATAACTTCAAGATTTTTTTTTGACTATAAATAGTAGGGTAAAACCCCACTGTAATTTTTAATTATTTAAAAAGTCATAATACAGAGAGTATCTGGGAAGGCTTGAGGTAAGCCTAAGAAAACTAAAAAAGAGTCTAGAAAACTAATAAAGAGACTAAAAAAAGGAAGTAAAGAAAAGAAAGAAAGAAAAGGGGGCTTTACAAGAGGCTTTGAAGCTAAACAGAAAATTGTCTATCATGCTTCTTCTTTATTCTAAACTTGAGAAGCTTTAGCTCTTCCAAGAAAATGAACTTCCACCCTTGGAAAGAAGGTTGGATGTTTTCAAAAACCTTATTGTTTCTGGTTATCCAGATGGCCCATGCTCCAAGGATTATGATTTCCATGTAGAAAGGGTATCTCAGTTTGTCCTTAAGGTCTTGTAATGCTTCTAACATAGATAAGCTTGGTGTTCTTGTTGGACAGATGAAATCCCAACATTGTTGAACAAATTGGCAGCCCCAAAATAGGTGATGAAGAGTTTCTTCTTGTTGGCATCCACCAACAGCACAGTTGAATCCTCTAACACAAAATTCTTTCTTCTAAGTAGATTTGTTGTGTTGACTCTATCATGTAGAAGTTGCCAGAAGAACACTTTATGCTTTGGCTGGCATGAACTCTGCCACATCGAATTGAAATGTGGAGGTGTCTGCTTGTATCCAATTAGAACTTTATATGCTTTGATGGAGGAGTAGTGTTCATTCCCCCAAATGTAGCTCCAAGTGTCAAATGTGTCTAAGTATTCTGACTGTCTCATGGAAATGCAAATGTCTTCCATTTGTAGGAATTCCTCATATGCTTCAGTTGTTAGAGGGAGAAAAAATAGGTCTTGTAAGTATTCAGTCTGCAGTACTTGTTGTACATTTAGTTGAGAGTTTCTAACAAAGGAGAACAAGTGAGGGAATTGGTGCTTAAGTATTGCTTGGCTCCATAAGTCCTCCCAGAAAAAAACACTTACTCCATTTCCCACATTACATCTAGCAATGGCTTTGTATTGATCAATGAGAGCTAAGTTGGATTTCCACCAGAATGATCCTATCAAACTGCCCCCTGGTAGTCTCCCATCACCATAGTATGATTCCCAGATAAGATTGACCCATGGGATGTCATGTCTGTTGAAGAATTTGTGAAGGTTCTTCATGAGCAATGTTTTGTTGTGTGTGTAGATGTCTAGCACTCCTAAACCCCCTTGATCTTTGGGTCTGCATATTGTTTGCCATGCTACCTGAGCAGGTCTTTTGTCCTCCATATCAGGTCCTCTCCAGAGGCAGTGTCTCAAATATTTGATGATCTGTTTTTTAATTGTAACAGGTATGTCCAAACAGCACATGAAGAATACTGCTAATGAGGTCATCACTGATTTGACCAGTAGAAGTTTACCAACTTGTGTCATGAATGTAGAGATACCAGCCACTCTTTTGGCAATCCTGTTCACTAGGGGGAGGCATTGTTCCACTGTTGGTTTTGAGATCCCCAAAGGCATGCCAAGGTAAGTAAAGGGGAACTGACCTCTACCACATTGCAGGGTGTTGGTATAAATTTCCACCCTGTCTTCAGCAATGTTCAAAGGTACCATGATTGATTTTCCATAATTTACTTTGAGCCCAGTTGTAGTGGCAAAAGTATTCAGAAGTGCCCTCAAACAGAACAATTGTCTAGCATCAGCTTGCATAACCACCAGAGTGTCATCTGCATATTGCACAATTGGGAAATGTGGGCATGATCTGATTTGAAGTGGAGCAGTGATCATGTTTAACCTCATGGATTTGTTAAGAATAGATTGTAGGAGATCAGCAGCTAGCACAAAAACCAAAGGAGAGTAGGGATCTCCTTGTCTTACTCCTCTTTTGATGTAATTTTTTTTACCAGGTACATCATTCAGTAATACAACAGAGGATGCAGTTGTGAACAAAGATTGCATCCAAGAAATCCATTTCTCTCCAAACCCTTTTTCTCTGAATATATCAATAATTGCATCATGTTCTATTGTATCAAAAGCCTTCTGAAAATCCAATTTGATTACTAGGGTTTCCTCTTTAGATTTATGACATTGATGAATGTATTCATAGGCCCATCCTAGGCAGTCCTGGATCACTCTATCTTTGAGGAAGCGATATTGATTGATATGCACCATTTGCAGGATAACTTGTTGTAGCCTATTAGCCAGCAATTTTGTGATGATTTTCAGGACACTATTTAACAGTGAGATAGGCCTGAAGTCATTGGGTGAGAGTGGTACCTCTATTTTTGGCACTAGAGTAATGTAAGAGGAATTAATGCTCTCAAGATTAACAATCTCAGCATGAAAAGCCATAATAAGCTCAAAGACATCAGTCTTAATAATATGCCAACAACTTTTGATAAACTCATTATTGAATCCATCTGGCCCTGGTGATTTATCTGCAGGTAGCTTTTTGACCAGATCTCCTATTTCTTCTTGGGAGAAAGGTTTTTCCAGGTCACTGAAGAGTTGTGGATCCATAGTGTTTTCATAGAGGTCTCTTAGGTTAAAGTGCATTGTGTGTCCATTAGATTGTCCCAATCTATTTTTAAAAGCTTCCCATAGTATTGCAGCCTTGCCATCATGGTCTGTTACTTCCACTTGGTCTTTGTTCAATAGCATATCAATCTTATTGTGCCTGTGGTTGATAGATGCAGTAGTGTGAACGAATTCTGTGTTCTCATCACCAAACTTGACTCCTTTAATTTTACCTCTCTGTTTCCAGTAAATCTTCTGATCATTGAGCACAGTTAGTAAATGTTCCTTGAGCATAGTTTTGCAGTTATATTCATATACTGATAAGTCTCTGTATTCTTCAATCATGTCCCAAAGAAAGATATAGTCATTTAGGTATGAAATTTGCTTCTTATGGCAGGCAATGCTTTTGGGCCAGAGCTTAAGAGCTCTTCTGACATTTTTGAGTTTAGCATTGATCTTCTTAGCACAGTCTGTGTGACCCATTGGGATATTCCAAGCTGTTTCCACCACCTGTTAATCCAGTAGTTTTCAAATCTGAACACCTTGGATTTTGGAATATTTGTGCCTATTTTAATCATGCAAGGAAGATGGTCGGAGATTTGTTTGGCCATGGGAAGGGCCAAAGTATCTGGGTAACTAGTCATCCAAGCAGCAGATGTGAAGAACCAATCTAGTTTTTGTAGGAGTGGGTTTTCCTGCATATTGCTCCAGCTGAACTGTCTGCCCTTGAGTGGTAGTTCAATTAAGGCCAGTTCACTAATAGCCTCATTAAACATAAGCATCTCATTAACATCCCCTCCAGGTCTGTTTCTGTCTTCAGGTGTTCTGATGAAGTTGAAGTCCCCCATGATAATCCAATCAACTTCATTAGGCATTTGTATATTACCAAACCAGTCAATGAACTCAATTTTGTCTTCATGATTGCAGGGACCATAATTTTTTGTGAGAATCCAACTTTTAGAAGAAGATCTACATGTGAACTCAATTGAGAGGGAGAACTTGTTTTGAAACACTAGTTCTCCAGTAAATAAGGATCCATTCCAAGCAGTGAGAATCCCTCCTGAGGCCCCAATAGATGGTAGGAATTCAAATTTATTGAATCTATGAGGGCATACTTTATGAATGTAAGTTAAATCAAAGGTTTCTCTCTTAGTTTCCTGCAAGCAAATAATCCCAGCAGCACTTTCCTCTATTTTCTCTCTAATAGCCAGCCATTTGTCTGAGGAATTAATACCTCTCACATTCCAATTTAAGATATTCCAAGTTCTGTTGTTATTCATTAGAAACGAGAAGAATTATTGTTTGATCATCAGGGTCCATCCCCTGGTGATAATCCCAAGCCTGAATGGTAGTGAGATTCACATAGAGAGCAAGATATCTTGATTTGCACCATTTAGCAGAGTTATAGGGCCAGGAATACCCCATCAACCAGAAATGTGGTTCAGAGATTTTCTCAGCATGAGATAAGCAGTGTCTCCCATAGCATAAAAACACAAGTGGCATTTCAGCAGGGTAGTGTTACCATGTAAAAGGTGCCATTCAGTGCAAGCATCCATTGTGCAGTAGATGCAAAGATTACAGTTTACTCCAAACATGTCACATCTTTTAACCAAAAGAGGATAACAGATCATGCTGCTATCTATTACATGTTGATATTCAAGATTCATCAACACACTAATTTTTGCTGACTGTGTCCCTAGTGGCCTTGGACACCTGGGCCACCTCCTCTTGTCCCTTCTTCTTTGGTTTCTTGGACAACTTCTCTTGTAGCTCATCCTCAGCAACCTTACAAAAAGACTTGGTTAGGTTTTTAACCACTGAGTGCTGAATAATTGGGGGCATAGCATTACATGGCAGACAAGATTTGGCATCCCATGATTTTCTTCTAAAGCCCTTATTATCTTTTTTAATTCTATCACTCCTTCTTACCTCAGTTTCTACCAGAGGTTCTTTGTCTCTCCTTTTTCTGGAGATGGCCTCTCCAAGTGGCAGTGTTTTGTTTGGAGACACTTGTTGTAGAGGGCTACTTGCCCCAGTGGAGGAATGTGCAGCAGGGCTAATGCCTTCATTCTCTTTGCCCAGCCCAAGATTGAAATCCTTGCAGATTGGTGCCTGAGAGGTGGTACACTTATCAGGGATATGAAAAAGCATTGTCTTTTCTTGTTCACAATTAGCAGTCAGTAACTTCCAGATATCAGATTTGAGCAAGTGCATAGTCCAGCCAAATTTATCAGGGGTCAGCAGCAAATGGATTATGAAGTTAAACCAACTTACTGGAATTTCAATTTTGAAAGTGTGCTTGGATCCTTGGGTTGCTGGTGCAAAATGTTGTATCCAAAGATCTAGACCTTCTTCAGAAATTATGTGAGAGCCATCAATAATTTGCATAGCATGTACTTGAGCCAATGTATGAAATTCAAGTATTGAGGGGGAGCGTGGTAGTGAAAAAGTCCCATAGTTACCTTTGGGGCTTGCTTGTGAGGAAGATCCAATGTGAGGAATGAGAACATCTGCTTTGCCCTTGGTATCTGTTGGAATGGCCTGGTGATCAGGGCTGGGAGCTTCAGCAACAGTAGTACTGGCAGGAATATGAGATGTCTGCATATTTTGCTCTGCAGCTTCCACATTTATGTTCAGTTGAGCAGGTACAATGGCTAAATTGGGAGGCAGGTCCTCATTTGGTTGCATCATCTGTAAATCTTCCTCCTCTTCCATAGCATTATATGCTAGAGCAATGTTAAATAAACCCTGACCCATAGGAGGAGCTAAAGAAGCCTGGCTGACCTCCTCACTGGCCGAATGTGTTAGAGATAAAAGACCATCAGAGAGTGAAACAGTAGTAGTGATGCTACTGTTGGGAGCTCCATCTTCAGGCAGTACTGGTATTGCCACTTGAAGCTGTTCTGGAGGGCCAGGAGCAGGTTGTTGGAAGGCTCAGTGGTCCTCTTGTTGAGCCTGTTCTTCCCAAGCATCCCAATCATCATTTGGGGCATGGATATTGTGGTTGGGCAGTGGTTGAAACCCTGGGAAATCATTAGCATTTTGTGGAATAGGGTGGGGGTCTACACCCTCAGGTGGGAATGGATCCTCATTAGCAGGCCCCCCACCCAGCATTTCTTCCAACAGATCTTCAACAGAGCATGTCCATGATTCTTCTTCAAAATGTTCTCCTTCAGACCATCTAATGCTCTTAGGTATATCCTCAAGCTCAGTAACTCTGGCCTTAACCAGGATCTTACCCTTCAGGGCATCCTCTCTCTCCCAACTGATGATCTTGCCCCATTTGGAAATCGCAGTAGCAATATCTTCAGTATTGCAGAAATCAAAAGGGACACCCACAAAGAGTAACCAGCAGACTCTGTTGAATTGTACTCTGGGCCAGTTTCTACCTTGATCATGCTTGTTAAAGGAGATAAAGACATCCCCAAACGCATGCGGGCCCTACCTAACGAGCCTGTCTCTGTCCCTGACAGGCGCAAACTTGACATATGCCTCCCCAAAGGGGCAGGGCTGGATTTCTCTGAAACCAACTTGTTCTACTCCTTGAAGAAACTCTTCTAGCACTTCACGAACGTTAGGGAAGAATACCTCGTTTGGATATGGATGGATGTTGGCAATCGCCCACTCTTCGTGGCACCGAGGACGGTGGGGAACGATTGCGACCTTCAATCACTTGTATCTGGAAACCATGCGGGACGAAAGGCTGGGGGTCGATAGGGATGTTAGCCATCGAAGTCTCAGACGAGGATGCAAGAACCACCTTGTCCGATAGCAATGGCAGCGACGGCGAGCTTGCCAAGGTAGGAGCAGAGGTGGTGGCAGAGAAGGAAGGCGTAGTGGAATGCGAGGAGGCAAGCGACGGTCTTGGCTGAAAGTTTGTGTAAAGATCCTTGACCGGTTCCGTAAAAGAAGGTACCTGCCGAATTTGTGCCATCGGCCCATGGCAACGGAACCAAGTCTCCACTTCTCCTTCGGACCAAGCCTCGGCTGGTGGGCTCGGGAAAGAGTCGAAACGAATAAAAGGCCAGAGCCTAAGTAAGTTGGGTTTAGAGCAGAAACGGGCTATGTGACTGTTATTTCCGCATGCATGGCATACAACGTGGTTACGTGCAGCCGAACGTTGCACGATCATGTGCTCCATCACAGGCTTGCCTTGACCATGATTAAGGCGCATTAAGTTGTTGGTATTGCCCTGAATAGCACCCTCTTGAATAGGCCCCAATAATCTGTCGAAAACGGATCGGCCAGCTCTGACCACCGTGGAGTAACTCCGGTGATCACGGTGGCGGTGAGCTATGGCCTTGCCGGCCCTGCCCACCAAGGTCCATTCCTCGTCAAGCTCATCATAGTAAAGAGCTTCTTCCCTTTGCCAATTTGGACCACCAAAATTCTAGAGGTTAAAGACTAACTCAAAATCTTTCTCAACAATTTTACCCACATTGTAAATCTCAAAGCCCACTACTTTTGTAGCAATCGAGAACTTGAAGGTTCTGTCCTTCAAGAAACGAACACGAAAACCTTGGGCATAACCCCCAAACATGGCGCAAAGAGAGATACTAACCGTGTGCACATTGAGCCTGAAAGAAGCACGGCTAAAAGAAACCACCATGGTGAATTCCTTTTGATGAAAGCCCGGAGAGAACACCACCGGATGACCAAACTTGGCCTTCATATCCGCTTGAAACTTCTTGCCCCGGTCTAAGTTGAGGGCAAAAGGTGCCATGGTGTGGTGGGAGGAGGCCACCAGCCTCGGAGTGGCCGCTGGCAGGGGATGTGTGGCCGCCGGGGCCGGAGTGGCCACCGGCGCGAGGAGGAGGAGCTAGGAGGAGCTAGGAGCTAGGAGGAGCTACCCATAACTTCAGATTTCAAGAACATAGAGAGGAAACTTGATATTATTGCAATATGTTGAAGCATATGATCCTCTCTCATAATAATTTTCAGTAGAATCATGAACGAATTCAACAATATAACCATCACATAAAGCATTATTTTCATGATCTACACGCATAGAAAATTTACTACTCTCCACATAAGCAACATTCTTCACATTCGGAATAATGGGAGTATCATAAGAAACTTGAATACTATAAATTGTTTCCACATTAAAAGAGTAATGTTCAGAAAAAGGGTAATCATAATCATGACAAGTTTTATAAATATAATCATCACTACTTTTTAAAGCATAACTGTCATCACAATAATCATCATAATAAATTTGCATATCAAAACTTGGGAGGCTAAAAACATCATCTTCATCAAACGTAGCATCCCCAAGCTTGGGACAAACATTAATTGCAGCAAATAAATTCTCAAACATGCCAGTCTCATCAAACATAGAATCCCCAAGCTTGGGCCTTTTCATATCATAAGCATAATCACTCTCATCATTAATAGTATGGATAGCAATGATAGTATAGCAATTGTCAGCATCACAATGAGTAATAGGAGAAACATCATTTGGAAGGGATACTTTTTTACCTTTGCTTCTCCTTCTTTTCTTTTTCTTCTTCGCATCATGTGTGGGTTTAATCCTCCTTTTGGAGCTCCTTATTATGAGATTGGTTGAATAGAAGGCTCCTCCTCGTTACCTGATTCATCGTAAGAAAGAATAGGAGGATACGGGGAAACCTCTTTCCTTTCATTAGTATTCTCTTCATCTTCTGTTTGTTTTCTTGTCTTTATGTAATTGGCAATATAATGCAATTCACCGCACAATACATATAAATTTCCTCTAGATCAAAATCAAGACCTTTATCAAGGGAAAATTCTGGAATATTCTTAGTTATACGTTTCACTTCTTCATAACCCAAAAGCAAACTAAGTCCATTATGATGTGCAAGGGAAATCAAGTCATCACAATTTTTGAACATGATTCGATCATGAAACAATTTGCATTGAAGATTTAAATGACCACGTTCATTGCAAAGTTCACAAGTACGGCTAAGAAAATTTAAATTTTCAGCACAGACATCTAGCCTTTCTTGCAACCATTTAGTTTCTAAACACTTATGCCTCTTGCAAAATATATCTTCCCTATTTGGTGTGTACTTGCAAACTCTATGCACTCCACAAAAGTTGACATGCTTATAAGATACATTTTCATCATGACTAGTGCAATCATCATTAGTACTATCGATATTCAAGGAGTTTGTATTAACAACATTGCAATCATGCTCATCATTCAAAGATTTAGTGCCAAACATTTTAATGCATTCTTATTCTAACACTTGATCAAAATTTTCCTTTCCATCATTTTCACGAAAGATATTAAAAAGGTGAAGCATATGAGGTAACCTTAATTCCTTTTTTTGTAGTTTTCTTTTATAAACTAAACTAGTGATAAAACAAGAAACTAAAAGATTCGATTGCAAGATCTAACACTACAAAAAAAGATACATCCGTGACATTTTGGGCCGAACGAAACTTTTTTCTGTCATACTTATGACACTTCTATGACAATAATTGTGACAAAACACGGTATCATCATAGATGTAGTGGGGTCCTACTTCTTTGGGCCGTTCCGGGCGGGCCGGAGACGCAGTTGCATGACATTCTTTGGGCCGTTCATGATGGAAAAAACCGTGGTAGAAGCGAGGGCGAGGAAAATATCGGGGAGTTCCCGGTTACGGTGGGTGGTCAGGGCCGAGCGATGCACGTTTCTCTCATACAAGCACGCATGTCGGTGCGAGCCGTTGGGCTATAACTGAACCCGAGCGATTGCACTGCAGGCTACGCGTTACTAAACCCGAGGGATTGACCGATGGCTGTTAACTGAACACGGTCGAGCGATTCCTTCGCTACTGCTGCTAACTGAAGCCGATCGATGCTGCCTCTGCATGAACAGTGAGCGTTGTTGGGGGGGTTGGATGAACAGTTCCCGGTGGGGGTGGCTGAACAGGACCCCGTGGTGTTGCCTCTGCATGAACAGGACCCCGTTCGATCGAGCCGGTTGGGGCTGGATTAACAGGACCTCATGGAGGGCTGCATGAACAGGACCACCCCGTGGAGGGCTGCATGAATAGTAGACGGTGGAGGGCTGGATGAACAGTAGCCTATGGAGGGGTGGTTGAACAAGAGCCCATGGAGAGGGCTGGTTGAACAGTAGCCGGTGGAGTTGTAACACCCCATATGTGATACCTTCCATTTATGGCAATATATGAAACGTTGACTTCATCAATTCCATTCTGGGCTCTTCTTTCATTTTGGGTTTCTTCGTTTTGTCGCGTGCGTGTGTGCATTTCATCCATGTCATGTTATCATATGCATTGCATTGCATTCGTGATGTCACTTGCACCCGGTACCACTCGTCTCTTCCCGTTGTCCGTTTCGAGTTCCAACACTCACACACGTGCCTGTAGCACCCCCGAGTCCTTCTCTCGTGTGTGGCCGTGTAACGTTCTTTGAATGAGGCGAGACTTGTCGTGCGTTGTTGTTTTGGTACGTGTAGGCCGCCTGTCAAGTTTCGTCGCGTTTGGAGTTCGTTCGGTACTCCAACAGTTAACCTAGTGGGCTAAAAGGTCCTCTTCCTTTTGGCCCAAGACCCCCTCCACAACAGCCCACTAACCCAGCACAACCACTCCCATCCTCTCAGTCGTCGGATCGTGATCGTGTGGGCGAAAACCGCTCCTCATTTGGAGTCTCCTCACTCCCTATGCCTATAAAAACGACCACACCCCTCCATTTTTTCCGGGTAAAAACCCTAGCCCGAGCTCCCCGCGCCGCTGGACGCGTCCGACCGCAGACGGACATGTCCGCCGCCGCGTGCCCGGCCACTCGTTCGCCGCCATGTGTCACATCCAGCCGCCCACCGCCTCCGCGCCGCCGCGGGCCCGCCGAGGCCCGACTCTGGCCCTCTGGCCCAGCCGCCCCGCCGCCCGGGCTTCCTCCACGCGCGCACCCTCGGCCCGACGCGCCGCCCGCCGTCCCCGTCGGCAACCGCTGCCGCGGCCGGCCGCTGCCGCCGCCCTCGTCCCAGCCTCCGGCCACCCCTGCGGCCAACTCCGGCGACCTCTCTGGCGTGGGTTGGATCCGGATCTGGAGGTGGACCAGATCCACCACACCACCGAACCAAACGCCCCGCTCCGCCCGGATCTCTCTGTCCCGGAACCCCTACGTCCGGCGTTGACTCTTCGCAGAGGTGATTTTCTACAAAGTCCCTGGTATAAGTAATTTTGTTGCATCCTTTGCATGGCTGTAAATTTTTGTGTGGTGATCCAAATTGAGTGAATAATATGTCAAAATTATCGTTGTGATATGCTCTTTTTATTGTTCCATTGTGGAATGCTTGTTTGAGTTCATCTTGATGACCTAATCATCGTTGCAAGAGTGCTATATGTTTAAAACTGCAGATAACAGTAATTTTGTTGCATGCTTGTCGTGGTGATAACTTTATGCATGTTGGTCCAAATGGAGCATATGATATGTCAAAATGTTCATTGTGAAGTGCTTTACATGTTGGTTGCTGTAGCATTCATGTTAGGTGCCATATTGCCATGTTAATCTCTATTACAAAAGTGCATGTGGCTGTTAAGTTCTGAAACTTGTTATGAGATGCTAATTTGACTTGTTCATTGCTATTGGTGTGATTGTCTTCATGCCTAATGTCTATATGTTTTAGAAGCACAATCATATGGTCTTTGCTGTGGTGCAATCCATTTTCCATGATATGCCTTGAGGTGACTTAAACAAGTTTGTAAATATGCCATGCCAATGTTGTTGTTTTATACTTAGTGAAAAAACTGCTAAGTCTGGAATCTGTTAAACCTAATGCTATGTTTGCTTGATGCCCCACTCAAATCCATGCATGTTTTAGTATGTAAAATGATCATGTCTTGTTGTCCATGTTATGCTCTATCCATGCATGCCCTTATTTGCATATATGGCCTGTTGTAGCTTATTTATTTCTTGCTCTCAAGTTGCTATAAATTTGACCTGTCAGGTTTTTATCAGCATGATCAATTTGGTGAAGCTTGTTGTTATTGAGCCATGCCTCCTATGGAGTTGTTCCAATGGAGTTGTTTGATGTATGCTATGTCTATTACATGTCCATGATCTTTATATACTTGGTAGAGTTGATATGCTTGTTGTTTTGTGCCTCCGAAGGCAGCATCGTGATGATGTTTTGCCTTCCCAGATTTTGACTAAGTCTGGATAAATTTATTGCAACTTGCCATGCTTGGTTAATTGTGTTCCAGCAAGTTTCTGGGTGTGTTCTAAGTTCATGCTTGTTAAGTATCATGTCTATTTCACATCCATGCCCTTTGTCTCCATGTTTGATTTCTGTAGCATAATTATTTCTTGCTCCAAAGATGACATGTTGCTGTAAACTACAGTTTTGCGTGAATATTGTTTTGCTTGCCATTTGCAAACCGTGCGACCGTTTCCGGTGATCTTTTTATCGATTTCAACCGAAATCTTCCACTATATCCAGTGGCTTGCTTGGTTTTCCATGATGAGGCCTTTTCCATCATCTTCTCCTTAGACTCAAGTGCTTCCACATGCATACGCACATCATACTCGCATCCCTCGTTATGACTTGCATCATGTTGATTATGCATTGCACCGTGTTTGATGTTGTGCCGTGTTGTGTTCTCGTGTTGAGTAGAGCCGGGAGCTGATCCGGAGATCGAGGTTACTACCGAGGCTAAGTTTGAGGAGCAAGGTTACGATCCCACCGACGACTCAACAGGCAAGATGACCATACGCAGATAGCACTACTATCTTTGCCTATGCTAGATGTCTCGCTCTTTAGATCTTGCCTCGATGCCTATGTCTTTTTTTCAGCCCTCCTATTGTTGCCATGAACTCTCTAACCACCCACCTAGCAAACCGTTGTTTGGCTACGTAAGCATCGCTCAGCCCCTCTTATAGTGTTGTTAGTTGTAGTTGAAGATTTGAAGATTCTTGCTTCGTGCTGAAGTTATTGTTGGGATATCACAATATACAATCTGTCAAACTAAATCACCTATATATTGGTAATGGGTGGAAGGCTAAGCCTCTTGCTTGGTGTTTTGTTCCACTCATGCCACACTAGAACCGATAAACCGGTGTTATGTTCCTTGATTTTGCGTTCCTAACACGGTTGGGGTTATGGGACCCCCTTGATAATTCGCTCTGTTTAAAGCTTTTCCAGCAAGGCCCAACTTTGGTTCTATATTTGCCTAACAACTAAAAAACTTGCAAAGGGAGTTATAAACCCGAGGTCTTAATCCACCCCCGGGCCAGTGCTCCTCATGAGTGTTGGTCCAAACTAGAGCACTATGTGGGTCCGCTCCTTGGCAACTTGGGGTATTTTGGCACCTGTACGCTTCGCTCATCCAGTCGTGTTCTGAGACGAGATACCTGCGACTACAATCAGGGTGTCGGCACGCTGGGAGGTCTTGCTGGATTAGTTTTACCTTTGTCGAAATATCTTGAGCACGGGATTCCGAGAATATCCGGGTCTTCCCACCTTGGAGTTGCGACTCAGCAGATCGTGGGCTTGTGATGGGCTAAGTTGGGACACCCCTACAGGGTTTGATCTTTCAAAAGCCGTGCCCGCGGTTATGTGGTAAATGGGAATTTGTTAATGTACGGTTGTAGACACCATGTTCATAATACACTACCTGCGTGAGTAACCGTGATGGTCTCTTTCCGAAGGGGTTCGGGAAGTGAGCACGGTGGGGTTATGTTTGACCATGAGTAGTTAGGATCACTTCGTGATCACTTGATGATCATTGGCTCTTGTTTCTCTCGTCGCTCTAAACCCGTAAGTTAGTGCTAGTGCTGCTGCAACCTTGTTTTAAGCCTTTTCCACACCTAAGGCTTTGATTGTATTGCTACCCGGGAAAGGGATTGCTAAGTCCTCCGTGGCTCACAGATTCTACACAACACCAGATGCAGGTACCGGTGAGAACTACACAGGTGGGGGTTCAGAGTTGTATTGGGAGTTTGATGAAGAGCGTGGACGATACTACGTGTCTTACCTCGAGGATCAGTAGGGCTCTTACTAGGATGATCGGGACCTTGTGATGTTTTATGGTACCTTTCATTTGGATCATCGACTGTAGTCAGACTCTGATGTTATTTCGATGATGTATGTTAATGTATTTCATTGTGTGACGTGGCAAGTGTAACCAAACTACTCTTTTACATTTTCATCCCTCTTTTACATGATTTGTGCAAAGATACCATACTTGAGATCATTCTAGTATGTGATTATGCCTTTAAGTCGTGCCTCGACACGTGGGAGGTATAGTCACATACTGGGCATTACAAGTTGGTATCAGAGCCTTCTTCGACCTAGGAGCCCCCTGATTGATCGAATAGTTGACGGTTGAGTCTAGGCACACACATAAAAATTGATTTGAGTCCTATATATATATATATATATATATATATATATATATATATATATATATATATATCGGAGAGTAGGATTTCTTTTTACTCCTCGCCCCTTCATCGCTCTGGTGAGGACTCCTGACGTTGTTCTATCTCTTCTACTCTCAAAACAATTCACTAATTTTTTTTAGGATCACGCGAGTATTGTTTGGATTGTTCCGATATATTTGTGACGAGAACATTGTTCTCGATGCCTCCTTTCATTTAGGGGTTGTGGTAGTGTCCCGGGGAGTTGAACTCCGAGGTGTTGTCGTCACAAATGTATCGCAGCGGTTCTAGAATACTTAAGACGGCCGACATCGAAAACTCTTCTATGCGGTTAGTGGTGAGATAACCCCGACAACACCCAGTATTGGGGAGGTAGTTCGGGAGTATTGCCACAGCTTGTATAGCAGATGCGTTTCGAAGGTCCGAGGTAAACAGTTTCCGAGGATGACTGGTTATGTGTTGAAGGATGGATACAGCTGGATGTAGGATTAGAGTAGAGTGCGCAGTGCTTCCCCTGTATCCCCAACACCCGATTGCATAACCGGAAACCTTTGGAAAATAATAGGTGGGTTTTTCTAGTAGCTCGTAGGCATTCTTCCAACGAGTGCATGGTATGAAGTTCGGGGTTCAACATTGAGTGAAGAGGTTTTATGGGCATTGTTCCAATCGGGAGTTGCATCTCAAAGGGTCCTTGGCTATGCTGATCCGGGGATTGCAAAACCCTTTTAAACACGTTCCATGAGCTTTCAGCACGAACATGTGGAACGAAGCTTCTATCTTGTATTTGTTCTATCTGCTCCTTGTTGTTTTTACTTACCTTTTGTTCTCCCAAGTGGCTTCTCGAGAAGATTGTTCTGCCATTAAATTGTGGAATACATTCGTTCATTTTGGTTCGAATGTTCTGGTGAATACTTATGTTGCAATTTCTAGCCGTTGATTCAGCTTATATATTTTCAATCAATGGCTAATAGTTGTCATCTCATTCAGGATGGCTCCTAAGAGGGTTCCCAACGCTAACCCAGCGGGTGAAGAAGAGTGTGTTCCTGAACGTCCTCCTTCCCCTCCTCCTCCGTCTGAGGCCTGGAGAGCAATTATGCAAGCGATCAACCAGAACACCCAGATGCAAATGCAAATGATGCAGAACATTCAAGCCAACCAAGCAAATCAAGGTGGTCATGGGAACCAAGGCCAAGGCAATCTGTTCAATCAACCTCACTTTGCGACTCTCAACCAATTCCTGGCAAACCAACCGAAGTCGTTCAGTTACTGTGTGGATCCGCTAGATGCTGAAGACTGGGTCATAGACATCAAGAAGCACTTTGAATGCAGTAACGTGAGACCTGAGGATTATGTCAAGTTTGCCACTTTCCAACTCAAAGATACAGCTGCTGATTGGTGGCAACAGTACAAAGATTCCAGAGGTGGACATGAGATCTTGTGGACTGACTTCTGCAAGGATTTCCGCTCTCACCACATTCCAACAAGTGTCATTGAAGGCATGTGTGAGCAATTCCGCAACCTGAAGCAAGGCACCATTACTGTCTATCAATACAATGTCAAGTTCCAGAACCTTGCCCGCTATGCCAAGCAAGACATCCCAGATGCCAAGAGCAAGATTTATCAGTTCCGTGGTGGTCTGAAGGATGAACTCCAACTAGCTCTCACCTTGTTCGAGCCAGATGAATTTGACCAATCCTACAATATGGCTCTTAAGCAAGAGGCTGCCTAGCTCAAGGTTGAAGCTTCCAAAAAGAGGATCAGAGATGTTGTTCACTCCTCCTCTTCTTCCCAAGTGGTTGCAAAGCAGCAAAAGTTCTGGCTACCGCCTCCTCAAGTGATCCGTCCTCCAAGCAACAACAAGCACTCAGGTGGTCGTGGTTTCTCCCACCCACCCAACCCAAGCAATCAGTCCAAGCCTCAGTTTCAAGCTTCAAGATCAAGTGGTCCTTATCACCGGCCTCTTTCAGAAGTTTCTTGCAACAGGTGTGGCCAAAAGGGTCACTATGCTAACAAGCGTGCTCAAAGGCGCCTTCCGCCTCCTCCACCTGTCAGCAATGCCATTGTCAAGCACAATCCCAAGTCGGCAAGAGTGAACATTATGAACGCGGCTCAAGCAGAGGAGTCTCCTGATGTCATAATGGGTAACCTCTCAGTTAACTCAATTCCTGCAAAAGTATTGTTTGTCTCTGGTGCATCACTCAGTTTCATGTCAAGGCCATTCTTTACCAAGCATGAATTCTCATCATCTTATTTGGATAAACCATTGCGCATTATTTCTCCAGGTTCTCTAATGAGGTCCAACTCAGTTGTGCCGGATGTCTCTATTCATATGGGTGATTACAGTTTTCTAGTTTCCCCGGTTGTTCTCGGCAATTCCGACATTGATCTTATTCTTGGGATGGATTGGCTCTCCAAGCATGATGCAAATATTGATTGTGCAAATAAGGAGGTCAAGCTAACTTATCCTGACGAAGACATGATTATCTTCGCAGCTCGAGATAACTCAATCAGGCTATTCTCTCTCAATGACAAGGGCGAGGTTAATGCCATTTATCAGATTCCGGTGGTCAATGTTTTCCCTGAAGAGCTTCCAGGCATGCCTCCACATCGTCAAGTTGAATTCGTCATTGAACTCGAGCCCGGTACCGAGCCAGCATGTCGGCGTCCGTACAAGCTTTCTCCTAATGAGTTAAAGGAGCTGAAGAAACAACTCGATGAGGAAGAACGTATGGGTCTAATCAGGCCTAGTACTTCTCCTTGGGGTTGTGGTGTTCTATTTGTCAAGAAGAAGGATGGCACGGAACACCTTTGCGGTGATTACCGACCATTGAACAAGAAGACAATAAAGAACAAGTATCCGCTCCCCAATATCAATGAATTGTTCGAGCAGCTCAAAGGAGCAAAGGTGTTCTTGAAGCTCGATCTCCGGATGGGTTACCATCAGATTCGTATTCGTGAAGAGGATATTCACAAGACCGCATTCAGAACAAGCTATGGCTCCTATGAATACACGGTCATGTCTTTCGGCCTTGCAAATGCTCCACCCACTTTCTCTCGGATGATGCACTTCATATTCAACCCTTACACCAATAAAAAAATTCTCGTCTATCTGGATGATATCTTGGTATTCTCCAAGAATGAAGAAGACCATGCCAAGCACCTCCGTTTGGTCCTTGATAGGCTCCATGAACACAAGTTCTATGCAAACTTCTCCAAATGTGAATTCTGGCTGGATAAAGTCTTATATCTTGGCCATATCATCTCTGCCAAGGGCATTTCTGTGAACCCCGAGAAAGTTGAAGCTATTGTCAACTGGGAACCCCCGTAGAATGTCAAGCAACTCCGAAGCTTCCTTGGTCTCGCTAGCTATTGTAGAAGGTTCGTTGAGAACTTCTCCAAGATTGCAAAGCATCTTTCCAACCTGTTGCAGAAGAATGTCAAGTACTCATGGACTCCTGATTGTGATGTGGCATTCAAAACACTCAAAGAGAAGCTCATTTTTGCTTCGGTTCTTACTCCTCTGGATAAGTCCAAGCCTTATGAAGTCTTTTGTGATGCTTCATTGCAAGGTCTTGGCGGTGTTCTCATGCAAGACAAGAAGATTGTGGCATACACTTCTCATCAGTTGAAACCAAATGAGAGGAATTACCCCACACATGATCTCGAGCTAGCAGCAGTTGTACATGCCTTGATCACGTGGAGACACCTTCTGTTGGGCAGAAAAGTGGACATCTTCACTGATCACAAGAGCTTGAAGTACATCTTCACACAGCCAAACCTTAACCTTCGCCAGACTCGTTGGGTTGAGATGATCCAAGAGTATTATCCAAGCATTGAGTATACACCCGGCAAGGCCAATGTCATTGTAGATGCCTTGAGCAGAAAGGCATATTGCAACAGTCTCCTTCTCAAACCGTTCCAGCCTGAACTTTGTGAATAATTTAGGAAGCTCAACCTCCAAGTTGTTCCGCAAGGCTTTCTTGCAAACCTTCAAGTTGCTCCTACCTTGGAAGATCAGATCCGTGAGGCCCAGCTCAGTGATGCTATGGTACAGAAAGTGAAACATGGTATTGCTAAGGGTACTCCCAAATACAAGTGCTATCGCGTTGATGAGAAAGACACCTTGTTCTTTGAGGACAGAATTGTCGTTCCCAAGGGTCATCTCAGAATGCTCATAATGAACGAAGCACATGACTCCCTCCTCTCGATTCATCTCGAAAGTTCTAAGATGTACCAAGACCTCAAGCAATCATACTGGTGGACTCGCATGAAAAGGGAGATTGCCCAATTCGTGAATGAATGTGATGTCTGCAGAAGAGTGAAGGCAGAGCATCAACGTCCAGCCGGTCTCCTTCAACCTCTACCTATTCTCGAGTGGAAATTCGATCACATTGAAATAGATTTCGTCACTGGGTTTCGTAAGTCCAAGAAGGGGAATGATGCTATCTTCGTAGTGATTGACAAGCTAACTAAAGTAGCTCATTTCCTTCCCGTCAAAGAATACATCAACGCAGCTCAGCTGGCAGAGCTGTACACTTCCAGAATTGTTTACTTGCATGGCATTCCTCAAGTCATCTCCTCAGACCATGGAAGTTTGTTCACATCCAAGTTCTGGGACTCCTTTCAGTCAGCAATGGGCACTAAGATTCATTTCAGCACTGCGTTTCACCCTCAGACTAGTGGTCAAGTCGAGAGAGTGAACCAGATCCTCGAAGACATGGTGAGAGCTTGTGTCATCTCTTTCGGTATGAAGTGAGAAGATTGTCTCCCGTTTGCCGAATTCTCTTACAACAACAGTTTCCAAGCAAGTGCCGGCAAAGCTCCTTTTGAAATCCTCTATGGCAGAAAGTGCCGTACCCATCTCAACTGGTCCGAGACTGGTGAACGTCAACTTCTTGGTAATTATTAGATCTCAGAAGCCGAAGAAATGTGCAAAGTCACACATGAGAATCTCAAAGCCGCGCAATCGCGTCAAAAGAGCTACTATGACAGCAAGCATCGTGACTTGGCTTTCGACATTGGAGATCATGTCTATCTCCGTGTGTCTCCTATGAAAGGCACCCAGAGATTCGGTATCAAAGGCAAGCTTGCTCCTAGATACGTGGGCCCTTTCAAGGTTCTTGGAAAAAGAGGCGATCTAGCCTACCAACTTGAGCTTCCATCCAACTTTGCAAATGTTCATGATGTGTTTCACGTGTCTTAACTCCGCAAGTGCTTCAAGACACCTGAACGCACCATTCTGTTCGAGAAGATTCATCTTCAACAAGACTTGTCTTATCGTGAGCACCCTGTTGCTATTCTTGAAGAAATTGAGCGCAAAACCTGCAACAAGTCCATCAAGTTCTTGAAAGTAAAGTGGTCACACCATACCGACCGAGAAGCTACGTGGGAACGAGAAGATCACGTTCGTTCCGAGTATCCTTCCATCTTCCTATCCTAGATCTCGGGACGAGATCTTTTTTATAGTGTAGGAGAGTTTGTAACACCCCATATGTGATACCTTCCATTTATGGCAACATATGAAATGTTGACTTCATCAATTCCATTATGGGCTCTTCTTTCATTTTGGGTTTCTTCATTTTGTCGCGTGCGTGTGTGCATTTCATCCATGTCATGTTATCATCTGCATTGCATTGCATTCGTGTTGTCACTTGCACCCGGTCCCACTCGTCTGTTCCCGTTGTCCGTTTCGAGTTCCGACACTCACACACATGCCTATGGCACCCCCGAGTCCTTCTTTCGTGTGTGGCCATGTAACGTTCTCGGAATGAGGTGAGACTTGTCGTGCGTTGTTGTTTTGGTACGTGTAGGCCGCCTGTCAAGTTTCGTCGCGTTTGGAGTTCGTTTGGTACTCCAACGGTTATCCTAGTGGGCTAAAAGCTCCTCTTCCTTTTGGCCCAAGACCCCCTCCACAACAGCCCACTAACCCAGAACAACCACACCCATCCTCTCGGTCGTCGGATCGTGATCGTGTGGGCGAAAACCGCTCCTCATTTGAACTCTCCTAGCTCCTTATGACTATAAAAACGTCCACACCCCTCCATTTTTTCGGGTAAAAACCCTAGCCCGAGCTCCCCACGCCGCCGGACGCGTCCGACCGCAGCCGGACACGTCCGCCGCCGCGCGCCCGGCCACTCGTTCGCCGCCACGTGTCCCGTCCAGCCGCCCACCTCCATCGCGCCGCCACGGGCCCGCCGAGGTCCGACTCCGGCCCTCCGGCCCAGACGACCCGCCGCCCGAGCTTCCTCCGCGCGCGCGCCCTCGGCCCAACGCGCTGGTCGCCGTCCCCGTCGGCAACCACCGCCGCGGCCCTCCGCCGCCGCGCGCCACACCGACAGCCACCGCCACGCGCCACACCGCCGGCCGCCGCCGCCCTCGTCCCCGCCTCCGGCCGCCCCTCCGGCCAACTCCGGCGGCCTCTACGGCGAGGGCCGGATTCGGATCTGGAGGTGGACCAGATCCACCACACCACCGAACCAAACGCCCCGCTCTGCCCGGATCTCTCCGTCCCGGAACCCCTCCGTCCCGCGTTGACTTTCCGCAGAGGTGATTTTCTACTAAGTTCCTGGTATAAGTATTTTGGTTGCATCCTTTGCATGGCTGTAACTTTTTATGTGGTGATCCAAATTAAGTGAATAATATGTCAAAATGATCGTTGTGATATGCTCTTTGTATTGTTCCATTGTGGAATGATTGTTTGAGTTCATCTTGATGACCTAATCATCGTTGCAAGAGTGCTATATGTATAAAACTACTGATAACGGTAATTTTGTTGCATGCTTGTCGTGCTGATAACTTTGTGCATGTTGGTCCAAATGGAGCATATGATATGTCAAAATGTTCATTGTGAAGTGCTTTACATGTTGGTTGCTGTAGCATTCATGTTAGGTGTCACATTGCCTTGTTAATCTCTGTTACAAAAGTGCATGTGGCTGTTAAGTGCTGAAACTTGTTATGAGATGCTGATTTGACTTGTTCATTGCTATTGGTGTGATTGTCTTCATGCCTAATGTCTATATGTTTTAGAAGCACAATCATATGGTCTTTGCTTTGGTGCAATCCATTTTCCATGATATGCCTTGAGGTGACATAAACAAGTTTGTAAACATGCCATGCCAATGTTGCTGTTTTATACTTAGTGAAAAAAAATGCTAAGTCTGGAATCTGTTAAACTTGATGCTATGCTTGCTTGATGCCCCACTCAAATCCATGCATGTTTTAGTATGTAAAATGATCATGTCTTGTTGTCCATGTTATTCTCTATCCATCCATGCCCTTTTTGCATATATGGCCTGCTATAGCTTATTTATTTCTTGCTCTCAAGTTGCTATAAATTTTACCTGTCAGGTTTTTATCAGCATGATCAATTTGGTGAAGCTTGTTGTTATTGACCCATGCCTCCTATGGAGTTGTTCCAATGGAGTTGTTTGATGTATGATATGTCTATTACATGTCCATGATCTTTATATACTTGGTAGAGTTGATATGCTTGTTGTTTTGTGCCTTCGAAGGCAGCATCGTGATGATGTTTTGCCTTCCCAGATTTTGACTAAGTCTGGATAAATTTATTGCAACTTGCCATGCTTGGTTAATTGTGTTCCAGCAAGTTTTTGGGTGTGTTCTAAGTTCATGCTTGTTAAGTATCATGTCTATTTCACATCCATGCACTTTGTCTCAATGTTTGAGTGATGTAGCATAATTATTTCTTGCTCCGAACATGCCATGTTGCTGTAAACTGCAGTTTTGCATGAATATTGTTTTGCTTGCCATTTGCAAACCGTGCGTCCGTTTCCGGTGATCTTTATATCGATTTCAACCGAAATCTTCCCCTCTATCCAGTGGCTTGCTTGGTTTTCCAAGATGAGGCTTTTTCCATCATCTTCTCCTTAGACTCAAGTGCTTCCACATGCATACACACATCATACTCGCATCCCTCGTTATGACTTGCATCATGTTAATTGTGCATTGCACCGTGTTTGATGTTGTGCCATGTTGTGTTCTCGTGTTGAGTAGAGCCAGGAGCTGATTCGGAGTTCGAGGTTACTACCGAGGCTGAGTTTGAGGAGCAAGTTTACGATGCCACGGACGACTCAACAGGCAAGATGACCATACCCAGATATCACTACTATCTTTGCCTATCCTAGATATATCGCTCTTTAGATATTGCCTTGATGCCTATGTCTGTTTGTCAGCCCTCCTATTGTTGCCATGAACTCTCTAACCACCCACCTAGCAAACCGTTGTTTGGCAATGTAAGCATCGCTCATCCCCTCTTATAGCGTTGTTAGTTGCAGGTGAAGATTTGAAGATTCTTGCTTCGTGCTGAAGTTATTGTTGGGATATCACGATATATAATCTGTTAAACTAAATCACCTATATATTGGTAATGGGTGAAAGGCTAAGCCTCTTGCTTGGTGTTTTGTTCCACTCATGCTTCCCTAGGAACCGATAAACCGGTGTTATGTTTCTTGATTTTGCGTTCCAAACACGGTTGGGGTTATGGGACCCCCTTGATAATTCGCTCTGTTTAAAGCTTTTCCCGCAAGGCCCAACTTTGGTTGTACATTTGCCTAACAACTAAAAAACTTGCATAGGGAGTTATAAACCCGAGGTCTTAATCGAGCCCCGGGCCAGTGCTCCTCATGAGTGTTGGTCCAAACTAGAGCACTGTGCAGGTCCGCCCCTAGTCAACTTGGGGTATTTTGGTACCTGTACGCTTCGCTCATCCGATCGTGGCCTGAGACGAGATACGCGCGGCTACTATCAAGGTGTCGGCATGCCGGGAGGTCTTGCTGGATTAGTTTTACCTTTGTCGAAATATCTTGAGCACGTGATTGCGGGAATACTCGGTTCTTCGCACCTTGGAGTTGCGACTCCGTAGATTGTGAGCTTGTGATGGGCTAAGTTGGGACACCCCTACAGGGTTTGATCTTTCGAAAGTCGTGCCCGTGGTTATGTGGCAGATGGGAATTTGTTAATGTCCGGTTGTAGATAATTTGTTAATGCCTGCGTGAGTAACCGTGATGGTCTCTTTCCGAAGGGGTTCGGGAAGTGAACATGGTGGGGTTATGTTTGACCGGGAGTAGTAGGATCACTTCGTGATCACTTGACGATCGTTGGCTCTTGTTTCTCTCCTCGCTCTAAACCCGTAAGTTAGTGCTAGTGCTGCTGCAACCTTGTTTTTAAGCCTTTTCCACACCTAAGGCTTTGATAGTATTGCTACCCGGCAACGGGATTGCTGAGTCCTCCGTGGCTCACAGATTCTACACAACACCAGATGCGGGTACCGTTGAGAACTACACAGGTGGGGGTTCAGAGTTGTATTGGGTGTTCGATGAAGAGCGTGGACGATACTACGTGTCTTACCCCGAGGATCAGTAGGGCTCTTACTAGGATGATCTTCGTCCGTAGTCGGACTCTGATGTTATTTGGATGATGTATGTTAATGTATTTCATTGTGTGATGTGGCGAGTGTATGCCAACTACTCTTTTTCATTTTATCCCTCTTTTACATGAGTTGTGCAAGGATACCATTCTTGAGACAATTCTAGTTTGTGATTATGCCTTTAAGTCGCGCCTCGACACGTGGGAGGTATAGCCACATACTGGGCATTACAGGAGTAGCGCGTGGTGGAGGCTGAACAGTTGCAGGTGGAGGCTGGAGGAGATCGACGGTGGATGAACAGTAGCCCGTGGAGGCTGGAGGGGGTCGATGGTGGTGATGAACAGTATCCCGTGGAGTCCCGTTTTGCGGTACGCCACACCCCTCCCAATGAACAGGACCCCCGTTTCGACCGTAGCGCTCCAACACAAGTCCGTTTCCTCCGTTTTGCGGTACGCCACACCCCTCCCGATCAACAGGACCCCCGTGTCGACCGTAGCGCTCCAACACAAGTCTGTTTCCTCCATTTTGCGGTACGCCACACCGCTCCCGATCAACAGGACCCCTGTTTCGACCGTAGGAGGTCTGTTTCCTCTGTTTTGTGGTACGCCAGACCCCTCCTGATGAACAGGATCCCGTTTCGGACGTGGCCAGTCGAACACAAGGCCGTTTCCTCCGTTCTGCAGTACGCCATGCCTCGTTTCCATTGGATGTGCCGTCCAAGCCCTCCCGATGAACACGACGATGCATTCCGTTCCGACCCAGTCGGTTGGCTCTCCATGAACACGACGATGATGTTGTTTCTCCATTCCGACCCTGCCATGTACACAAGCCCTGGCCGTACGTATGTGCGAGTAGGCATTCGAGGCCCTGCATGTATGTACGTATGTGGCCGTATTTTCTTTCTTGCACACTTGTCGCTGTACGTATGTGTCCATGCTACGTGCGAGCCTCTGCTACGACACGTGCGCACCTCTACATCGACCAGTATGTACGTACACGTTCGCGACCAAAATGACAATGCTACGTATGCTTCGACCAGGTGGATCCTGACTGTCAGGCACTTCCTTGCGTGCGAAGATGTAGCTGGTGGGTCCCAGCGGTCAGGGGGCGAATCTTTTTTTTTTGCCCGGATGCACTTCCTTGCGTGCAAAGATGTAGCTGGTGGGTCCCAGCAGTCAGGGGGAAACATTTTTCGTGAAATACGGTGGCCCGTCCGGTTGGTCCCCGCTGTCAGATGGAGGAATAATTATTTTGCGTGTAATAAGGAGGCACTTCCTTGCTGCGGCCGTGGACCCAGCTGTCAGCCTCTCCACGTATAGTACTCTTCCGATGGAAGTTGTTCCTTGACCACGTTGACCATGCCACACCGAGAGCACCAGGGCAGTGGACGACGGCGAGGCCTAGGAACGGGATGACGTGGAGCCGGGGAAGACGCGGAAGTGGATGCCCACGCGTAGAGGAGTACGAGGGTTCACTGGTTCGCTGCGGTGTGAGGCTGCCGTCGCCGCCGAATAACAGGGGGAGTGGGTGAGTAGAGGGATGGCCTGGCCAGCGGTGGGAATAGTAGGGGCGGTGAGGCATCCGTGGCAGCACAGCCTGCCACGGGAGGCAGGAGCATGTGGCAGGACCGACGCTGCTTTGGGCGGCTGGAGCAACAAGACCAGAGGTTGAAGAAGCACTATGGCCGTTGGATGGACATCGTACTGTCATGGGAGCTACAATCGTTCATATTGACTTAGTTGACAAAGCACACTGTCCCCGTCAACTTAGTAGGCCCACAAGTCAGCCTGCCACCAAGGTGGGTCCCGACCGGCAGGGGGAGTATTCATTTTTTTGTGTGTAATAAGGAGGCACTTCCGGTGGGTCCGAGCTGACAGCTGGGGGGGGACATTTTTTTTGCGCAATACGGTGGCCTGTCCGGTGGGTCCCAGCAGCCAGGGGGGAAACATTTTTTTCGCGAAATACGGTGGCCCGTCCGGTGGGTCCCTGCTGTCAGGTGGAGGAATCATTATTTCCACGTAATAAGGAGGCACTTCCTTGCTGCCGTCGTGGACCCAACTGTCAGCCTCTCCACGTATAGTCCACGTCCGATGGATGTCGTTCCTTGACCACGTTGACCACGCCACGCCGAGAACACCAGGGCGGTGGATTACGGCGAGGCCAAGGAAGGGGATGACGCGGAGCCGGGGAAGACGCGGCAGTGGATGCCCACGCGTAGAGGAGTACGAGGGTTCACTGGTTCGCTGCTTTGTGATGCTGTCGTCGCCGCAGAATAACAGGGGGTGTGGGTGAGTAGACAGCGGTGGGAATAGTAGGGGCGGTGAGGCCTCTGTGGCAGCACAGCCGGCCACGGGAGGCAGGAGCATGCGGCACGACCGGCGCTGCTTTGGGCGGCTGGAGAAACAAGACCAGAGGTTGAAGAAGCACTATGGCCGTTGGATGGACATCGTACGTTCACTGGAGCTAGAATCGTTCATATTGACTAAGTTGACAAAGCACACCATCCCCGTCAACTTAGTAGGCCCACAAGTCAGCCTCCCACCAAGGTGGGTCCCTACAACCACGGGGAGTATTCATTTTTTTGTGCGTAATAAGGAGGCACTTCCGGTGGGTCCAAGCTGACAGCGGGGGGAACGTTTTTTTCGCGCAATACGGTGGCCTGTCCTGTGGGTCCTAGCAATCAGGGGGGAAATGATTTTTCGCGAAATACGGTGGCCCGTCCGGTGGGTCCCAGCTATCAGGTTGAGGAATCATTATTTTCCGCGTAATAAGGAGGCACTTCCTTGCTGCCGTCGTGGACCCAGCTGTCAGCCTCTCCATGTACAGTCCACGTCCGATGGAAGCCGTTACTTAACCACGTTGACCATGCCGCGCCAAGAGCACCAGGGCGGTGGACGACGGCGAGGCCTAGGAAGGGGACGACGCGGAGCCGGGGAAGACGCGGCAGTGGAAGCCCGCATGGAGAGGAGTACGAGGGTTCACTGGTTCGGCTGTGGTGTGAGGCTGCCGTCGCCGCGGAATAACAGGGGGTGTGGGTGAGTAGAGAGATGGCCTGGCCAGCGGTGGGAGTAGTAGGGGGCGGTGAGGCCTTCGCGGCAGCACAGCCGGCCACGGGAGGCAGGAGCACGCGGCACGACCGGCGCTGCTTTTGTGCGGCTGGAGCAAGAAGACCAGAGGTTGAAGAAGCACTACGGCCGTTGGATGGACATCGTACGGTCACTGCAGCTAGAATCGTTTATATTGACTAAGTTGACAATGCCCTTGGTACGCGTCAACTTAGTAGGCCCACAGGCCAGCTTCGAAAATGGTGCGCCCCAGATGTCAGGGGGAGGAATCATTTTTTGGGCGGGTGAAGCTAGAATATCCGAGATTGAAGAAGAAGCACGGCATCCGTTGGATGGACATCCAACGGCCACTGCTGCTAGAACCGTGTGTCGACTGTAGGTTGACAAAGCCTTGCATACGCGTCAACTCTCTTTATTTAGGGGACGCGTCAACTTAGTAAGGCCACAAGTGTGTGGCAGAGAACTTATAGCCCATTTGAGATTTGTAAGAATGTGCAGCTAGTTTTTGAATTCTAATGGAATTTACTACAGCCCATTTACAGTTTGTTAAAAGTACAACCCATTTCAACCAACCGTTCAAAATAGAATTCAATAAAATTTCCCACATTTTGATGGGACCCGAAATATTTCTATCCGGAAATTTCAAGTCATATTAAATACAATTTCAATATAAATTTATATTACGTAAAAATGCAACGAAACATTGCGCTTGCAACAATTAATGAAATTAAAATTTTTAATATCCAAAAATAGTATTTTATAAAGTAATTACGTGTTTGGTGCATTTTTTATCGTTACTGCCCAGTTTATATAATTACATCCCATTTATTATTTCTTAAAGCCCATTTTCTTGTTAAATCTAATGCATCCCTCCTCGGAAAGATTTGCGGCCCAGTGGGGCGTAGAATAACAACTTGACCTTGCCTAGGTATTCCTAAAAAAATTATAGCTGGGCTAGCCATTTTCAGCTTGAAAAATAATAATATCTGGGTTGGATATCTGGCCTAGGCTAGACGGGCCATAGCCCGCCCAGTTAATAGCTGCAGCGATGTTTTCGTTGTTGTTCAGAGGAGAAATATTAATATCTGGGCTAAACATTGCTCAAGAAAAACTCTGCAGTGCTCACACCTCAAAAACACAAATACTGCTCGAGCTGCTTGGTCCCAGCTGTCGGCCGCTTCTTGTGCAATTCTCTCGTTTATTGACTACATAGGTTGACAATGGTGTGGGACCGTGATGTCTGGAAACCAGGAGGAAGCAAAAAAATGTTTTATATACTAATAAGGAGGCACTTGCGTACGTGCGGCTATGGCCCTGGTGGGTCCTCACTGTCATCCTCTCCAAGTAAATTCATCTCCTCATCGCCATGTCCATAGACCATGTTGACAACGCAAGACGGTGGTGCCACGGCGAGCGCAACAACTCAAAGGACGACGGAGATGGCCTCGAGGGCCCTACGGATGGTCTAATACAGCGCCCGCTGCTCATTCGGGAAGCCAGTATCATAGGGCCACATGTCCGCGACGGCATTGTCGTTCGCTTGTTGTTCACCGGTACTCGTTGAAGAGACGGAGGTTGCAGCACAGGTCCTCCTGCGCTGGTAGCTCTTCCGCCATTAGGGCGTCGAAGTGCGGCCACACCTGCTCTATGGTGAACATGGCATGAACTGGCTTGGATAGTGGCGCCGGCTCCTTGTCGGAAGCTACGTCCATCGCCTAACTGTCGTCGCTCAGCTCGGCGAGGTAGCTGGCGAGCCAGTATGTCCGGCTGCTGGACCGACCCGCTGCCAAGCACGAGTCTGACTGTCCTGGCCCACCCAGACCGCCTCACTTTCCCACACGCGCTTTCCACCCGAAACGGTCAGTACCGCCTGCCCAGCTTCCCGGTACATGCGATTGCTCCGCCTTCAAATGACACAAGTGCCATCTGTCCGTCCTTCTACTGCCCATATTAATGATACGCGGTTGCCGAGGCGGCTACTCCGACGCCACACGTCCGTCCCTCCGCCGCCCACCATTGCTATATAAACTGTTGCGCCGGCCATAGCCGTAGTCATCCGCATCCGTTCCTATTCTCCTGTCCACACCACTACTGCCCACCATGGCTTCCTCGCACTCCAGCACTCTTCGGGACGGGCGGACGACGGACCACAAGGAGATGGCAGCCATTGCTGTCGACTGGCTGGCCGGCAGGTGATGGCTTCTCGCCCCTCGTTGGTTACCCCAAGTGGAAGGTTTGAGATGTAGCGTAACGGCAAGTTTCCCTTGGCAAAGATACCAATGATCGAATCCCGTGAGACTCCGAGGGTCGACAAGTACGTGTCAACTGCTAACGGCGCCAGATACTTAGCGGTTGACAGGACCTGCACACAGATACAAATAACTTTGCTCCCAACGAGTACAGAGAGGTTGTCAATCCCTCCGGCCTTGTCGTTTACAAAGGATCAAACACAAGAGATAATAGTGATAGGTATGACTGCAACTAGGAAATAAGAACAGGAAGTAAATAGCGGGTGTGATCAGTGATGGTAATATGGACCGGGGTCCTAGTATGTTCATTAGTGATGTCTCTCTCCCAAAAGACGATAAAACAGCAAAGCGAGGTAAACAAATTACAGCTGGGCAATTGACAGGATTATGTGCGCAAACCAATGCTAACTATGTTGTAAAGAAAGGTAGAGGCTCAAAAGCATGGGCGGTACGCCAAGGCAAGTAGACCGAAATCCATCTGCATCTACTACTAATCATCCACCTTGAGATATCTATCCAGAACATCTCGCTGGTATTAAGTTGCGAGTCCCACCCAAAGTGTAAACTCAAAGCAATAGACAACTGCATTAAAAGAACTTTGCGTAAAGTAAACAATCCTTGCACCCGCAAGTACAAGCACCGTTGTTTTCCCCCTTGTGGCAACAGCACATCCCCTAGATTCATGTTTCTGTCACTCAAACTAGTCATCAAGGGGCATGAACCCACAATCAAGCATAACGTTCCCTCTTGGAGTTACTACCTACTACTCGGCCAAAGCAATAAACAGCAACGGAGAACATGCAAGAATTACTTAGGAACATAAATATAAAAGAGGTGAATCAAATATATTACTCACACACAATCTGATCATAATCTCATAATCCATCGGATCCCAGCAAACTCAGCAGAGCAACAGCATAAAGATTACATATGTGCCTCGATCATCTAGGGCAGCTCACGAGGTCTAAACCATGAAGAACAAAGAGGGGAGGAGAACATCACATAGCTACTGGTCATGGACCCATGGTCCAAGGAGGACTACTCACGACTCATCCGGGAAGCATCCATGGTGGTGGAGAAGCTCCCGGTGGTGGTTCTCCCCTCCGGCAGGGTGCCGGGAAGAGTTCTCCTGGTGCTCCCGATCTTGGAAGCGCGGCGGCGGCGGAACAGAGGCGAGATCGTAAAAAAGGGTTCCGTCCTCGAGGGTTTCGGGACGCGAGGAATATATATGCGAAAGGGGGTCACCAGAAGCGGAGAGGGGGTCCAGGCGCCCCCCTAGGGCGGCCAGGGGTGGGGCCGCCAGGGCTGGCCGCCTGGGCTGCCCCTGGCTCCCCTCTGGCCCTGCCTTGGTTTTTCTTGAAGCTCCCGGTACGCTGATTTTTCCTGTATTTTTCCCGGAATTTTTAGGGCACTTTTAATATGGGGGAAACCTGAAATAGAAAAACAGCAGAAAACAGGAACTGGCACTGTGGTGCACTGAGTTAATAGGTTAGTCCAAATATGATCAAAAGTGTATGGAAGTGCATAAATATCATAGCAATATCACACAAAAGAGGCATGGAGCAAGCAGAAATTATAGATACGTTTTGGACGTATCAACATCCCAAAGCTTAATTCCTGCTCGTCCTCGAGTAGGTAAATGTTAACAAGCATAATTTCTGTGGTGACATGCTATCAACCATATAAGAACTTTTAAGTAAAGCAATCAAGGCATGTAATTCAATTCAAGTCATAACAAGCAAGAGTCTATATTAGCATTGTAACAAGTAACATAAGAACATAAAGGTGCAAGAGCTCTCGCTGTCCGTGACTCGAATGTCTCCAAATGGTGTTTGCGTGCAAGAAAGGGGATAGGGATATATGAGAGAGTAAAACATAGTTTTTGTATTGTTGAGAACTTAATCTACTAAAGTTTCACACTTGGTCTTCTTTGGAATCTCATCTTGACTCATCCCTAGACCGTCAGCCAGGTACAAGTCAAAATGATCCACTCCCTTTCGATATTTTGAGCACTCATGCAATGGATGAGCGTAAGCAAGAAAGTCGACACTTAGGATGGCAAAGAGAGAAAAATGATAGAGGGGGAAGACAAAAAAGGTGTGAAAGGCTCACATCAATGAGGACAATCATCGGCGAGAGAAAGCCAAATGATAGATATGATGTGAGGAGTAGGGATTGCCATGCAACAGATGCACATATGAGCTAAGGTAAGCTCTCCAATGGAACTAGTGGGGGTGCATCCAACTTGCTTGCTCAAGAAGACCTAGAGCTCTTTTGAGGAGGCTCATCATTGGAATATACAAGCCAAGTTCTATAGTGTGAAGGTCCCCACATAGCTATATGCATGAATGATAATCTCTATGGAGCACAAGGTATAAGATGGAGTACGAGTGTGGATCTCTCAAAAGAAAATAGTAGTGTGCCCCCTTCTCTCTTTTTATTTCTTTTTCTCTTTTTTCTCTTTTTATTTTATTTTTTTGTGGCCTCAATGGCTCTTTCTATTTAACTCTCATTTGTCCTCTTTGGGATCTTTTGATTTTGTCCTCTTTGGGATCTTTTCCTCACTTTAGGGGCAACACTCTATGTATTACAAGAAGTATAGAAGATCTTTCACACTTTACAAAAGTACTCAACATAAAGAAAATGAAACTATCATGATGTATGCAAATGTATGCCTCTGCCAGTGTAGCAGGAAATGCAATGATACTAGCGCGTCATGTAGCAATTATTAGGGCAAGGCCCAACTAGCATGCGGCTCATCGATCAAGCAAAAAGCATGTATGACATGAAGATCAAGTCATGAGAAGATGGATGTTGCATGGCAATGTATCTCGGAAAGGCTATGGAAATGCCTTGATAGGTAGGTATGGTGGCTGTTTTGAGGAAGGATATAATGAGGCTGATGATGACAGAGCGTATCGTGCCAAGGATTTGGATGCACCGGCGAAGTATGCGCCAACTCTCGAGGTGAGAAAGGGCAATGCACGGTACCGAAGAGGCTAGAAAAATATGGTTAGGTGGAAGTGTCAACTTTCGAATACTCACATTAGTCCGAAGAACTCATGCACTTATTATCGGTAACTCTCAATCTAATTAGGAGGTTCACAAAGAGACAAGTACCCCGAGGAGGAGTGTATGGGGGTTTGGTTATCCTTGCGCATACTCGACTCATGGTACGTGAGTGTACTCTAATATTCGATCCCTCCAAATATTAGTGATCCATTTAGTAGCTAAAGTCCTCAACTATTTTGTAGGTTTTCGAAAATAAACACGGATTGCCCAGAATACGACATCTATCACTAATAGGCTAAAGCTCTTGACACCAAAAGTTCAGACATTACTCATGGCAATACCTCAAAACTATTGCAAGTTACTACTAAAATGAAATAGCAACCTCAATTACCTACTTTAAGTTAAGACACACAACTCAGTGCAACAGGCAAAACTCTCTTAACAAGGTAAACATGAAAACTCAAGAGAGTTCATCAACCAATTAAACAAAAGCTCTTTAAAAAGAAAAGCATGAAAACTAAGAGCTAAACATGACAGCAGCTATGGAAAGACAAAGAACACACACAGCAAAGATAAGTATGAAAATCCTATGTTGTGTTCTAGGTTGAAGTGGAGCGTGTTTCTCTCCCACACAAAGAAAGCTGGGTTCTAACTTGTTATGAACAGCAAGCAAAGCTAAAGAAAACTAAAAAGGAAACTAAGAGCAAGATGCTCCAAGCATAGCACATAACACATGAAGTGATAAGAATATAGTGGAATGAAAGACGAACTGATAATTGTTGATGGAGAAGGGGATGCATGGGGGCATCCCCAAGCTTAGACTCTTGAGTCTTCTTGAATATTTCTTGGGGGTGCACGGGGGCATCCCCAAGCTTGAGCGTTTGACCCTCCTGAATCTTCTTTTATCATCTTCCCTCGCACACTTGAAAAAAATTCCTTCATACATAACTCATCATAATCTGATTAGCGAGGTTAGTACCCATAATAAAATAATTTTTTCCCTGCTGGAAATAAGGATAATCTTGAAGATCTACTGTTTCTCAAGATTTCCAAAAGGTTTTGGCAAAGAAAAAGCAAGCTCAAGGTTTGCAAAATGAAGAAAAGGCAAAACAGGACAGAATCTGTGAAAAACAGACCAGCAGGTAGTAAATAATTTTTTCGGGGAACTTATGCAACTCAAATCAAAAAACTCAGAACATACGCTCGAAAGCCAATTGTATAGAGCATGCTGTCAAAAAAATTAAGATCAAAAAGATGATCTGGTGATTTTATACGAATTTTTCTGTCCAAGGATAGAATCCGTTTTCTGGACTGCACGTCACAACTTTTGAACTTTCTTGCAATCGGAGGCTAAACTTGGCACAAAGCTGAAAAGAAAAGATACAATGATGATGCTACTGTAGTAACAAACATCAAGACACAACAAAAGCAAAATAAAACCTAATTCGTTGTGGGCTGCCTCCCAAAAGCGCTTTCTTTTATGCCTTTAAGCTAGGCATGATGCAGAAAAGAGAAGATCAAGTTTTATCAAGAGTAAAAGAATAGCTAGCCCGTATAACGGACTCAAAAGGCAACTTAATCTTCTTTCTAGGGAAGTGTTCCATTCCTTTCTTGAGAGGGAATTGGAATTTTATATTCCCCTCTTTCATGTCAATGATAGCACCAACGGTGCGAAGAAAAGGACGTCCCAAAATAATTGGACAAGAAGGTTCACATTCAATATCCATAATAGTAAAATCAACGGGAACATAATTGTCATTGACAATGATAAGAACATCGTCGATCTTCCCCAGAGGTTTCTTTATGGAAGAATCAACAAGACGAACACCAAAAGAACAAGGATCAAAAGATTTCAATTTAAACATATCATATATTCTTTTGGGCATAACGGAGGTACTAGCTCCAACATCACATAAAGCATAGCAAGAGAAGTTATTCAACTTAATTTTAATCATAGGATCCCAACCATCTTCTAGCTTTCTAGGTATGGAGGCTTCTACCCTAAGCTTCTCCTCCCTAGCTTTGATGAGAGCATTAGTGATATGCTCCGTGAAGGCAAGGTTAAGTGTGCTAGTGTGGGGATCTCTAGACATCTTGTGAAGAAAACTAATAACTTCAGAAAGGGTACAATTATCAAAATCAAGGTCACTACTATCAAGTAAAGTGGTAGTGGTCTCCTTTAGGCTCACTTGTTTGGTAGCTTCTATGGTTATAGGAGTTTCTTCTACGGTCGAGGTCATAGCATCACCATTAATAGGTCCAATGGGACTAGGAGTGCATTGGGTGCTAAGAGTTTGGATATCCTCAACAACTTGAATAGTAGCAACAGTGTGGTGGGTAGGAAGGCTCTTAATTCTATCTTCTTCCTCCTTTTCTCTAGCCCATCTCTCTTTAAGTTCAGCCATCATCCTAATGTTTTCATTAATTTGCACTTGAATAGCATTCATAGGAGTGGTCTTCCTCTCCTCAAGAGGAGAAGTTCTAATTTTAAGCAACTCTACCTCATGGGCTAAATTGTCTACCTTCGAAGAGAGATTATCTAGTTTGTTTAGTTTTTCTTCTACACTCTTATTGAAGGCTTTTTGGGTAGTGATGAAGTCTTTAAGCATAATCTCTAGTTCAGAAGTGGAGTTCTTGGTGCTAGGATAAGCATTGTTGTTCCCATAGGAATTAGAGGGGAACGGTCTAGGGTTGCTACCAAAATTACTCCTATAAGCATTGTTATTGAAATTGTTTCTAGAGATAAAGTTCACATCTACTTGATCTTGAGCAATCAAAGAATTTAAAGGAACATCATGAGGATCAATAGAAGATTGCTTGGAAAGTAGAGACATGATCAAGTCAACTTTTTCATTTAGGAAGGAAATCTCCTCGAAAAGAGTTTACCTTCCTACCTGTTGGAGCGCGTTCTGTGTGCCATTGGGAATAATTGGTCATCATCTCATCGAGAAGTTTCGTGGCAGCACCAAGTGTAGTTGACATAAAGGTTCCTCCCGCGGCCAAATCTAACAAGTTCCGCGAGGTAAAGTTCAAGCCTGCATAAAAAACTTGGATAACCATCCAAGTAGTCAAACCATGAGTAGGGCAGTTCTTGACAAGAGATTTCATGTGTTCCCAAGCTTGGGCAACGTGTTCATTATCCAATTGTTTAAAATTCATTATGTTACTCCTTAGTTGGATAATTTTAGCAGGGGGATAGTACTTCCCAATAAAGGCATCCTTGCACTTGTCCCAAGAATCTATGCTATTCCTAGGCAAGGATTGAAACCAGATTTTAGCTCCTCCTCTCAAGGAGAAATGAAAAATCTTAAGCTTAACAATATCACCATCTATTTCTATGTACTTTTGCATATCACAGAGCTCAACAAAATTATTTAAGTGCAAAGCAGCATCATCTCCAGCACCGGAGAATTGATCTTTCATAACTAGGTTCCGTAAAGCAGGTTTAATTTCATAAGAAGGTGCTGAAGTGGCAGGTGTAGCAATAGGCGTGCAGATAAAGTCATCGTTGTTATGACTAGTGAAGTCACACAACTTGGTGTTCTCGGTGGAACCCATAGCAGCAGCAAGCAAGATAACTATTTTTGTGATTTTTGGTAAAGGGACACTAAAGCAAAAACTGAAAGGTAAACTAACAAGACTAAAAAGCAAAGGTAAAGGATAGCGTGCAACTCCCCTATCTTGAAGAGTGGAGTCCCCGGCAACGGCGCCAGAAACTTTGCTTGATGGCTTCTCACCCCTCGTTGGTTACCCCAAGTGGAAGGTTTGAGATGTAGCGTAACGGCAAGTTTCCCTTGGCAAAGATACCAAGGATCGAATCCCGTGAGACTCCGAGGGTCGACAAGTAGGTGTCAACTGCTAACGGCGCCAGATACTTAGCGGTTGACAGGACCTGCACACAGATACAAATAACTTTGCTCCCAACGAGTACAGAGAGGTTGTCAATCCCTCCGGCCTTGTTGTTTACAAAGGATCAAACACAAGAGATAATAGTGATAGGTATGACTGCAACTAGGAAATAAGAACAGGAAGTAAATAGCGGGTGTGATCAGTGATGGTAATATGGACCGGGGTCCCATGATGTTCACTAGTGATGTCTCTCTCCCAAAAGACGATAAAACAGCAAAGCGAGGTAAACAAATTACAGCTGGGCAATTGACAGGATTATGTGCGCAAACCAATGCTAACTATGTTGTAAAGAAAGGTAGAGGCTCAAAAGCATGGGCGGTACGCCAAGGCAAGTAGACCGAAATCCATCTGCATCTACTACTAATCATCCACCTTGAGATATCTATCCAGAACATCTCGCTGGTATTAAGTTGCGAGTCCCACCCAAAGTGTAAACTCAAAGCAACAGACAACTGCATTAAAAGAACTTTGCGTAAAGTAAACAATCCTTGCACCCGCAAGTACAAGCACCGTTGTTTTCCCCCTTGTGGCAACAGCACATCCCCTAGACTCATGTTTCTGTCACTCAAACTAGTAATCAAGGGGCATGAACCCACAATCAAGCATAACGTTCCCTCTTGGAGTTACTACCTACTACTCGGCCAAAGCAATAAACAGCAACGGAGAACATGCAAGAATTACTTAGCAACATAAATATAAAAGAGGTGAATCAAATATATTACTCACACACAATCTGAACATAATCTCATAATCCATCGGATCCCAGCAAACTCAGCAGAGCAACAGCATAAAGATTACGTATGTGCCTCGATCATGTAGGGCAGCTCACGAGGTCTAAACCATGAAGAACAAAGAGGGGAGGAGAACATCACATAGCTACTGGTCATGGACCCATGGTCCAAGGAGGACTACTCACGACTCATCCGGGAAGCGTCCATGGTGGTGGAGAAGCTCCCGGTGGTGGTTCTCCCCTCCGGCAAGGTGCCGGGAAGAGTTCTCCTAGTGCTCCCGATCTTGGAAGCGCGGCGGCGGCGGAACAGAGGCGAGATCGTAAAAAAGGGTTCCGTCCTCGAGGGTTTCGGGACGTGAGGAATATATATGCGAAAGGGGGTCACCAGAAGCGGAGAGGGGGGCCCAGGCGCCCCCCTAAGGCGGCCAGGGGTGGGGCCGCCTGGGCTGCCCCTGGCTCCCCTCTGGCCCTGCCTTGGTTTTTCTTGAAGCTCCCGGTACACTGATTTTTCCTGTATTTTTCCCGGAATTTTTAGGGCACTTTTAATATGGGGGAAACCTGAAATAGAAAAACAGCAGAAAACAGGAACTGGCACTGTGGTGCACTCAGTTAATAGGTTAGTCCAAATATGATCAAAAGTGTATGGAAGTGCATAAATATCATAGCAATATCACACAAAAGAGGCATGGAGCAAGCAGAAATTATAGATATGTTTTGGACGTATCAGCAGGCAGCCGGAGGACGATGACGTACCAATGAAGAACATGGTAGTCAAAGATCCAGCGCCAACCCCCTCCTTCGCGCCATCCTCGCTGGTGCATTGCACCATGACCATCGGCGAGGCCCGTGCCCAATATATGGACACGGTGGGGCAGAAGCGTGAGGAGCAGTTCCAGGAGGCGCAGGCCGACACCGCCTACAACCACCATCTCCTCCAGGAGCACCTGCAGGCGGAGGAGCAGATCGCCGCGGAGCGGGCGGAGCAGGAGGCGCTGCTCGACTCGTACCGCTCCGCCCGCGAGAGCCGCCTCGAGCGCTGGCGGTACTGCATGCGGTTGGCGGAGGCTGCGGCCGCCTACAAAGAGGGCGATGAAGCGCGCGAGGCGCTGTTTGGCGAGACCGAGGACGAGGCAGTGGACAATGCCGGCTCCGACAAGTCCCCGCTCCGCTGGCGTCGACGAGGCCCTGCTCCGCCGAGGCCCCGCGGCGCCAACAGCGAGGCAGAGGACACCGCCGGCTCCACCGAGGCCCCACCCTGCCAGCAACGAGGGGGAGGATTTCCCCCGCTCCACCGAGGCGCCGCCCACCGGCAACTACACAGAGGACATCGCCGGCTCCGCCGAGGCCCCGCCCCGCTGCCAACGAGGCCGCACCACACAGAAAATGAGGAAGAGTAGAACACGTTAGGTCGCCGCCGCTCGGATCCAAGTAAGGCCACCGCTGCCCTAATCGCTATGACAAGCTAGGCGGGTTAAGCACTGATGGCCGGTTAGCTTCTTGGCGGCGACGTAGAGTCGGAGAGCTATGTTGGAGAAGGACCCTACTTCTACTTAAATGATGGTGCAGTTGGCTGACTAACACGTGGGCCCAACAAGCATCTGGGCCACATGTCAGTTACGCAACTGCACCTGCAGTTAAGTCACTCAAGCTTCTGTTCGGTTCAGTCGGACACAGGTGGGTAGCTTCGGATAATTAATTAGACCTCCAGTGCACCCCTTTTTAGTTGAAGAATGTATGAAATGTAATGAAATTCGGCATATTTATATGATATCCGACCGTGTATGGATGATTTTATTTCGATTAGTTCGAATTCTCGTATCACTGGCATTGGATGAACATGCAAAACAATACATACAAGTTTCACATGTACTCCCAGGGTGATCACTTCGTTTGCAGCAGTTTCACATGTACTCCCTCCGGTCCTTTCTAGTCTGCATACAAGTTTTGTCTGCAGTCAAAGTATCTCTACTTTGACCAATCTTATAGAAAAAAGTATGCACTTTCACAATGTGCGAAGTAAAAAGGAACAGAAGGAGTACAAAGAGTTTGAGCACCTTTTTAGCGTTCATGTACACTGCAATCAAACACACAGGCCTGGCAATTCTTAGAGAACATTCAAAACAATCGATGATTATGCATCTCAGCGATTCACATGTCAGAGCCAATATTTACTTCACAACTAAACAATAAAGAAAAAAATGGATCGACGCTGCTGACAGCGAAGGGCGTCCCATTCGAAAATATCAAACACATGTCTTCTTGCTAAAATCAATGAGCAAAATTTGACAAGGTTTTCCCATTCCAAAATATAAAATGCCTACGATTGTGGAATGGGCAGGGTTTGCCATCAGTTCGGACATTGACATGGCACCTCGTGCTAAATAAACCAGCTGACCAGTTGTTCTTGTTGTGCAGTTCCACCAAAGTCAACCAAATTCGCGCGTAGCTTGTATGATTTCGCCCTTATATGTTGCAACGCCTTGAACTTATTGGCACCTTCTTTCTAGTGGTGGAATCAAGCTGAGCATCCCTATTTTCACAAATACAAAAAAGTGATTAGTATAAAGCAAACTATACTATGAATTGACAGTTTAAAATGGCACCTACATGGTCGATGTAGAGCACACTTTTAGAAAAATGGAACTCACCGGAAAGAATCCTAGAACAACATTGTACTCGCGCATCACAACAAGAAAATGGAGATTTGTCAGTCCTTCTGAGCAGAAGTTAGTTTGGTCTTATGGGGGGTAACGTAACCATCCTTCAACTGCCCTGATGAGAAGATAGATAGGGCTTCTTCATCCTGGCATAATCGGAACCAGTAACTTCACGTACTCCATATTCTTCTTCAGGTCTTGTTCGTTTAATCCTCCTCCCAAGGGGATTGGAAGAGATTGGAGAGGATTTTGGCTTCTAGGGGATCTAATCCCCCTCAAACCCTGTCATTCCCCTTCAAAAACCACCTCAACCGAACAAGGCCTCAGAGGAGGATGATCCTATTGTGCAAAGACAAGAGGATAATTAAATGCTAGCATCCCTGTTTGCTCGAAGAAAAGGAAAGGAAATATTTAAAACAACAAAGATGATGCACTTCTCAAGGACAATACCACTTTTTGATGATAGTATCTAAACAGTAGCATAACACCAATAGACATGACAAAGCTCAATCATATGAATGAAATCAGTGGGCGAGTACCAACCTTTGCCAGGAGGCTTATTGTGTAGAGCATACAGATGAAGCACTTCTCTGAAACCATCTGTTGCTATCTACGGTGGTGGCCATGCTTACTATATACTACTCGATTAGATTAATGTTTCCAACATCTTCTTGTGTAGTTCCACTAAAATATATGGTATCTTCAAAGAAGATCCCTGTTTGCACAAGTAGATATAATTACGTATTACATTAAGAGTGGCATAAAATCAGTGACAAAACAATTGTGCGTTCCAGCCATAGCAATATATTAAGATGCAAAACTATATCATTACTTGTGTCATCACAGTTCCAGTGCTTCTTTACAGCTGCAGGAGTTGATTTTTGTTTTTCTTCCGCTCGTTCTTCCCCTTCATCACTTGGTTCAATAACAGAAAAGCTTCGCCTTCAATGTGAAAGAAGGCTAGTAGTGACCTCTCATGACGCGGAATTCAAACAACTCACAAGAAGACGATCTGAACCAAATTTGCCAACACGGATAGGAAGTAAGATCTCCACTTGTGCAGTTCCACGAAGATCAAGCAATCAAGCAACATTGCCGGTGTGACATTTTGGTTGAACTGCACAAAACACCCTTAAAACAAAAGTGTTTTGTGCGGTGCAACAAAAGGTCACAATGGAAACGAGGTGAAGTAGATAACCCTGTTTACACAGACGTGCAAAGGAAAGAACTAGTGGTCAATAACGGTGGATGGCACAGAAGACAACAAAAAGAAGCATCTACCTTATCTAAATGGGAAAGAAAGCAAGAAAGTAGCATTTCTCAAACGGCGGCATTGATTAATATTAACAGAGTAAAATTCGTTAAACATGTAATTTGCTTTTAACTGTGGCATTGCATCAATTTTTCAGCGGCATTATTAGAGGGTGCTTGTTTACAGGGACATTTTGGAGGACGGACTAAAAAACCTCCGTGTCAGTCCCATCTAAACCAAACCGGAGGGACTTTTAGGGACTAAAAGTGGGCATTTGGGACTAAAGAAAGAAGACCCCGCGGGAGAGTCTTTTTGGGAATTTTTCCAACAGTTGCCCCTGCTACGCATGGCACATTGTCTCTATTAGTTCATTACTAGGGGTAACATGGTCTTTTAACATGTCATTTAATAACCTCTAGTCCATGTTTAGTCCCTGGAACCAAGCAAGTAGGGACTAGGGAGTTTTTAACCAAACAAGGCTTAGATTAACAATAGCTAAAGAGTTGCACGGGACAGTGGACGCACGAGCACCATGTGCATCTACCGATGTACTGGGGTGATGCACGGTCTATTGCAACAAAGAAACAAACAACCAAGGAGCATATTTGTGTTGGTCCCAATTTTGTTATCTTTAGACACCTTTCCCTATGTGAGCGCAGCAAATCTAGTACTGCTCAAACTCTACAGCCTTGTCCCCCAATATAAAAGATCAGTTTGTACCGAGGTTTCTACCGAGGTTGAGTGTGAGGAGCAAGGTTACGTTCCCTCCGAGGATTCAACAGGCAAGATGACCTGACCCAGATATCATTACTATATTTGCCTATTGCTAGATGTCTCGCTCTTTAGTTTATTGCCTCGATGCCTATGTCTGTTTGTCAGCCTCCTATTGATGCCATGAAACTCTCTAACCACCCAACCTAGCAAACCTTTGATTGGCTACGTAAGCTTCGCTCAGCCCCTCTTATAGCATTGTTAGTTGCAGGAGAAGATTTGAAGATTCTTGCTTCATGATGAAGTTATTGTTGGGATGTCACACTATATAATTTGTTAAACTAAATCATCTATATATTGGTAATGGGTGGAAGGCTATGCCTCTTGCTTGGTGTTTTGTTCCACTCATGCCACCCTAGGAACCGTACAAACCGGTGTTATGTTCCTTAATTTTGCATCCCTAACACGGTTGGGGTTTATGGGCCCCCTGGATAACCCGCTTAGCGCTAAAGCTTTTCCAGCAAGGCCCAACATTGGTTTTACATTTGCATAATAACTGAAACTTGCATAGGGAGTTATAAACCCTGTTCTTTATCAACAACCCGGGCCAGTGCTCCACATGAGTGTTGGTCCAAACTGGGGGTCCTGCAGGGCCACCTTGGGGGAACCCGAGGGCTGGTAAAATCCTGTAGCATCACCAATCCAGACGTGGCCTGAGACGAGATACGCGCGGCTACTATCAGGGTGTCGTCATGCTGGGAGGTCTTGCTGGATTAGTTTTACCTTAGTCAGAATATCTTCAGCACGGGATTCCGAGAACACTCGGTTCTTCCCACCTTGGAGTTGCGACTCCGCAGATCGTGAGCTTGTGATGGGCTAAGTTGGGACACCCCTGCAGGGTTTTGATCTTTCGAAATCCGTGCCCGCGGTTATGTGGCAGATGGGAATTTGTTAATATCCGGTTGTAGAAAACTTGACACCATGTTCATACTACACTACCAGCGTGAGTAACCGTGACGGTCGCTTTCCGAAGGGGTTAGGGAAGTGAACACGGTGGGGTTATGTATGACGTGCTTAGATAGGATAACTTCGTGATCACTTTGTCGATCGTTGGCACTTCTCTTCTCGCTCTCAACACGTAAGTTAGTGCTAGTGCAGCTGCAACCTTGTTCTTCAGCCTTGTTCCACACCCAAGGCTTAGATAGCATTGCTACCCGGGAACGGGATTGCTAAGTCCTCCGTGGCTCACAGATTCTACACAACACCAGATGCAGGTACCATGGAGAACTACACCATTGGTGGTACAGAGTTGAACTGGGAGTTCGATGAAGAGCGTGGGCGATACTACGTGTCTTATCCAGAGGATCAGTAGGGCTCTTACTAGGATGTTATGATCGGGACCTTGTGTTATTTATTTATGGTATCTGTCATTTGGATCTTCGTCCGTAGTCGGACTCTGATGTTATTTGGATGATGATTGCTTATGTAATGTATTATGTGACGTGGCGAGTGTAAGCCAACTACTCTTTGGCAATTTCATCCCTCTTTTACATGATTGGTGCACAACCGCATTTCGGGCGCTTAGCAAGATGGATATCAGAGCATCGTACCATTACATACATACATGGGGATACACACAATACATACAAGTCACATGAATACATCAACATCAATACAAAACATCCGACTACAGATGCAAACATGAAAAGAACAACGACATCCATCTGCTATCCCAGGCTGCCGGCTCGGAACCACACCCAAGACTGATGAAGAAGAAGAAGAAAAGACTCCAATAAAAGGACACAGCTCTTACGTCAAGTCATCGGAAACCTGCACCTGCAACTGTTGTTGTAGTATCTGTGAGCCACGAGGACTCAGCAATCCCATAACCATGGGTAACAAGACTAGCAAAGCTTAATGGGTCGGAAGAGGTAAAGTGGTGAGCTTGCAACAGTGGCTAAGCAAAAGTATGGTGGCTAACTTACGAGTACAAGAATAAGATGAGCATCTACGCAAACGGTCGCAAACTAGTAATGATCGCTAAAGATCCTGAACTACATAAGAGTCAAACATAACGCCACCATGTTCTCTTCTCAAAGTGAAAAGAGACAGTCACGGTTACTCACACAGTTGTGTGTTTTACTTCGGATCCTCTGTCAACTTTTCTACAACCGGACATTAACAAATTCCAATCTGCCACATAACCGCGGGCACGGCTTTCGAAAGATCATAACCCTGCAGGGGTGTCCCAACTTAGCCCATCACAATCTCACGATCTGCGGAGTCGCAACTCCAAGGTGGGAAGACCCGAGTATTCTCGGAATCCCGTGCTCAAGATATTCCGACTAAGGTAAAACTAATCCAGCAAGACCTCCCGGCATGCCGACACCCTAATAGTAGCCACGCGTATCTCGTCTCAGGCCACGTCCGGATGGGTGATGCTATAGGTTTTTACCAGCCCTCGGGTTTCCCCAAGGTGGCCCTGCAGGGCCCCAAGTTTGGACCAACACTCATGTGGAGCACTGGCCCGGGTTGTTGATTAAGAAAAGGGTTTATAACTCCCTATGCAAGATTTAGTTGTTAGGCAAATGTAAAACCAATGTCGGGCCTTGCTGGAAAAGCTTTAGCGCTAAGCGGGTTATCGAGGGGGGCCCATAAACCCCAACCGTGTTAGGGACGCAAAATCTAGGAACATAACACCGGTTTATACAGTTCCTAGGGTGGCATGAGTGGAACAAAACACCAAGTAAGAGGCTTAGCCTTCCACCCATTGCCAAGTATATAGATGATTTAGTTTAACAGATTATATATTGTGATATCCCAACAATAACTTCAACATGAAGCAAGAATCTTCAAATCTTCTCCCGCAACTAGCAATGCTATAGGAGGGGCTGAGCGAAGCTTACTTAGCCAATCAAAGGTTTGCTAGGTTGGGTGGTTAGAGAGATTCATGGCTACAATAGGAGGCTGGCAAACAAATATGGGCATCAAGGCAATAAGCTAAAGAGCGAGACATCTAGCAATAGGCAAAGATAGTAATGATATCTGGGTCAGGTCATCTTGCCTGCCGAGTCGTCGCTGGGATCGTAAGACGGCTCCTCGTACTCAACCTCGGTAGGAACCTCGTACTCGGGCTCGGCTCCCGGCTCTACTCAACACAAGAAGACAACATGGCACAAAATCAAACACGGTGCAATGCACAATCAACATGATGCAAGTATGATGTGCGTTTGCATGTGGAAGCACTTGAACCTAAGGAGAAGATGATGAAGAAGGCCTCATGTTGGAAAACCCAGTAAGCCACTGGATAGAGGGGAAGATTTCGGTTGAAATCGATATAAAGATCGCCGGAAACGGACACACGGTTAGCAAAAGGAAGCAAAACAATATTCACACAAAGCTGCAGATTACAACCACATGGCATGTTTGGAGCAAGAAATAATTATGCTACAGCACTCAAACATGGAGACAAAGGGCATGGACATGACGTAGACATGTTCCTTAACAAGCATGAACTTAGACCACACCCAAAAACCTACTGGAACATAATTAACCAAGCATGGCAAGTTGCAATAAAATTATCCAGACTTAGCCAAAATCTGGGAAGGCAAAAACATCATGACGATGCTGCCTTCGGAGGCACAAAACTACATGCATATCAACTCCACTAAGCATATAAAGATCACGGACATGTAGTAGACATATCATACATCAAACAACTCCATTGGAGCAACTCCATAGGAGGCATGGATCAATAACAACAAGCTTCACCAAATTGATCATGCTGATAAACAGGCTGACAGGTAAATTTATAGCAACTTGAGAGCAAGAAATAAATTAGCTACAACAGGCCATATATGCAAAATGAGACATGAATGGATAGAGCATAACATGGACAACAAGATATGATCATTGGCCACTCCAAAACAAGCATGGATTTGTGTGAGGCATCAAGCAAACATAGCATCAGGTTAACAGATTTCCAGACTTTGCAGTTTTTTTCACTAAGTATAAAATAGTAACATTGGCATGGCATGTTTACAAGCTTGATTAAGTCACCTCAAGGCATATCATGGAAAGTAGTTTGCACCACAGCAAAGACCATATGATGGTGCTTCTAAAACATATTGGCATGTGACATGAGGACAAACACATCAATAGCAATGAGCAAGTCAAAACCGCATCTCACAACAAGTTTCAGCACTTAACAGCCACATGCACTTTTGCAACAGAGATTAACATGGCAATATGACATCTAACGTGAATGCTACAGCAACCAACCTGTAGAGCACTTCACAATGAACATTTTAACATATCATATGCTCCATTTGGATAAACATACACAAAGTTACAAGCATCACAAGTATGCAACAAATTTATAGTTAACAGCAGTTTTAAACAAGTAGCACTCTTGCAACGATGATCAGAGCATCAAGATGAACTCAAACAAGCATGTCACAATTGAACAAAATGAAGAGCATATCACCACGATCATTTTGACATATCATACACTCAATTCGGACATACACGCAAAAAGTTATAGCCATGCAAAGGTGCAACATAATTACAGTTAACAGGGACTTAGCCGTTTTTATGACTTTGGAAAAAACACAACAGAGTGTATATTAGCTAAAACGTGACTGGGGGGGAATAAGGCGCTCACCCAGTTGGGCTCGGCCCAGCTCGGTGGTGAAGGACGGCGAGGCACGCCGGCTAGAGACGGGAGCGGGCCTGCCTTGGCTGGGCCAGCGCTGGCGCGGTCTGGGCCGGGGAGGAGGAGGTCCATGAGGGGCGCTGGGCCTCAGCGGGGGGCCGTGATGCTGGGCCGGCGACGCGCGCCCACGCGAACGCACACGGGGATGTCGTCCCCAACGTGTGCCCGCACGACGCAGCGGCCATGGCGGTGGCGCGAACGGCATGGAGGTCCGGTGAAGCGTGCGGGGAGAGGCGGACGTCGGAGGAGGCTGGAACGGGCCGCGGGTAGCCGAATCCGCCGGATCCCGGCCGGATCTGGACAACGGCGGTGGGGGCAGAGCTTGGCGGCGGCGAGGTGAAGCTCCGATGGTGGTTGGCCATGGCGGCGGCGGTGGTGCTGGCCGGCGGCGAGCAAAACCGGTGGCGGGGTGGCGCTGGCGACGGAGGCGAGGCACGGGGCTCGGGCGAGCTCGGCCTGGTGCGGCGGCGGCGACTCGGGCCCGCGCAGGCCCACTCCGGGCTCCGCGGGCCGCGGCGGCGGGGATGTGGGCGTGGGGCCACGTGGCGCGCTGAGAGTGGAGGAGGGCGGCGGTGGCGCTGATGTGGCGGGTGCTAATTGGACAGAACGCGTGGAGGCAGGGTGGACATGTACGGCTGCTCCGCGGACATGTCCGGCGGCGCGGGGAGGAGGATTTTTAGGGTTTCATACGCGAATTTGGACGGGGAGGGCTAATTTATAGGCATAGGGAGCTAGGAGTGTCCAAATGAGGAGCGGTTCGCGGCCACGCGATCGTGATCGAACGGCCAAGAGCATGGAGGGGGTTAGAATGGGCTTGCGGGCTGTTGAGGTGGGGTGCTGGGCCAAAAGATAAAAGGCTTCTCGCGGTTAACACGGTTAACACCGTTGGGGTATCAAACGAGCTCCGAATGCGACGAAACTTGACAGGCGGTCTACCTATGCTATAATAGGACCACATGCCAAGTTTCAACCCATTCCGAGAACGTTTTCCGGCCACTCGTAAAAAATATACGGAGGTGCCGCGGGCACGTGCAAGTGTGTCTGGGCTCAGAACGGACAACGGAAAGGACGAGCGGACTCGGACGGATGCAAGTTTTGAAAACATGATGATGCAACACACATGATGACATGGCAAAATGCAACACGCAAGCAGATGACATGGCAACGACGACGAATAACTGGCTGACACCTGGCACACCGATCTCGGGGTGTCACAATCTCAAAGCCGCTCAGTCGCGTCAAAAGAGTTACTATGACGGCAAGCATCGTGATTTGGCCTTCAACATTGGGGATCATGTCTATCTCCGTGTTTGTCCTATGAAAGGAACCCAAAGATTCGGTATCAAAGGAAAGCTTGCTCCTAGATACATGGGCCCTTTCAAGATTCTTGGCAAAAGAGGCGATCTAGCCTACCAACTCGAGCTTCCATCCAACTTTTCAAATGTTCATGATGTGTTTCACGTGTCTCAACTCCGCAAGTGCTTCAAGACACCTGAACGCACCATTCCGTTCGAGCAGATTAATCTTCAACAAGACATATCTTATCGTGAGCACCCTGTTGCTATTCTTGAGAAAACTGAGCGCAAAACCCGCAACAGGTCAATCAAGTTCTTGAAAGTTAAGTGGTCACACCATACCGACCAAGAAGCTACATGGGAACGAGAAGATCACCTTCGTTCCGAGTATCCTTCCTTCTTCCAGTCCTAGATCTCGGGACGAGAACTTTTTTGTAGAGTAGGAGAGTTTGTAATGCCCTAGATGTAACACTTTCCTATAATGGTAGTAAAGCTTCCTCTTTGATCCTTGTCATTATCCTTGGGGGTCCTTCTCATTTATTTTATTTGCATTGCATACCTTTTTATTATTTATTTTTCATCCTTGCAATGCTCATCATCTTATCATCATGGCATCTTAGCCATCTTAGTTCTTACTTGTTGTGTTTGTGATACGAGGCCACCTTGTTGATGTTGTGTGTGTTCTTCAAGCCATGCCCATGCTAACCTACACCTCCCTCTTCTTCATGCTTGCACCCCTTCTTCCCCTTCTCTCTTTTTCCTTCTTTAATTTTTCAAGGTAGTTCTTCCCTGCCCCCTTTAATGTTCTTTCTTTCCTCAAAAATCTTGCACCATGTCCACACCCTCTCTGTCAAATTTCATCCATTTTGGAGTTGTTTTGGTTGGGCTCAAAAATGGCACAAGTTTGGAATATTATTCAAACTTGTATTATTTTCCTGCCTCTAAAATGTCCAAGCCAATTTTATAAATTTGTGCATAAATACAGGAGCTTGGGGGTATTTTTATTTTTCCCAAACTCCTCCCCTAGTCCCCTGTACTTTTCTTTAGTCAACTGTTTATTCAAATAAACAGAAACTAAAAAGGGTTAAGCAGGAGGGTCTTACCTGGGCCTCCCACAGCGCCACAGTCCAGCTCCAGCCACCCACAACGCCGCTTGGAAAGCCAAGCCCACAGCGTCGCAGACCACTTCCCCCCTTACCTTTCGGCCCATAGCCCACCTGGACGTCCCTCTTCCTCCTTGCGTTCGTCATCACTGTACGAACCGGAGGATCAGCATTGATCTCCTCCTGGTCGATCAGATGGCCTCCCGGCGTCCCCTCGATCCCATAAGAACCCCCAGCATCTTCCTCAACCCTAGCCTTCTCCTTTTCCCCCTTCTCCTCCCTCTTGCGCCGCCAAGGCAGGGCACTCTGGCCATCGACGCCGCCATGAGGAGGGGATGCTCGGGGTCGTACCCTGCTTGAGCCCTCGTCCACCACCACAAGGAGCTCCGCCACGCTCGCCCGTCTTCTTCCATGACGACGCGGCTACACGGCCCAGAGAGCTCCTTCCACGACGTCCGCTTCGGCATCTTCTTCCTCTACCTCGTCTTCCTCACGGACAGCGCTTCCCCACGCCGCCTCCCCGACCTCTTCTTCGTGTTCGTCGAATCCTCTCGGTGAGCAGCCGCACCTCACAGCCCCTCTCCGGTTGGATTTCATCGCTGTAGACGCCGATTCCATGGCGCCCGAACCCATGGCCACCATGGCAGCGAGCTCGAGGCCTCGAGCTCGTGCCTTTTGCTCAGCTCGCCTCGCTCGTGAAGACGTGAGCACACTCGCGCAGCTGCCCCACTCATGCTTTGCCCCGCGCTCGCCCAGCACTCGCCGCTCGCATCCACACACGCACACACCCGCGCGATGCACGCGCTCTTGCACTCAGCCGTAGCCATCGCCATGCCAGAGGCGAGCACATGCTCGTCCTCGAGGCCCCGCATCACCTAGCCATTGCACGCGCACGTTCCGGCACCCCGCACCCGCGCAAGCATCCCGCACCTCCGCCGGTGCTCATCTGCTCCGACGGTCGCCGTCCTGCTCGCCGGCGTCGTCAACTAATTCCTCTGTGAACGTTAAATAAGGAGGCCTGGCCTTTGACTAGGTTCAAGTGGAGCCACGCCCTTGTTATGCACAAGAAACGGCAGCAGCGTATTGTACCGGGCCTCAGACTTCCACCTGTGAGACCCGGGTTCGAATCCCCTTAGGACCCCTAAGTATGTTATCTCTATCTGCACCCCGCTGTAAATCTGTTCTTTTAACTATATATCCTGTGCATTATCACAAACAGAGACCAGCCGAGCTGGCTAGCTCAGCAATCCTCTACCCGAGAGTTCCTGGGCTCGAAACCTAGGTTGGTCAATTTTTTTCCTTTTAATTTTGCCTCCAGCATTTTTGCCTTTGTGCCTATGACATCCAGGTCCCACTTGTCATCCTCTCTGTCCACATACCCTCTCCACACCCCCCACTCCTGCCACCTCAGCACCCCGGGCCCCCTCGTCATTGACAGTGGCTGGCCCAATCCCTGTCCCCTATTGTTTTTCTTTCTTTTGCATATTCATAGAAATGCCATCATTTTGATTCGTGAATAGCTAAATAACCATGCATCATATGTAAAAACTATATATATGAAAGTTTCTTAGAATTATGTGTAGATTAATAATGTCGAGCTGCCATGCATGTTAAAAATGTTTAAACTTGTTGTTTGTTTAATTTTCTGAAAATAGTATGTTAAAATGGTTTAATTCATAACTAAATAACCGTAGCTCCAAATTTAACAAACTTTATATGCATTTGGGATAGAAAAATGTGTAGAATATTTTGGTGCTGTTGTTTAGCATGTTTGAAAACTTTTTCACAGAAGTTTTGCAAATCTGTCCCAAATGCAAATAAATGAATATGAGATTTTCTGGATATTGTTGTATTTAAATCCAGCCCATTTAAAATGCGCTAGCATGTTGCTGTTCTGTTATGTTGCAACCTGACATGTTAACGAACCCCTTTAAAACTGGTTGGTTGCTTGTTTGGTTAACCACATATACTTGTTAACATGTTCCTTTGCTTGTTTCCTGGCTGTGGTTAAACTTGTTGGTTGTGATGTTATTGCACTCTTGTGACCCTAGGACATGCATCATATTCTTCCATGTTCATATACTTCATGTGCATGCATCATGTGATTGAGCACTGCATGTTGATTGATTTTGTTCCATTGTTGCATTGTTGTGTTTGGTTAGAACCCGGAGACGATACTGAGTACGAGGTTTCTACCGAGGTTGAGTGTGACGAGCAAGGTTACGTTCCCTCCGAGGATTCAACAGGCAAGATGACCTGACCCAGATATCATTACTATCTTTGCATATTGCTAGATGTCTCGATCTTTAGTTTATTGCCTCGATGCCTATATATGTTTGTCAGCCTCCTATTGATGCCATGAAACTCTCTAACCACCCAACCAAGCAAACCTTTGATTGGCTACGTAAGCTTCGCTCAGCCCCTCTTATAGCATTGTTAGTTGCAGGAGAAGATTTGAAGATTCTTGCTTCATGATGAAGTTATTGTTGGGATTGTAGGGTAACGCAGCAGAAAATAAAAATTTCCGACCTACGCACCAGCCCAGGACCACTATGAAGACTGCATACAAGGTTTTGATCATATTCGTTACCGACTCGTAGCGCAGCGGAAGTAGAGTCGATGATGATCGGCGGTGCAGACCCCCGCAGCTAGGATTTACAACCTCCCAACCGCGAGGATGTATACCCTCATCTTCTCCTCGGACAGCCCTCCGGGAGACGGTCGAACAGTCCCCCGGACGGTGTCGCGGACAGCCCTCCGGGAGGACCTTCGAAACTCGAACGGTCACCCGGACAGCCCTTCGGGAGGACTCACAGAACTCGGACCGTCACTTGGACAGCCCTTCGGGAGGCACTCACGAACAGCCCCTCAGGGCACTAAGATCGAAACTACGACCTCTCTACAGAGTTGCACACATACGGTGTCATCTATCCGGCAGGGCTTCGCCGTCCAGAACTAGTTCCTGCCGGAACCCAGACAGCCTTTCGGCTCTACGAAACTCTTTTCGTGGGAGGGAGAGAAGAAGCCAGATCATTGCATGGCATGTGTATGAGAGAGCAAGGAGTGTGTGTGGAGGGCTGCCCCTCCATCTCTATTTATAGGCCAAGGCAAGGGGTGGGGTGGTGGAGGAAATACCAAAGTAACCAAACTACCCATGCTACATGTCCAACATGGAAGGGTAAAAAGGTAACACAAGGGGGGCACCAAGGGGACACTCCCATGGCAGCCCAACACCTTGTCCCCCATGGGGGGGGGGCCCAACAAGCCACCAACATGTCTCCATGAAACATGCATGCTCCCTAGACAAAAAGCCACCAAACATGCAACCCCCGATTCGTGGGATCTTGTCCCCTCGCGCTGAGACAAGATGTTTTCCGCGAAACTTTTTTCTAAAAAATTCCAGAAGGTCCCAGAACATTTCCGGTACCCTCTAAAATTATTCTGGGCATGATCCGAAACATTTTCGGTGCTGTGGTTTTTATCAGCGGAAAGCATTAACAGCGGTTACGGCAGTTTCGGAACATTTCCGGTTTTTCTCTCTGAAAATTCCCAGAAGTTCCCAGACCAATTCTGGCACCCTCTGATAATTTCCATGCGGTGCCGAAACCCTTTTTGACCTAATAATATATTCCGAAACATATTTTCGGTTTTACCGAAACTCTTTCGGTGTTCTCTCTCCGGAACTCTTCCGTTGTCTCCGAAACTTTTTCGGTGATTTTCTCTCAGACTCCCTGTCTAGTATTCAGCAGATAGATGACCCTTAAGCGTGTGACCCTATAGGTTCGGTGAAGTATAGACATGACACGGAACCTCTTCCGATCAATGATCAACATCGGAGCCGTGGACACCCATATTGACCACCTATACCCACACGAATGAATATTCGAGTGAACCTCCAGTTTACGTGAGCTATTCCTTTTGCTTCGCGATATGTCACAAACACCCGAGGTGAGATTTATTGCATCCCCGTGGGCAAACACTTTGTCCACTATGCAAGTTACCTCGTTACCGGTTTTGTTCTCTTTTCTCGTTTTCGTGTTCCGGCATCCCAGTGATCAAATCACCCTGTGTCTGGCCAGACGATGATGGATACCGTTACACCGAGAGGGCCCGAGTATATCTCTCCATCGACGGAGGAGCAAATCCCAATCTTGAGCTATCTCGTTACTTGCCATACTTTTCCATGAACCCGTAAGCCGCCGTAATAGCCACCCATTTACGGATGACGTTTAACAAACCCCAAAGTTCATGAAGCAAGCATGAAGAAACTTGATACTCTCATGGTCTAAAGAATTTTGCAAACATTAACTTCCTGTGTTATTAACCATTAACTTGTGACGAAAGTATCTCATAGCATAACATCAATTCGGGTCGATTCAACACAAATGTTCCTATAACATTGTGCCCTCAAAGTTGCTGGCATACACATGCCCATGATTGGGAAAACATAATCATCATGCAACACTTGAGCTAGTCTTAGAGGCACGACTAGGAATACTTTTTATCGTTTATTATTCCACACGTGCACATGGGTTTTCCCCAGAGCCTTTATGGATATACGGGCTCGGGAACCATAGCAGTTATAGCATGGAACATAAACCTAATAATGAACAGTGAGATAATTTATAACATTTGTTATTGCCTCTAGGGCATATCTCCTACAGACTCCCACTTGCACTAGAGTCAATATCTAGTCAATGCTAATGCACTTTACACCTATGGCACATTGGTGTAAATATGCTTCGCTTGTGGTATAGCCTGATGTCCAACGGATCTGACGACTTCAGCTCCGTGTGTATCTTTGCATATCCTCGCGTTTTCACGCCTTCACAAAATTCATATTTTGTGTGGACTTAGCTTTGTATGTATGCGAATCACAGGTCGAACCTGGATTCCTCAGACTGAGTTATGGAGCAACTACCTGCAGTAGTGTCCCATTGACAAAAGCCATCTTGGAACCATACTAAGTTCATGAATGAACTATATGATTCAACATCTTCTTTGTCGCTTCAAAAGCGGCAACATACTTCGCCTCTGTTATAGAATTCGCCACAGTAACTTGTTTGGAACATTTTCCAACTAACTGTGCCACCACATTGTGTGATACACAAAACCCTTAATTTAAATCGAAAATCGCACGGAGAAAAGATGAAGACTGTATCGATGTAACATTTTACAACGAACTCTTCATGATCTCCGCTTGCGGGAAAACATGTCATCAGTACTTACTCTAGTACTCAATGACATCTTTCACTGTTGTCCCATGATCAGTACTTCGATCACTTTGGTATCTATACTCGCAACACCTTTGGAGTATTGGACATATCTGGTTGTTTTTACATACCATGGAATACATGATTAATCCAAACACAAGAGTGTGTGGAATCTCCATCATGTATTTTGCTCATCAGTGTTATGCGACACCGAGTCTTGCAAAAAACTCTTTCCATGTGACTTCGGCAAGAATCACTCCTTGGCGTTTTATATGCTAAACGGTTTTAGCATCTTGTCAATATGTATTCATTGCTTAGCCCCATTAGGTAAATCTATCTCCATAGATCATCATGCCTAATATCAAGGCTATTTAGCCTAAGCACTTCATCGAAAAATTATTTTCATATGAAGTCCTAATTCGTGTCAAGAAATTTATTTCCAATTACCAATGTGTCAAGCACACAAGGTTTTTAGAAATATTATTGCGCTCCCACTTACTTTCTTGAATTACAAGCATCTTCGTTACCCATTGATGAAGTCAAAACCCCTGTTGACCATTTCATCAAAACACGAAGATTCCAACTCCATTTTGCTCTCTTCTGTCCATTGCTGGAACTCTGAAGTTTGCACACTTACTAGCATCCTCTGGATCGACAAATTACTTTGGACTGTATCACATACAAGTCCTAGGTTTCATTTCCATCAGATGGAAATCCTTTTGTCATCCATGTTTCATATCTCAAGATTGAAATATGTATTAATTGCTAGTTCAATATGTATTAATTGCTAGTTCAAACCGAACCGACTTTAAGCATCGCTACGATGAAACAACCTCATCGTAGTCAACTCCTTGAACTTGTTATTGCAACAAGTCGAGCTTTATGGATAAACATTTTTATCCGTATCAGTTTTAAGTTCCATAAATATTTGTTAGACTCTAAGTCTTTCGAAAGGTGTATCAAGGTTTTAATCTTGAATCACATATATGGAAACCATCTCGGATTGTATTGGCATTTTGCCAATTCCGGAGTCAGGGCCCATCAACGCTTCCGTGTGTATCATAGGTATACTGTTGTCCAACAACAATATCTCGTCTGCGCACCTGAGAGGTTTGCACGAGCCTTGCCTACGTGGTTTAGCTGCAAGTTCGACCGAAGTCCATACATTTTATTGTAGAAACTTCCGTATCAGTCGCAGTAGGAAACTCTGGAATTACTTCCAAGGTTCCTTTCCTTTGACCTGATGACGAAGATACTATTATCTCATCGAGTTTGCACTGTCCTCCCACTCACCCTTTTTGAAAGAACCATTCTCTTAAAAGCATACCGTTTCGTGGCAAAACTATTTGCCTCGGTATAGTGAGGGAGGAATACCCAATTGCTTGGGATAACCTACAAAGTAGCACTTGTCTGATTTGGAATAGGTTTGTAACCTTTCACACAATCCCCATATTCCAAATGTTAAGAAAAGATATAACATGGTTGGGCGTACCATACCATGGCTTCATTTCAACAGACCCGATGGAGCTCTTTTCAGTGTAAAAGCCGCAGTCTCTAAAGCATCACTCTATTAAAAGGGATAATGGCAAATTTATTTATGTCATCTTTGATCTTACCATGTCATAAATGGTTTGATTACATCTTCACAGACTTTCCACTTGCAGTGGTGTTCCGGGAAGTGCAAGTTATGAAACAGCTTTCACAACTCATCAGACATTCGCTAAACTTGTAACTCAAATATTCCTTTCTGCAATCGAATTGTAGAAACATAATTTTCTTGTTACAATAACTTCTACTTCATTTTTGAAAACCTTTCGAATGATTTCAAAAGATCCAGACTTACGTCTCAACAAGTAAATATCCATATATCTACTTGAGTCATTTCTGAAGATAGATAAATCCACTACTAACAACATTTATCGGACTACACACATCAAATGTATGATCACCAATAAGTTTGTTACTCGTTCCTTATTGCCTGTGAACGGTATTTCAGTCACTTCACTTTTCCGAGGAAAGTTGCAAGTGTCAGATGATTCAAAATCAACCGACTTCAAAATCCATCATAATGGAATTTCCCATGCGGGTTTCTCCAATGTGACCAAATGCAGTGCCACACATATGTGGTATTCTTTTAGTCTTGCGACATTTAGCGTCAGTGTTATGGATGTATCATATTACCATCAATATTCATAACATACATCCCATCTTGGATGGAAGCATGTCCCTTCATGTTATTCATAATACTAAACAACAATTGTTGTTCTTATGAACAACTCCTTTGCAACAAACATTGTGCAATGGGCTAGAGTGTATGAAACTCTAAAATGAATTATGAAAGTAAACACAGAGGTAATATATTATTATCAACATTCATAACATACATCTCATTCATAATGAAAGTATGGCCCTTATGTTATTCATAACACCGAACATCAGAAGTTCTCTTATGAACAACCTTCTTGCAAGATACCTTATGCAATGGGCTAGAGTGTGTAAAACTCCGAATGAATTATGAAAATAAATACAGACGGTAATACACCGATGGAAGGTATAGTAACATTTACTATGTTCCCTGTGTATACCTAAACCTCATTCCTGGCTAGTCTTTCAGGTCATAGTAGTTCTTACATCGAGTTGCAACAGAATGCAATCGAGCGGGTATCTTTGTGATTTAACTCACAATACCCAAGAATCAGTGATCAACAATTTAATCATAATTCCCAAGGACTATATCTTTGACCAGCCTTCTATACATCAAAAACTTGTATGGCATTCATACATGAGCTGGATATTCCAGTCTTCTTTCTTTTTGCCTTTATACTTATAACAGTTTAACTTTTAGTATTTCTCCTACTCTCAGAAGAAGCACCCAACATAAGAGTGGCGTTAGCTCCGGACTTCCTAGGCGTGAAAGTCTTACTAACACCCTTCGGACACTTCCTTTCTCTTTAAGTTGTTGTTTTATTCACCTTTCATCATATGACAGGCGTTCTACTGGATCCCTCTCTTATCAGTCTAATGCATAGTAAACTCCTTTACTAATAGTTTGCAAACAAACACTGCTTTGGATATCTCATATCTTTCAGCCTTTGTCTGTCTCTGAAAATGATTTTCAGATTCCATGAATATCACATAACTATCCAAACTTTCGAAGTTCGGGTCTCATGGAAGCAAACATATTGCACTTGACTAAAAACGGAATTCTAGCTTTTGGATCGAAGGACGAGAGTCACATGATCCATAGCATTAGCGGGAGAATACCGAAAGTATGCGATAGGACAAAGTCCTTCTCGGCACTCTTGATGACAATCCTCACATTACGTTACCAACCGTAAGGTTTTAACCAAATATTTAACAGCTATTCAATTTTAATAGGGAAGGTGGAAACGCGAGCCATTCTTCTACAACTATTATGTAAATCACACTTAGACAGTGTTCAAAATTAATTGCACCGAGAATTAAACAAGTTAATTCAACAGTGCGCTCCCACTCAAATCAATATCTCTCATAATTGATTGTGAGTGATTCAAGACCCGCATTTCAATTGTTCGCCATTGGTGTAACACCACTGATGACGAAAATCTCAACCGGTAGGCCAACTTGCCAATCACATCTCTATGTGACTCTTGTTCATCTTTCGATGCGTGTGTTCCGAGCTCATGATGGTCATGCCTGAACGTCAAGACAACCAAGTGATCTTGCTGCGAGGTCTCAACTCACCCGCCTCACACTTCTCTAATCGTTCGTACCCGTGTGACACGGCGCACCCCGAAAAGATAGGTGCCGTGACGGTGCTACACTTGGGAGAACACTAACTACTTGATATTTTTGTGAGAGATCACCCTAATAAAAGCGACTACCGCGCAATCAAGAAGGGTGCATCAAAGGGATAAATATCTCAGGCAATTCATAATAGCATGATATGGTATAGCCCTTTCTGACGGAGAAGTCTTTCATTTCTTCGTCTTCGGCATTCGCGTCGGTTTTCACCTTCGCGAAGATTGCCACCACCTTGTCGATGCACCAGATAATATTGCTATCTCTATAGCAGATAAAATAAATGCATTACACAAGGTTGACACGCAGGTCATTAAAGTGCAATCATATGGCTCCAGCCATCATGCCGAATCATGACACGCAGGTCATGTTAATCAATTTACATTATATAGCCATCTCATACATAATCAAATTATTATGAGCACTGCTATACCACATAATATGCACATGCAAACCCTCCTGCAAAACCAAGTTAGATGTCTCTAATCGGTTCATGCAAAAGTTTATCTTACGTGGCTTCTAAGGTTTCGAAACAAACCGAAGCTACCAACGTCCATCATCAAGCATGATAATTCAAGTCGCTAGATTAACTTTTGCGGGGTGTATGAAACACGAGATAATAAAATCTCGAGCCCCATACTAAACTTCGTCATACGCATGACCCCCGTGCAGATCATATCTGCATTGCCCTTTCGTCTGCGAAACATCCATCTTTCTTTGACTAAAGTGGAACCCAAAGAACTGTTAGCACTTCGTTGATCTGTCAATCAGCATACTCAGGAGCAGCATGAAAGGATCGCGGATTGCCAGAACTTTGTCAGATTCCACAATGCTGTCAAGATCAGGACTACGCAAATTTAAGGGAAGCAACAAGAACATCGGGTAACAGATTTCATCTGCTACCCGCACAAATAATTTTCAGTAATAGATCTTATCGACTACCTAATTATATTGTGCAACACCCATACATCTCCATGTATTCTAGATCGCAACCTGCATCTACGCATAGCACGGCTCTTGATGCCACTGATGGGTAACGCAGCAGAAAATAAAAATTTCCGACCTACGCACCAGCCCAGGACCACTATGAAGACTGCATACAAGGTTTTGATCATATTCGTTACCGACTCGTAGCGCAGCGGAAGTAGAGTCGATGATGATCGGCGGTGCAGACCCCCGCAGCTAGGATTTACAACCTCCCAACCGCGAGGATGTATACCCTCATCTTCTCCTCGGACAGCCCTCCGGGAGACGGTCGAACAGTCCCCCGGACGGTGTCGCGGACAGCCCTCCGGGAGGACCTTCGAAACTCGAACGGTCACCCGGACAGCCCTTCGGGAGGACTCACAGAACTCGGACCGTCACTTGGACAGCCCTTCGGGAGGCACTCACGAATAGCCCCTCAGGGCACTAAGATCAAAACTACGACCTCTCTACAGAGTTGCACACATACGGTGTCATCTATCCGGCAGGGCTTCGCCGTCCAGAACTAGTTCCTGCCGGAACCCAGACAGCCTTTCGGCTCTACGAAACTCTTTTCGTGGGAGGGAGAGAAGAAGCCAGATCATTGCATGGCATGTGTATGAGAGAGCAAGGAGTGTGTGTGGAGGGCTGCCCCTCCATCTCTATTTATAGGCCAAGGCAAGGGGTGGGGTGGTGGAGGAAATACCAAACTACCCATGCTACATGTCCAACATGGAAGGGTAAAAAGGTAACACAAGGGGGGCACCAAGGGGACACTCCCATGGCAGCCCAACACCTTGTCCCCCATGGGGGGGGGCCAACAAGCCACCAACATGTCTCCATGAAACATGCATGCTCCCTAGACAAAAAGCCACCAAACATGCAACCCCCGATTCGTGGGATCTTGTCCCCTCGCGCTGAGACAAGATGTTTTCCGCGAAACTTTTTTCTGAAAAATTCCAGAAGGTCCCAGAACATTTCCGGTACCCTCTAAAATTATTCTGGGCATGATCCGAAACATTTTCGGTGCTGTGGTTTTTATCAGCGGAAAGCATTAACAGCGGTTACGGCAGTTTCGGAACATTTCCGGTTTTTCTCTCTGAAAATTCCCAGAAGTTCCCAGACCAATTCTGGCACCCTCTGATAATTTCCATGCGGTGCCGAAACCCTTTTTGACCTTATAATATATTCCGAAACATATTTTCGGTTTTACCGAAACTCTTTCGGTGTTCTCTCTCCGGAACTCTTCCGTTGTCTCCGAAACTTTTTCGGTGATTTTCTCTCAGACTCCCTGTCTAGTATTCAGCAGATAGATGACCCTTAAGCGTGTGACCCTATAGGTTCGGTGAAGTATAGACATGACACGGAACCTCTTCCGATCAATGATCAACATCGGAGCCGTGGACACCCATATTGACCACCTATACCCACACGAATGAATATTCGAGTGAACCTCCAGTTTACGTGAGCTATTCCTTTTGCTTCGCGATATGTCACAAACACCCGAGGTGAGATTTATTGCATCCCCGTGGGCAAACACTTTGTCCACTATGCAAGTTACCTCGTTACCGGTTTTGTTCTCTTTTCTCGTTTTCGTGTTCCGGCATCCCAGTGATCAAATCACCCTGTGTCTGGCCAGACGATGATGGATACCGTTACACCGAGAGGGCCCGAGTATATCTCTCCATCGACGGAGGAGCAAATCCCAATCTTGAGCTATCTCGTTACTTGCCATACTTTTCCATGAACCCGTAAGCCGCCGTAATAGCCACCCATTTACGGATGACGTTTAACAAACCCCAAAGTTCATGAAGCAAGCATGAAGAAACTCGATACTCTCATGGTCTAAGGAATTTTGCAAACATTAACTTCCTGTGTTATTAACCATTAACTTGTGACGAAAGTATCTCATAGCATAACATCAATTCGGGTCGATTCAACACAAATGTTCCTATAACATTGTGCCCTCAAAGTTGCTGGCATACACATGCCCATGATTGGGAAAACATAATCATCATGCAACACTTGAGCTAGTCTTAGAGGCACGACTAGGAATACTTTTTATCGTTTATTATTCCACACGTGCACATGGGTTTTCCCCAGAGCCTTTATGGATATACGGGCTCGGGAACCATAGCAGTTATAGCATGGAACATAAACCTAATAATGAACAGTGAGATAATTTATAACATTTGTTATTGCCTCTAGGGCATATCTCCTACAGGGATATCACACTATATAAACTGTTAAACTAAATCATCTATATATTGGTAATGGGTGTAAGGCTAAGCCTCTTGCTTGGTGCTTTGTTGCACTCATGCCACCCTAGGAACCGTATAATCCGGTGTTATGTTCCTTGATTTTGCGTCCCTAACACTGTTGGGGTTTATGGGCCCCCCTCGATAACCCGCTTAGCGCTAAAGCTTTTCCACCAAGGCCCAACATTGGTTTTACATTTGCCTAATAACTAAAACTTGCATAGGGATTTATAAACCCTTTTCTTAATCAACAACCCGGGCCAGTGCTCCACATGAGTGTTGGTCCAAACTGGGGGTCCTGCAAGGCCACCTTGGGCGAACCCGAGGGCTGGTAAAAACATGTAGCATCACCCATCCGGACGTGGCCTGAGACGAGATACGCGCGGCTACTATCAGGGTGTCGTCATGCTGGGAGGTCTTGCTGGATTAGTTTTACCTTAGTCGGAATATCTTCAGCACGGGATTCCGAGAACACTCGGTTCTTCCCACCTTGGAGTTGCGACTCCGCAGATCGTGAGCTTGTGATGGGCTAAGTTGGGACACCCCTGCAGGGTTTTGATCTTTCGAAATCCGTGCCCGCGGTTATGTGGCAGATGGGAATTTGTTAATATCCGGTTGTAGAAAACTTGACACCATGTTCATACTACACTACCAGCGTGAGTAACCGTGACGGTCGCTTTCCGAAGGGGTTCGGGAAATGAACACGGTGTGGTTATGTTTGACGTCCTTAGATAGGATCATTTCGTGATCACTTTGTCGATCGTTGGCACTTCTCTTCTCGCTCTCAACACGTAAGTTAGTGCTAGTGCTGCTGCAACCTTGTTCTTTGGCCTTGTTCCACACCCAAGGCTTAGATAGCATTGCTACCCGGGAACGGGATTGCTGAGTCCTCCGTGGCTCACATATTCTACACAACACCAGATGCAGGTACCGTGGAGAACTACACAGTTGGTGGTACAGAGTTGAACTGGGAGTTCGATGAAGAGCGTGGGCGATACTACTTGTCTTATCCAGAGGATCAGTAGGGCTCTTAGTAGGATGTTATGATCGGGAACTTGTGTTATTTATTTATGGTATCTGTCATTTGGATCTTCGTCCGTAGTCGGACTCTGATGTTATTTGGATGATGATTGCTTATGTAATGTATTGTGTGACGTGGCGAGTGTAAGCCAACTACTCTTTTGCAATTTCATCCCTCTTTTACATGAGTCGTGCAAAGATACCATACTTGAGATCATTCTAGTATGAGCTTATACCTTTAAGTCATGCCTCGACACGTGGGAGGTATAATCTCATACTGGGCATTACACGATGTGTTTGGTAAACAAACCTAACTAGATCGATAGATCAATTGTTGTTTGTCAGAGGAAGGAAGAGACATAACTAATGAGGTAGATCGATCGACGCGTGGGGAAAATTGAGTTATAAGGACCTAGCTAGTTATATGTATAGCGGGAGACTGGTCGATGTACGTCCATTTGTTAGAGGCAAATAAGGCCCGGTGAGACGGATAGACAGAGAGAATGGAGCTAGGAGGTGGTGCGAGAGGCCCAGCTTCTAGCTAGATAGGGGGGAGCGTGCGGTTGTGAGATCGATGAAAAGAGGGGCGAGAGTTTACACGTGTGTGGGACCGTATAAGAGACACGAGGCAAGGACACATAAAGGATGAGATTGAAGTTGCTTGTGTATGTTGTAGGCAGACATCGCTAGAGAGGTTTATCGATCGGTGTGTGTCGGAAAGGAGTTGTGGAGACTGTGGGAGAATGACCTAAAGAAAACAAAATGAATGTGCGCGATGGATAGAATGCTGAGGGAGGGGGAGGGCGAGGAGGGCGTGTATATGCACGAGAGAAAGTTAGTGGTAGCTACAAAGGTTAGAGGATTGCGTGGGCGTAAGAGACTAACAAAGATCATAATTTGATATGAAAGTGGATTCATATATTTGAATAGGAGATCATAGTGTTTTAATCATATCCAAATCAACATAAAGTGGATTCACAAAATCGAGTTCGAGTTCATATAGTACACATAGTTCATATGTAACTCGAGACTAATCATGTGGTGTGCTGTGAAGATAATACACAAACCATGGTTTAACTTGACAATAATGACGATTGTAGATCTTATTGAAACAGATAAACGAATTCAAATGCTTTGACTTCACAACAATCATTATTGTAGATCTTATTCAAATGAAGAAACGAATTCAAATTAAGTTCATATTGAAGCGGTAGTATATACATTTGGAATGCACTAAAACGTTCATTTGAGTACTAGGTTGCATGTATTATACACGAAGCGAAATATTTTAATTGAACATAACATTAATTGAAAGTTTTGAATGACATTTGTATTGTGAATTGATTTGGTACAGTACATGTTAGGCTTGTCCGGAAATTTCAACCCGCGCCTTGTTAGCCCGAAATATTTAAGATGTATCTTTGTCTCGTTGTGCTCCGACAACTCCCTCCATCTGAACCCGCCCCTTGCTATTCCAAAATTTCAACGCGTGCGAAAACTCCCACCTCCTGTGAAATCCCGACACGCGAAATGCCCGTGATACCCCTGAACCGAAAGAACCGCCTCAAATCGGTGGGGGTACTTTGGTAACTTACCCCACATTTCGGACAAGCGCGTCCCTAAGCCATGGTTCCCCACTCCCATCCCATCCGCCCACCCATTCGTACACCGAGGCCAGCAAAACCTGCAAAGCCCCACAACCTCCTTTGTCCGCCACCCAGCCGGAGCCTCTTCCCCGACGACGTCGTCCCCAGCAACACCTCGACGTCCCTCATCCACCGTACCGGATGAGGATCCGTTGTCGATCTAGTCGTCCCGTCGGTTCGGCCACCCCGTCCTCCACCTCCAAGGAGCTGCCCCGACGTTCCCCTCGTCTTGCGCGCCACCTCCATTTCCACACCGCCATCTTCACGTGCACCACCGGAAGAGCATCATCATCACCGTTTCCTCGGATGAAGATGTGGCCTAATCAGCGCCACCAAAGAGGTTGTACATTAATCGCCACATTTTCTTCTTGATTCGATCTCAAGGTGCTGCCGGCGCTCGGTCCCGAGCCGACACGGCGCGGCTCCATCCACGGCGGCGTCGCCGGCCACTTCCTCCACGGCGACGCTCCCTCGGCAGCAACGTCCACATTAGTAGGAGTTGCTGCTGCTTTAGCTCTCGCTCGCGCTGCTGCTCTACTCTTGCTCTCAGTCCCCTGCCTGGTCTGCTCTTGCTCTTGCTCTTGCTCGCGCTGCTGCTCTCGCTCTTGCTCTTGCTTGCGATGCTGCTCCGATTTAGCTACACTTCAGTTGACTGAATCGACTTTTGGGTCAGTCGGTTTTCAGAGGGTGGGGGGCTCGCCGGAGTTAAGGAAGAACCAGCCGCAGCGGGGAGGGGTCTCGCCGAAGAGGTACCCCACTATCTATCTTAGGGTTCAGGGTGGGGGCGGTGGTTGCGGGCGGTGGTGGGGCGGTAGCGTGGGGATCGCCGGAGAAAAAGCTCGGCACGGGGGGGCTACAGGGATGGCCGGGGCGGCGGTGGACCGGCAGTGGGGAGTGTTATCGGGGCGAGCCTGGCGGCGCACCGCCGGCCGCGGGGGGCGGGGGGGCGGCTTTTTGGCTGATGGTGGCTGGTGGCTCAGGGGGGTGGAGGTTGAAGATGAACTGCAGGCCCTTGATTTCGTATCCAACGGCTGCAAAATCGACTGGCCAGAGATGAAAAAGTCAGTCGACTAACGTGTAGCCTCACCTATAGTGCATTCATTTTCGACAGCAAAAATCAGTTTCGACAGTTAAGTTTAGTTTTGACAGTTAAATTCAGTTTCGACAGCAAAATTCAGTTTCGACAGTTAAGTTCAGTTTCGACAGTTAAATTCAGTTTCGACAGTTGAATTCAGTTTCGACAGTTAAGTTCACAGATGAGCGGTTGATGTATACATCTAGCACTTTGTGGTTATGTATTTTACGTCATCTATTGGAGATGCTATTAGAATTCCACTCAGGTTAACGTTGTCTCTCTTGTCCTGCTTCAGCCTCGGCGTCGTACAACTCCTCGGAGCTGCTCCAACGACGAAACCCTCCATCACAGCGGAGCAGTACCTCAGGCTCCATCTCCAGACGCCTAAGATCTTCTTCCCCTCCTCCGACAGCCAAGTCAGCCGGAGCATCCTCACCGGCCAACCCAATCACGCTGAGATCGATATGGATTCGCCAAAGAGGTTGCACACTTCTTGTGGTTTGACTTAATCTCACCATGCTTCTTTGCATCCTGTGATCTTCCAATTCTTGTGAACCAAACACCCAGATTGGCAGAAATCCCGTGTTTTTAAATTCTCTGTTTTGCACGTGCATTCCTATCCTATTCATGTCTATTTCCTATCCCTGCATTGTTAGAATCCTCAAATTTAAACAAGCCCTTACACAATTACTTCTGCTACAGATATGTGTCAAAGAAAACCTTGTGTGCTTTGTCCTGCTCCTGCGGTGTTGTGTTCCACCCCAGCGCAGCTGCTCCAACGATGGAAGGGTTCACCACAGCAGGGATCCGCTCTCCAGACTATCTTTCGCCGCCTCAGATCTCCTTCCCCGCCGCCGGCAGCCACAACAATTGCATAACCATCATCAACTGAGCAGATGACCTTGAGGACTACACGGGTCCGCAAGAGAGGTCGCACTCTTCCGTGTCTGCTTACCTTATGCATCGCTTAATATGATGTCATGCTACTTTATCGTCGTGTTCACCTATTAGACTCCGACTCGGGTCCAAACTTATGCGGAAACTTGAGTTTTTAAATGGTTGTGGGGGGTACATATTGAGCCAGCAATCAGTACTATATGTCTACTGTCTGGTTAATCTCGGGTGTCTACTATGAGTTTCATGTTGGGTGCAAACAAACATTAAAGAAGCCATTATCTGTATTTTTTAACTAAAGCTATTATCTGCCTGCTATCATTGGTTTCGGGTCTATCCACAGTTTGCTACCTTCACTCTGGATTTGTGCATGCACTCCTTACATAATCTCACTATGTTTTATTCCTATGCATGTCAGTTATTCTACACAATGGAACTGAACATGTAGAGCAAAAGAGACAAGCCTTGCGTGACAATAAAATTTCATGCAGACGTCGCTCCATGGTGGGCGCAAAGGCAGCCCCCCCTCCACCCATTTCGGATCGTAATGAAGAGGAAGATAACTCCTCAGAGGAGGATTCAGAGACGGATGACCAGTCCTATCCCCCCCCC
>LR738712.1:837065796-837227354 GCA_902687465.1 Secale cereale | reverse complement strand
TTCCCCCCCCCCCCCCGAGGTGCATGCTCTAACTTGGCAGGGTTATGTTGCTCATATCGTGCGTATGGTATGTTGCATTGCTATGTCATTTGCTTAGTTTAGACATGATTTGTGTGAATGCCACTTGTTTAGTGTCTAATTACCATATATGTGAATTATGCAATGCCATCTTTTTGCAAGACATTATATATGTGAATTATGCAATGATATCTTGTTGCAAGGCATTATATATGTGAATTATGCAGTGCCATGCTGTTTAGCCAAGCATCATATATGTGAATTATATCATGATGTCCTTTTTTGTATTTCTCATTGCTTTTGTCGACAATGTTTGTATATTCAACTGCTCTTCCTGTGCATCAGCCATTTGAATTGGTGATGGAGAAATCTGGAGTGAAAACAAGGTCTTCAGAGCAGACAATGCTACCTGGTGAAGCAGATATCTTGCTGGTTATAGATAGCTCATCAGAGGAGGATTCAGAGGCAGATGACCAGTCCTATTATCCCCCTGAGGTGTATGCTCAAACTTGGCAGGTTTATATTACTCATATCATGCATATGTTGTATTGCAATGCTTAGTTTGTACATCATATACACGATATTGAATGCCATCTCCTTCGTTGACACATCATATATGCGATTGCCCTCTGCTCATTTCCTTAGTATATAAATCATATATTTGAATTATATCATGCCATGATGTTTACATAGATAGCATTTATCTGAATTATGGCATGCCAACCCATTTTCTAAAGACATAATATAGTTATGTCATCTCATCCTGTTCACATAGTCATCATATTTTGAATTATGTCATTCTATCCGTGAATTATATCATGCCATCATGTTTCCATCGACGGCATGTTTGTGATTTATGGCATGCCAACCACTTTAATAGACACATCATATAGTTATATCATGTCATCCTGTTTACATAGTCATTATATTTTGAAGTATGTCATTCTATCCTTTTTAGTTAGCCATCATACATGTGAAATTGTGTCATGCTATCCTGTTTAATTAGCCATCATATATGTGAAATTATGTCCTGCTATTCTGTTCGGTTAGACAACATAAATGTGAATTATTTCATGCCCTGTTTTCTTCCCTACTATCCATTGCACCTGTCTATCTTACAATGTATGTACGTTCAATTACTTTTCTTGTTTATCAGCCATTTCAATTGGAGGGGGTGATGGCAGTATTTGTGGGAGTAAAAACACGGTCTTCAGAAAAGATCGTGCTACCTGTCGATGGAGATAGAACCACGGTTGTACTTGCCCAAAAACCAGCCCCACCACACATAACCCAGACTCACGCAGGTTGTACCCCTACCCAGTTGGACAGAGAACCAGCTACACCCCTTCTAACCCCAACCCCAGCAGATAGTAACCCAGTTCCCGTTGACACAACACCGTCTCCACCACAGAGCATCCAAATACGAGCAGTTAGTAAGGCAACTGCAGTGCCCAAAGCACGAGGACCACCACTCCAAACCCCAAGTCAACGCTTAAAGCAGAAGAAGAATTGTTCTCAGGTCAGGTTCCGTAGCTATGGTTCATACTACTTTGCTCTTGCATCACTGTATTTACTCATACCAACTAATTTCAAATTTGAAGGATGCAATTGAAACTCCAATGGTGCAACAGGTATGTCTTAAACCTGTTTCTTTAATGTGTTTGTTGTTGTAACTTGCTCTATGTTGATTTCAGTTTCAATTGAATAAACAATTATATTCTCATGACATGCACCTTACAAGTGTTGTTATTGTTGTGTAGCTTCCCACACTTATAATCTGTCTAAGCTGCTTTGTCTTAAATAGATATGATTCCAACTATATCTATCTTGATTTGGCAACATAAACTAGAATGATATAGACCATACAGTGACCATACTACATAGATATATGTTTGTTTCATGTTGTTATCCTGTCCACCTTACTACTGAACTGATTTACCAAAATGAGTTTCATATACTACATTGTAAACATGTGATGTGTTTGTTTGTTTCTCTTTTAGAATGCGGATAAAATATTGGAGAAGAATACCCCGTTATGCAATGGTACAGGAAGTAATGCAGATAAGGTTCAAGATAGTGAGACATCCCTATTGGTCTCCAAGAAAGCTGATAAAAACTATATTGAAGACACCGAGACAACCCCAAAGTCATGTCTTGATGTAGTGTTCGAGTTACTGGCTACTACTGCTGGCACCAGCTCTTCGAACTCGCTGCCTGAATCAGTTCGGCTTCTTGAGTCTCAACTTCAAGTTGAAAGACATCGATGAGATGTTATGCGACAGGAAGCTGAAGGACTGAGGAAGTCCCTGCAGAATTCAGATGCATACTTTCTGGTGCAACAGCAAGTGCTGGAGGATTTAAGCGCCAAACAAGAGAATGTTAATAAGCATGCTAAGCATCTTGCCAGCATTATGGGTACCCAGGATATTGTTTCTTGAGCTCCTCTGAAGTGGTTTCAGTTCTGGACTTGTTTTGCTGTTGTGTTTATATGCTGGTTTGTTCCCTATATTTGCACTGGTGGCGAACTTTGATGCCCAGTGGATGTAATATGTGTAATAGCCTAGCATAAGTTGCTTGCCTATTTATTTCCTTATTGTCTTGTTTATTTGTTTTCTTGTAGTCAGTGCAGTTCTTTTTCCGCGGTTTGCTAGTGGCTGCAATAGCCTATTTTTTAAAACTAGGCCACATTAACCATGGGCTACATATTTACTATAGTTAACAAGGGCCTCTTATGGGCCGTAGAAACAATGGGCCTCCTAAGGGACGTAGAAACAATGGGCCTTATACGGGCCATAGACACAATGGGCCTTCTACGGGTCGTATGATCGGTTGACCAAACATGGGCCAATAACAGACCACATTATGGCCGTAAATGGGCTAGAGTTGAAATCGTCCGTTCATGGGCCGACCATAATGGGCCGTCATTAATCGGCCGTATTTGATGACGCTATGAAAATGGCCCAACGTACAAATGGGCCACAAACGGGCCGACTGTAACTACGGGCTGAATTTGGCCCACAAGCATAAAATGACAGTAATGGGCCGAAAGTAAACGAATGCTGGAAATGAGCCCAAGAATAAATGGGCCCTGAGAAGGTCGAAAGATAGCATGGGCTGGAAACGGCCCGACGGAATAATGGGCCGTTAATGGGTATAAAGTAAAACACTGTTCAATACGGGCCAGTTTTACCACGGGCTGTTAATGGGCCGAGGGTTACTAAGGACCTGATATGGGCCGAAAGTCGTCATGGGCCATACATGGGCCACAAGTTAAAACGGGCAGGAATTATATTGGACGCCCCAGATGACGCTACTAGGCCTAATTCGGATAGGCCGTAAACGGGCCCTGGGTTAGCGGGTTGTAAATGGGCTATATGCGAACAGGCCGTTAACAGGCTTGCCGTGGGCCGGCCTGTCACCTTTTGACCAAGTCAAACGGGGCGGCCTTTTCATAGGAATGGGCCTCTGTTGGGCACTGGGCCAGTTTTACCACGGGCCATTAATGGGTCGAGGGTTACTAAGGGTCTCATATGGGCCGAAAGACATCATGGGCCAAACATGGGACGGAAGTTAAAACGGGCTGGAATTATATTGGACGGCCCAGATGACGCTATTGGGCCTAATTCGGATAGGCCGTAAACGGGCCCTGGGTTAGCCGGTTGTAATGGGCTATATGTGAACATGCCGTTAACATGTTTGCCGTGGGCCGGCCCGCCACCTTTTGACCAAGTCAAACGGGCCGGCCTTTTCACAGGAATGTGCCTCTGTTGGGCCGTGCCACGTGTCGACGTATCATAGGCGCTATGGGTCCAATGAGTGGATGACATTTGTTCCAACCGTGAGCCGACACGTGTACCCTCCAGACAATGATGATTTTACACGTGGAAAATCCCCATTGGTCGGGGCAGTTAACGGGATATCGGATCCCAAACCGGACCTGATAGCTTAATGGTGTTCCGTTATGGTGGATGCCACATGTCGGTCAGCCTTGATGAAAGCACTTCTGTGACGCGCGATTTATCATCATGGAAGTGGACACTTCCGTGATGATAATTTTGGTAATGCCATGGAACACTTCTACGATAGCACAGGTATGACTATCTTGATTCTGTCATAAAATCATCAAGGATGTACGTTCATGGCAGAAAACGTGACCTACTCTCACAAACACGTATCATCACGGAAGTGTATTTTTTTGTAGTATAAAGATATACCTTCAAGCACGCACCTCCCCTGCAACGGCGCCAGAAAAGAGCTTGATGTCTACTACACAACCTTCTTCTTGTAGACGTTGTTGGGCCTCCAAGTGCAGAGGTTTGTAGGACAGTAGCAAATTTCCCTCAAGTGGATGACCTAAGGTTTAGCAATACGATGGGAGGCGTAGGATGAAGATGGTCTCTCTCAAACAACCGTGCAACCAAATAACAAAGAGTCTCTTATGTCCCCAACACACCCAATACAATGGCAAATTGTATAGGTGCACTAGTTCAGCGAAGAGATGGTCATACAAGTGCAATATGGATGGTAGATATAGGATTTTGTAATATGAAAATATAAAAACAGCAAGGTAGCAAGTGGTAAAAGTGAGCGTAAACGGTATTGCAATTAATGCTAGGAAACAAGGCCTAGGGTTCATACTTTCACTAGTGCAAGTTCTCTCAACAATAATACCATAAATGGATCATATAACTATCCCTCAAGATGCAACAAAGAATCACTCCAAAGTAACTAATAGCGGAGAACAAACGAAGAGATTATTGTAGGGTACGAAACGACCTCAAAGTTATTCTTTTTTATCGATCTATTTAAGAGTGCGTAGTAAAATAACACGAAGCTATTCTTTCCGTTCGATCTATCCTAGAGTTTACTAGAATAACACCTTAAGACACAAATCAACCAAAATCCTAATGTCACCTAGATACTCCATTGTCACCTCAAGTATCAGTGGGCATGATTATACGATATGCATCACACAATCTCAGATTCATCTATTCAACCAACACAAAGAACTTCAAAGAGTGCCCCAAAGTTTCTACCGAAGAGTCAAGACAAAAACGTGTACCAACCCCTATGCATAGATTCCCAAGGTCACGGGACCCGCAAGTTGATCACCAAAACATACATCAAGTGAATCAATAGAATACCCCATTGTCACCACGGGTATCCCACGCGGGACATACATCAAGTGTTCTCAAATCCTTAAGGACTGAATCCGATAAGATAACTTCAAAGGGAAAACTCAATCCATTACAACAGAGTAGAGGGGGAGAAACATCATAAGATCCAACTATAATAGCAAAGCTTGCGATACATCAAGATCGTGCCATCTCAAGAAGACGAGAGAGAGAGAGAGAGATCAAACACATAGCTACTGGCACATACCCTCAGACCCGAGGGTGAACTACTCCCTCCTCATCATGGAGAGCGCCGGGATTATGAAGATAGCCACCGATGATGGATCCCCCTCCGGCAGGGTGCCGGAACAGGGTCCCGATTGGTTTTTGGTGGCTACAGAGGCTTGCGGCGGCGGTACTCCCTATCTAGGTTATTTTCTGGAGGTTTCTGTATATATAAGAGGTGTTGGAGTCGGGAACAAGTAAGGGGGTCTCGGGGCTGTCCACGAGATAGGGGGCGCGCCTAAGGGGTTGGCGCGCCCCCACCCTCGTGGGCAGCCCGGGACTCTTCTGGTCCATCTCTGGTACTCCTTGGGCTTCTTCTGGTCCAAAAACAACCTCCGTTGAGTTTTAGGTGAATTGGGCTCCGTTTGGTATTCCTTTTCTGCGATACTCAAAAACAAGGGAAAAACATAAACTGGCACTCGGCTCTGGGTTAATAGGTTAGTCCAAAAAAATCATATAAAAGTGTATATTAAAGCCCACTAAACATCCAAAACAGATAATATAATAGCATGGAGCAATCAAAAATTATAGATACGTTGGGGATGTATCAACGAGGAACTCTTTGGTGAGTGATACGTACCCATCGTATCTATAATTTTTGATTGTTTCATGCCAATATTATACAAGTTTTACATACTTTTGGCAACTTTATATATGATTTATTTGACTAGCCTATTGATCCAGTGCCAAGTGTCAGTTCCTTTTTTCTGCATGTTTTTTGTATCGCAGAGTATCCATATCAAACAAAGTCCTAATGCAATAAAATTTCACAGAGAGTTATTTTGGAATATATGTGATTTTTGGGAGGTGGAAGCAAAACCCGTAGGACCCTCAACCCACCAGGGCGCGCCAGAGGTGCCTGGTGCGCCCAGGTGTCTTATGCCCACCTGGAACGTCAGTTGGAGCTGTACTTCAGGAGCAAGGAAGCTTATATCAGGAAAAAATCGTGTAAAAATATCAGTGCAATCAGAGTTACGGATCTCCGGGGATATAAGAAACAGTTTTCGGCCAGATCTGGGGAACGCGAAACGGAAGAGGACAGAGAAACAGATCCAATCTCGGAGGGGCTCTCACCCCTCCCATGCCATGGAGACCAAGGACCAGAGGGAGAACCCTTCTCCCACCTAGGGAGAAGGCCAAGGAAGAAGGAGAAGGAGGGGGGCTCTCTCCCCCTCGCTTCCAGTGGCGCCGGAGTGCCACCGAGGCAACGATCGGGACGGTGATCTACATCAACAATCTTGCTACCGTCAACACCAACTCTCTCCCCCTCATTGCAGCGGTGTATTACCTCTTTCCCCTCGCTGTAATCTCTACTTAAACATGGTGCTCAACTCCATATATTACCTCCCAGTGATTTATGGTTATCCTATGATGTGTGAGTATATCCGCTTTGTCATGTGGGTTAATCCTGATCTAGGTTGGTATGATTGTATATTTTATTTATTGTGTTGTCCTACGGTGCCTTCCGTTCTCGCGCAAACATGACGGGACCCAGCTATAGGGTGTCGCAATATATTCATGGTTTGCTTATTGTCAATGTTGCGGGGGATGACAGCAGCCCAAACGCGGATAAGTCGGGTATGACGTATGGGAGTAAAGAGGACTTGATACTTAATGCTATGGTTGGGTTTCACGACCTTAATGATCTTTAGTAGTTGCGGATGCTTGCTAGAGTTCCAATCATAAGTGCATATGAACTAAGTAGAGAAAGTATGTTAGCTCATGCCTCTCCCTCATATAAAATTGCAAGAATGATTACCAGTACTTGTTATCGATTACCTAGGGACAAATAACTTTCTTGTTGACAAAAGCTACCTACTAAACCACTAACTTAGTTGATCTTTATCTAGACAGCCCCTACTTTGTATTTACGTACTCTTTATTATCTTGCAAAACTACCCCAAAGTACTTCTAGTTTCATACTTGTTTCCGGTAAAACAAAACGTTAAGTGTGCGTAGAGTTGTATTGGTGGTCGATAGAACTTGAGGGAATATTTGTTCTACCTTTAGCTCCTCATTGGGTTCGACACTCTTACTTATCGAAAAAGGCTACAAACGATCCCCTATACTTGTGGGTTATCAAGACCTTTTTCTAGCGCCGTTGCTGGGGAGTCATAGTGTGGGGTGAATATTCTCATGTGTGCTTGTTTGCTTTATCACTAAGTTGTTTTTATTTTCTGTTCTAAGTTGTTTTCTATCTTTAGTTATGGGTAGGAAACGCAAAATACCAAAAACAATAGTGGTACCTACTGAACCAATGGTTGAAGAACCACCCAAATTCTATCACACTACTGAAGCTTTTTACTTGGATCATCTTCGATCCCTATGTGCTCGGGCTAAAACCCTAACTAGCTTAGTTGAGGGCAAATCTTTAGATGAGCATGCTTGTTATGTGCGACACCGCATATCGGAAAAAGGGAACCTTTTGTGGCATCATATCAATACTTTGCAGTGCTATGCTTGGAATTTATGGTAAATATATGATTGTACTTGTTGTTCTAAAGACCATAAGAAACACCTTCCGTACTAATATGAGTTTAGTGATAATGGAATCGTATCTTCGTATACTAAGGGTGTTTATAATTGCTATGATGTTTAACAAATTGAAGAATTTGTTGCTTTTAGGGGTACTTGTGAAATTGTTTCTTTTACTGAAGAGTGTGATACTACTCTCTACAAATCTGAAAATTTGGCCATACTTAAATATTGCTATGATAATTATGCTTCTAATCCTTATATTAAACCATATATTGAGGACTCCTCCGCTGTCCAAGAAGAGACTAATATTTTGTAGGAGTCTATGAAAGAAGAAGTTAATGACATTGTGAGATCATTGGATGAAAAAGATGAGGAGGAGAGCGAAGAACAAAAGGAGGAAGAACAGATTGATCAACCGTTCCCACAATCTAATGAGAGTAAATCTTAATCCCATACATTGTTTAATTTCCCTTCGAATTTACGAAAGGATGAATGCTATGATGATTGCTATGATCCCGTTGATTCCATTGAAATATCCCTTTTTGATGATGCTTGCTATGCTTGTGGCCAAGATGCCAATATGAATTATGCTTATGGAGATGAACTTGCTATAGTTCCTTATGTTAGACATGAGATAGTTTCTATTGCACCCACACATGATAGTCCTATTATCTTTTTGAATTCTCCAAACTACACAATATCGGAGAAGTTTGCTCTTATTAAGGATTATATTAATGGGTTGCATTCTACCATTACACATGATGATTTTGACGAGTATAATATGCATGTGCTTGCTGCTCCTACTTGCAATTATTATGAGAAAGGAACTATATCTCCACATCTCTATGTTTCCAACACGATAGAATTGCAAGAAACTACTTATGCTATGCATTGGCCTTTACTTGATGTGCATGAATTGTTCTTGTATGACATGTCCATGCATAGGAAGAGAGTTAGACTTCTTCATTGCATGATATATGTTGATTTGTGCTCAATACTAAATGCCAAATCATTGCTAATTAAAATTGGCTTTGATATACCTTGGGATCCGGGTGGATTTATTACTTGAGCACTTTATGCCGAGCTTAATGGCTTTAAAGAAAGCGCTGCCAGGGAGACAACCCGGAAGTTTTAAAAAAAAGTGTCATTTATTTCTGTTGAGTGCTTTTATAAAGTTTAAAAACAACAAAAAATAGAGGGGAACCTAAACTCTTCAAAAAGAAAAGTGAAACTAAGAAGGACGAGCACCGTTGAAATGGGGGACGTCCTTGAACTTTGTTCATTCTCATGGAAACTTTGTAAATCTTAATTACAAAAACTTTTCAACAAAAATAATTATCCCCTTGTACAATTCCATTGTATTATAAAAATAATGTGCCAAGAGTTTGCCTTTTGGATGATTAGATTGTGTGTGGGTTTGTGCGGTGCAAAAACAAAAACTTTGGCTATAGTGCGCGATTTTACATTTTTTACTCGAACATCAAACGGTTCTGAAACTTTTTTCAAAGTCTTGCTATACAAAATGTTTATTTTTCCTAATTGTTTCAGAATTTTAAGAGCTACAGAAGTATGGTGGATGTTCAAATCTTTACAGACTATCCTGTTTTCACATATTGGTGTGATAGCTTCATTATTTGCATATGTTTGAATTCTTGTTGAAGCCTCCTTGACTTGGGGCCATAGAATTGTGATAGCATACAGTTGATAATGTTATTTTATAATTATACAATAATTTTAGAGCAGTACATGATGGAATTTCATTGATCATATGCACTAACCCTGACACTAAAAGTTCGATTAAGTTTTGTGTGGATGAAGTGTTCGAAGATCGAGGAGGTCTCAATGTGAGGAGAAGGAGGAGAGGCAAGAGCTCAAGCTTGGGGATGCCCAAGGCACCCCAAGTAAATATTCAAGGATACTCAAGCGTCTAAGCTTTGGGATGCCCCGGAAGGCATCCCAACTTTCTTCAACAAGTATCGGTATGTTTTTGGATTCGTTTCGTTCACATGATATGCGTAAACTCTTGGAGCGTCATGTGCCTTTTATTTTATTTTAATAATGCACCATGTTGGTATAAGATAGTCCTTGGAAAACGTGTAGAATGCTCTTTGCACTTCACTTATATCTTTTGAATATGGCTTTATAGAATGCTTCATGTGCTTCACTTATATCATTTGAAGTTTGGATTGTCTGTTTCTCTTCACATAGAAAACCGATTGTCAGGGAAACTGATCGCCCACGAACACCTATGGGACCCGAGCCCCTTTTCGGTACGGCAAGGGGGCGGAGGATGCACAAAGAGCAGATCGAGGTGAACACGCGAGCAGTTTACCCAGGTTCGGGCCGCACGGATGCGTAAAACCCTACTCATGCCTTGGTTTGTATTGCGTTCTGGGCTCGGGAGCGAGAAGAGCTACAGTGCTGATCGCTAGCAGTACCGAGCGTGAGAGTGATCGATGATCGAAACCCCCTCTACGTTGCGCATGGGCCTCCTTTTATAGGTCAAAGGGGTCACCGACAGGTGGCAACGCAGTCGAGGGTAAAAATGTAAAATTGGTGGTAGTTGGAACAGTGTCTGCATAGTGCTCTATACCTAACCCTGTCGGCAGGGGACAAGGGCATTAAATGCCCGTCACCATCGCCCAAAAAGGGCAAAAAAGTGACCGTCAAGGGCGCCTCCGTCCCCCACGACGGTGGCCTCGTCATCGCAGCTTGCCACCGTGTTCCCCTGGCTGCACAGTCTTCCGCCACGTGCGCCTGGGAGGGTCCTAGGGCGACACGTGGGTGGATGAGCTGGATCGTGGGTACTGAGTGGAAGCTTGCCGCGGCAAACGCCTTGCCGCGGTGGTTAGCTTGTCGCTGCCGGGAGCTTGTCGCTCACCGGTCCTTGCCGGGACGCGTGGTGCGTCGCGGCAAGTTTCTTGATATGCCTTGGATGGCCTTTCCAGCAAGCTCCTCTCGCCGGGGCCTCGTGTCTTGAGTGATTCGGTGCCTCGAGTGGCCTTCCCGGCAAGCTCCTCTTGCCGGGGCCTTGTCTTCTGAACTTGGATACTTTGTTCTTGAATGGTTCTAAAGGATCCACGAGGGGTCTTGGCGGTCGCCTGGCTAGCCCTGCCGCGGGACGCTGCAACTGCCCGTGCACAAGTTCGGGATACTAAGGTACCCCTACTTTAGTACACCGACACCGATGTTCATAGAATGCTCTCGTGCTTCACTTATATTTGTTAGAGCATAATCTTTTCTAGAAAGAATTAAACTCTCATGCTTCACTTATATCTATTTAGAGAGTCAAACGGAATTGGTCAATTCCATGACTAGTCATAAAATCCTACATAAAACTTATGGATCACTGAATATGATATGCTTGATTCCTTGCAATAGTTTTGCGATATAGAGATGATAATATGTGGGAGGTACTAGTAGATGATTGTGTTTAGTAAGATATTTGTGTTAAGGTTTGTGCTTCCCGAAGCATGCACGTATAGTCTCTCGTTATGCCAGGAAGTTGTAGCACAATTTATCCTTGATTGTCCTATCTTTGTGTGAAGGTCAGGGGCGCGTGATGGTTAACTCCTACCAACCCCGCCCGCTAGGAGCATGCGTAGTATTACTTTGCTTCGAGGGCTAATAAACCTTTGCAATAAGTATGTGAGTTCTTTATGACTAATGTGAGTCCATGGATTATACGCACTCTCACCCTTTCATAATTGCTAGCCTCTCTCGTGCCGCGCAATTTTCACTGGTGCATAAACTTTATTAAACCTTCCTCAAAACAGCCACCATACCTACCTATTATGGCATTTCCATAGCCATTCCGAGATATATTGCCATGCACTTCCATCATATAGTTGGCTTGAGCATTAATTTTCATATTTCTTTGCATGATCGTAAGACACCTAGCACGATATTTTCATGGCTTGTCCGTTTTTTTATATCTTTGCTATGCTAGATCATTGCACATCCTGGTACACTCCAAGAGGCATTCATTTAGAGTCATACTATGTCATAGGTATTGAGTTGTAATTTTTATTTCTTTTGACTTATAAGTAAATAGAAGTGTGATGATCATCATTATCCATTATTAGAGCATGCCCCATGATGATAGGATGATGGAGACAATGATTCCCCCACAAGTCAGGATGAGACTCCGGATTTTAAAAATAATAAAAGAGGCCAAAGAAGCCCACATAAAAAAGGGGCGAAAGAAGCCTACCAAAAAACAAAAATATATAAAAAAGAGAAAAAAAATTAAAGGAAATGAAAAGGGGCATGCAAATACCACACTTGTGCTTCAAAGTAGCACCATGTTTTTCATATAGAGAGTCTCCTATGTTGTCACTTTCATATACTAGTGGGAATTTTCTGTAGTAGAGTTTGATGCATACCCACTTAGTTTCATATTGAGCTTTCATACACTTATAGCTCTTAGTTGCGTATGTTGAATGGCAATCCCTATTCCTCACATGTATATCGATTGATGGACATCTCCATAGTCCATTAGTTTGCCTAGTTGATGTGAGACTTTCCTCCCTTATTTTGTCTACTACCACCGCATTCTATTCCACCTATATTGCTATATCCATGGCTCGCGCTCATGTATTGCATGAGAGTTGAAAATGCTGAAGCCCGTTAAAAAGTATGAACCAATTGCTTGGCTGACACCGGGGTAGTACATGATTTATACTTTGAGCTAGGAAGACAGAGCATGACAAGACTATATGATTTTGTAGGGATAACGTTCTTTAGAATTTTATATTCTGAAAGACATGATTGTTTGTTGGGATGCCCGAGTATTAATGTCTTTATGTCAAATTATAGACTATTGCTTTGAATCACTCATGTCTTAATATTCATGCCATGACTAGATATATGATCAAGTTTATGCTAGGTAGCATTCCACACAAAAATTATCTTTTTTATCATTTACCTACTCGATGACGAGCAGGAATTAAGCTTGGGGATGCTGATACGTCCCCGTCATATCTATAATTTTTGATTGTTTCATGCCAATATTATACAAGTTTTACATACTTTTGACAACTTTCTATATGATTTATTGGACTAACCTATTGATCCAGCGCCAAGTGCCAGTTCCTGTTTTTTGCATGTTTTTTGTATCGCAGAGTATCCATATCAAACGAAGTCCAAATGCAATAAAATTTCACAGAGAGTTATTTTGGAATATATGTGATTTTTGGGACGTGGAAGCAACGCAAATGGGGGCCCGTAGGCCCCACAACCCACCAGGGCGCGCCTGAGGTGCCTGGCCCGCCCAGGTGTCTTATGCCCACATGGATCGTCGGTTGGAGATGTACTTCGGGCGCAAGGAAGCTTATATCCGGATACAAATCGTGTAAAAATCTCAGTGCAATCGCAGCTATGGATCTCCGGGAATATAAGAAACGGTTTTCAACCAGATCTGAGGAACGCTTAACAGAAGACGACAGAGAGACAGATCAAATCTCGGAGGGGCTCTCACCCCTCCCATGCCATGGAGACCAAGGCCCAGAGGGAGAACCCTTCTCCCACCTAGGGAGAAGGCCAAGGAAGAAGGAGAAGGAGGGGAGCTCTCTCCCCTCGCTTCCGGTGGCGCTGGAGTGCCACCGGGGCAACGATCGGGACGGTGATCTACATCAACAATCTTGTTACCGTCAACACCCAATCTCTCCCCCTCATTGCGGCGGTGTATTACCTCTTTCCCCTCGCTGTAATCTCTACTTAAACATTGTGCTCAAATCCATATATTATTTCCCAATGATCTATGGTTATCCTATGATGTTTGAGTAGATCCGCTTTGTCCTGTGGGTTAATCGTGATCTTGGTTGGTATGATTGTATATTTTATTTATTGTGTTGTCCTACGGTGCCCTCCGTTCTCGCGCAAACATGAGGAGCCCCCGCTATAGGGTGTTGCAATATGTTCATGGTTTTCTTATTATCAGTGTTGCGGGGGATGACATCAGCCGAAACGTGGATAAGTGGGGTATGATGTATGGGAGTAAAGAGGACTTGATACTTAATGCTATGGTTGGGTTTCACGGCCTTAATGATGTTTAGTAGTTGTGGATGCTTGCTAGAGTTCCAATCATAAGTGCATATGATCAAAGTAGAGAAAGTATGTTAGCTCATGTCTCTCCCTCATATAAAATTGCAAGAATGATTACTAGTACTTGTTATCGATTATCTAGGGACAAATAACATTCTTGTTGACAAAATCTACCTACTAAACCACTAACTTAGTTGATCTTTATCTAAATAGCCCCTACTTTGTATTTACGTACTCTTTATTATCTTGCAAAACTATCCCAAAGTACTTCTAGTTTCATACTTGTTTCCGGTAAAGCAAAACATCAAGTGTGCGTAGAGTTGTATCGGTGGTCGATAGAACTTGAGGGAATATTTGTTCTACCTTTAGCTCCTCGTTGGGCTCGACACTCTTATTTATCGAAAAAGGTATTAAGAAAGTATCCGAGTACCTGTTGTCCTTCTCTGAACCAGATGGGATGGAGAGGGTTTGGAGTTTTCTCCTCTTTCATGTCTTTATCCTTCGTGGTGAGTAACTTGATGGGCTCCGGCATGGTTCCGTCGATGTAGCCGAAGAAGCCAGCTCCCTCAGCTGCGGTGTCACCTGCGCACGCCACAGGACGTAGTTGGTGCGGGTGAGTTTCTCTGCAACCTACCCAAGGGAGGCCTAGACAGTTCTTGTGGAGGACGATATGGCTGGCTATGGATTTTTGCTAAATGCGATGGATAGAGGAGGCCCTGTATATGATGTAAAGAAGAAGAGAACGTCGTACCTCTCTCGAGGCAATGGTTTCGTGTTAATATAGGCAGGGGCGAGATACATCTCCAAGTTAGTGCTTGAAGGTATATCTTTAGATCTTGCAATTGAATCTTTTAGTTTCTTGTTTTATCACTAGTTTAGTTTATAAAAGAAAACTACAAAAAAATGGAATTAAGGTTGCCACACATGCTTCATCTTTTTAACATCTTTCGTGAAAATGATGAGAAGGAAAAGTGTGCTCAAGTACTAGAAGAAGAAATACATAGAATGCTTGCCATAAAATATGTGCATGATGAGCATGATTGCAATGTTGTTAGTACGAATTCTTTGAATACCCATTATGCTAATGATATGCAAAGCCGTAAGCTTGGGGAAGCTATGGTTGATGAATATGATATTTTTAGTCCCCCAAGTTTTGATGAGCAAATTTATTATGATGAAAGAATGCCTCCTATTTATGATGATTATATTGATGAAAGTGGATTTGGAGAGGTCATACCTTTATTTAGTGATGAATCCACTATTTCGGAAGAGGTTCCAATTGATTATGAGGACAAAGTTGCTATCTATGATGATTATTGTGATGACTTGTATGCTATTAAGAATAATGATAACCATGAAACTTGTCATCATGACTTTAGTTTTCAATTGGATTATGCCTCACATGATAATTATTTTGTTGAGTTTGCTCCCACCACTATTCATGAGAAGAATTTTGCTTATGTGGAGAGTAATAAAATTTCTATGCAAGTAGATCATGCAAAGAATGCTTTATGTGCTAGTTATATGGTTGAATTCATTCATGATGCTACTGAAAATTATTATGAGAGAGGATCATATGCTTCTACATATTGCAATAAAATTTTCTCTCTATGTGCTTAAAATTTTGAAGCTATGCTTGTTTTCCCTTCCTATGCTAGTTGATTATTGTTCCCGTAAGTTGTTTGCTCACAAAATCCCTATACATAGGAAGTGGGTTAGACTTAAATTTGCTAGTCATATTCTTCATGATTCTCTCTTTATGTTTCAATTATTATCTTTTATGCGAGCATCATTGAAATCATCATGCCTAGCTAGGGGCGTTAAACGATAGCGCTTGTTGGGAGGCAACCCAAATTTATTTTCTTTGTTTTTACTTCTGTTTAGGAATAAATATTGCATCTAGCTTCTATTTAGATGTGGTTTTGTGTTTTAATTAGTGTTTGTGCCAAGTAGAACCTTTGGGAAGACTTGGGGGAAGTTTATGTGATCATGCTATAAAAAACAAAAACTTTAGCGCTCACGAGATTAGCTACCATTTTTTACTGGAGAGTGCTTTTTGCAGATGATTATAGACAAATTCCTCACGTCCACCAATTTATTTCCGAATTTTTAGAGTTACAGAAGTATTCGAAAATTACAGATTGCTACAGACTGTTCTGTTTTTGACAGATTATGTTTTCTATGTGTTGTTTGCATATTTTGATGAATCTATGAGTAGTATCGGAGGGTATGAACCATGGATAAGTTGGAATACAGTAGATATTACACCAATATTAATTTAGAATGAGTTTACAACAGTACCTAAGTGGTGGTTTTATTTTCTTATACTAACGGAGCTTACGAGTTTTCTGTTAAGTTTTGTGTTGTGAAGTTTTCAAGTTTTGGGTAAAGATTCGATGGACTATGGAATAAGGAGTGGAAAGAGCCTAAGCTTGGGGATGCCCAAGGCACCCCAAGGTAAAATTCAAAGACAACCAAAAGCCTAAGCTTGGGGATGCCCCGGGAAGGCATCCCCTCTTTCGTCTTCGTCTATCGGTAACTTTACTTGAGACTATATTTTTATTCACCACATGATATGTTTTTTGCTTGGAGCGTCATTTTGTTTTCTTTTGTTTTGCTTGCTGTTTGAATAAAATCCCAAGATCTGAAATTCTCAAATGTTAGAGAGTCTTCACGTAGTTACATAATTATTCAACTACTCATTGATCTTCACTTATATATTTTGGAGTAGTTTTTCATTTGCTCTAGTGCTTCTTCACTTATATCTTTTTAGAGCACGGTGGTGGTTTTATTTTGAAGAAATAGATGAACTCTCGTGCTTCACTTATATTATTTTGAGAGTCTTTTAGAACAGCATAGTAATGTGCTTTGGTTATAAAACTAGCCCTAATATGATATGCATACAAGTTGGGTATAATAAAAACTTGCATAAAGTGCATTGAATGATAGGAGAAGTTTGATACTTGATGATTGTTTCGAGATATGAGGATGGTGATATTAGAGTTATACTAGCGGGGTAATTATGAATTCAAGAAATACTTGTGTTAAAGTTCGTGATTCCCGTAGCATGCACGTATGGTGAACCGCTACGTGACGAAGTTAGAGCATGAGGTATTTATTGATTGTCATCCTTTGTGTGGAGGTCGGGGGCGCGCGATGGTTAACTCCTACCAACCTCCCCCCTAGGAGTATGCATTGATTACTTTGTTTTGATGACTCGTAAATTTTTGCAATAAGTATATGAGTTCTTTATGACTAATGTTGAGTCCATGGATTATACGCACTCTCACCCTTCCACCATTGCTAGCCTCTCTTGTACCGCGCAACTTTCGCCGGTACCATACACCCACCATATACCTTCCTCAAAACAGCCACCATACCTACCTATCATGGCATTTCCATAGCCATTCCGAGATATATTGCCATGCAACTTTCCACCGTTCCGTTCATATGACACACTTCATATTGTCATATTGTCATGCATGATCATGTAGTTGACATCGTATTTGTGGCTAGGCCACCATGCATAATTTTTCATACATGTCACTCTTGATTCATTGCACATCCCGGTACACCGCCAGAGGCATTCATATAGAGTCATAGTTTGTTCTAGTATCGAGTTGTAATATCGAGTTGTAAATCAATATAAGTGTGATGATCATCATTATTAGAGCATTGCCCCAAAAAAAGGAAGGAAAGGCCAAAGAAAAGAAAGGCCAAAAAAAAGAAAAAAGAAAGAAAAGGGACAATGCTACTGTCCTTTTCCACACTTGTTCTTCAAAGTAGCACCATGATCTTCATGATAGAGAGTCTCTTGTTTTGTCACTTTCATATACTAGTGGGAATTTGCATTATAGAACTTGGCTTGTATATTCCAACGATGGGCTTCCTCAAATGCCCTAGGTCTTCATGAGCAAGCATGTTGGATGCACAACCACTTAGTTTCTTTTGTTGAGCTTTCATACATTTACAGCTCTAGTGCATCCGTTGCCTAGCAATCCCTACTCACTCACATTGATATCTATTGATGGGCATCTCCATAGCCCATTGATACGCCTAGTTGATGTGAGACTATCTTCCTCCTTTTTGTCTTCTCCACAACCACCACTCTATTCCACCTATAGTGCTATATCCATGGCTCACGCTCATGTATTGTGTGAAAGTTGAAAGGTTTGAAAAAATTTGAGTATGAAAACAATTGCTTGGCTGAAACCGGGGTTGTGCATGATATGAATATTTTGTGTGATGAAGAGGGAGCATAGCCAGACTATATGATTTTGTAGGGATAACTTTCTTTGGCCATGTTATTTTGAGAAGACATGATTGCTTTGTTAGTATGCTTGAAGTATTATTATTCTTATGTCAATATAGACTTTTGTCTTGAATCTTTCGGATCGGAACATTCATGCCACAATAAAGAGAATTACATTGAGAATTATGTTAGGTAGCATTCCACATCAAAAATTCTATTTTTATCATTTACCTACTCGAGGACGAGCGGGAACTAAGCTTGGGGATGCTTGATACGTCTCCAACGTATCTATAATTTTTTAATTGCTCCATGCTATTATATTATCCTTCTAGGATGTTTTATGGGCTTTTATATACACTTTTATATGATTCTTGGGACTAACCTATTAACCTAGAGCCCAGTGCCAGTTTCTGTTTTTCCTTGTTTTTGAGTTTTACAGAAAAGGAATACCAAACGGAGTCCAATTGACGTGCCAATTTTTGATGATTTTTCTGGACCAAAAGAAGCCCCCGAAGTAAAAGAGTTGGGCCAAGAGAGCCACAGGCTGCCCACGAGGGTGGAGGGCGCACCCACGCCAAGTGGTGGCGCTCCCCTATCTCGTGGACAGCCCGTAGACCCCCCCCCCTGACGTGAGACCTACGCCAAAAATTCCTATAAATATTGAAACCTCTGGAAAATAACCTAGATCGGGAGTTCCGCCGCCGAAAGTCTCTGTTGCCACCAAAAACCAATCTAGACCCCATTCCGGCACCCTGCCGGAGGGGGAATCCCTCTCCGATGACCATATTCATCATCCCGGCGCTCTCCATGCCGACGAGGGAGTAGTCCACCCTCGGGCTGAGGGTATGTACCAGTAGCTATGTGTTTGATCTCTCTCTCTCTCTCTCTCTCTCGTGTTCTTGAGATGGCACGATCTTGATGTATCGCGAGCTTTGCTATTATAGTTGGATCTTATGATATTTCTCCCCCTCTACTCTCTTGTGATGAATTGAGTTTTCCCTTTGAAGTTATCTTATCGGATTGAGTCTTTAAGGATTTGAGAACACTTGATGTATGTCTTGCGTGGGATACCTATGGTGACAATGGGGTATTCTTTCGATTCACTTGATATATGTTTTGGTGATCAACTTGCGGGTTCCGTGACCTTGGGAATCTATGCATAGGGGTTGGCACACGTTTTCGTCTTGACTCTCCGGTAGAAACTTTGGGGCACTCTTTGAAGTTCTTTGTGTTGGGTGAATAGATGAATCCGAGATTGTGTGATGCATATCGTATAACCATGCCCACGGATAATTGAGGTGACAATGGAGTATCTAGGTGACATTAGGGTTTTGGTCGATGTGTGTCTTAAGGTGTTATTCTAGTACGAACTCTAAGATAGATCGAACGGAAAGAATAGCTTCGTGCTATTTTACTACATACTCTTGAATAGATCGATCAGAAAGGATAATTTTGAGGTGGTTTCGTACCCTACCATAATCTCTTCGTTTGTTCTCTGCTATTAGTTACTTTGGAGTGACTCTTTGTTGCATGTTGAGGGATAGTTATGTGATCCAGTTATGTTATTATTGTTGAGAGAACTTGCACTAGTGAAAGTATGAACCCTAGGCCTTGTTTCCTATCATTGCAACACCGTTTATGCTCACTTTTACCTTTAGTTGCCTTGCTGTTTTTATATTTTCAGATTACAAAAACCTATATCTACCATCCATGTTGCACTTGTATCACCATCTCTTCGCCGAACTAGTGCACCTATACAATTTACCATTGTATTGGGTGTGTTGGGGACACAGGAGATTCTTTGTTATTTGGTTTCAGGGTTGTTTGAGAGAGACCATATTCATCCTATGCCTCCCACTGATTGATAAACCTTAGGTCATCCACTTGAGGGAAATTTGCTCCAGTCCTACGAACCTCTGCACTTGGAGGCCCAACAATGTCTACAAGAAGAAGGTTGCGTAGTAGACATCAGGGTGTATCCCTGGTAAGTACACAATGCAGTTGAGATTACATCTTGGAGATCAAGGAAGAAAAATATAGGATAGAGATGAAAAGATTACAACCATATACCATAACAACCTCAATCAATCTAAGCCGGCTTAACTCAACCGGTGCGCCCCTATGGACCTGATTAATATGTCATTTAACAATAGGCATGCCTTTCATCGTCCACACTAGCCTTCATAACATACAAGACCTCCTTTGACGAGTTGTTGCTGCCACCAACAGGGTAGAAGTCTATGCACTCGCACATGGCAGTGCCCTCGATGCACCCTCGACGACATAGTGGAACTCCCAATGAAAGCACCAATGTCGGTGTTAAAACCGACGGATCTCGGGCAGGGGTCCCGAACTATGCGTCTGAAGATCGATGGTAACAGGAGGCTGGGGACACGATGTTTACCCAGGTTCAGGCCCTCTCGATCGAGGTAAAACCCTACTTCCTACTATATTAATTTGAGTGAATATGTGTACAGGAGTTGGTCTACCTCGAGATCGTAAAGACTAAACCCTAAGTCTAGCCTATGAGGATTCTATGATTCTCTGTCTCTATGGACTAAACCCTCCGGTTTATATACACACCGGAGGGGCCTAGGGTTGGTACATATCATCTTGCAGAGGAAGGAAAATCTACACCCGAGCCTAAACTTGCCATTACAGGAATCCAGGATTCCTATCCGGATACGAGAGATGATCTTCTATAATCTTCACGGCCCACCAGTCCGGCCCACCAGGAGTTTGTCCGGCCACCTGAGGACCCCCCGATCCAGGAGTCCCTCAAAAGGCTCTTTGCCGGATCCGGAGCAGACAGAGGTTCGTGGCACAACATGGAGACAAGAGGGAACTTTGGTCAGCTAGATTGACCCGGCATCAGCATGGATTTGGCGTTGTTACTATCCTTGGAGGTGAAGCGGAGGTCCCTCCTATCCACCCCTAACCCCCTCCCAGATGAAAGTCCAAAATCCATCTTGGATTGGGCGGCGACAGTGCCTTGCGCGTCGTGTCGTCCATGGAAGCGCCGTCCTGGGAGGCTTGGGTGTTTGGGAGAGAGGTATTGTGGGTGGTGGGCTCTACATGACAGTTGCATCTGTGAAAGTGTGGAGGTTGGCAGGAGGAGCGGTGTCGGATCTATCGTGTCGACGACGATGAATATTGGTAGCATGGTGCTACTGGATCTCGACGATGGATGTGTCTGGATGGATGAGCGCAGGGCGGTGGCGCTATTTGGCGCTGTGGAGGCGTCGATAGTAGGCCTGGCAAGGCTATTGCGTCAGTACCCGCTCTAACGATGGATCAGTGCAAGACTGGTTTGTACCCTAGACCCGGTAAGTGGCTTGGCTGGGGGCTCCAACATTAGATGTTAGGCTTAGGTGAGAGGTATGTGTATTCGGCTCGGCATTTCTGCACCCCTTCATCAAGTGTATAGGAGTAGCGACAATTGTTGCCAAGATGGCGGATTCAGACATATTGATGTACTACTTTGTGAGGTCTTCACAAAGAATTAATAAAACTAGTCGTGAACCCGTGCATTCGCACGGACTCGAACTTTTGTTAAAATGAATCAGTTAGAAATTTTTAATGGCATTTATTAAATTGATAATGAAAAGGAAAGAAAGGCACTCTGAAAGAACTATATGACCGCACATATTTGCGGTGGATGAACATTCCTACATATTGGGCAATGCTCTAACAGTTAAGTACAGGGTCATAGCCCACAAACATAAAGCAACAATATTTCCATAAGGATCAAAATACAAACAAACATCGATATATATCTTGAAACGTCCATTAGATGGAACCCACTTGGACCCAGAGGTTCAAATCTTTTCGCTAATTTTAACTCTGACTTATCAACAACCTGCCATAAGATAATTTTCCGTTTTTCATCATTGTGACTCTTCTCGAAGCTCTCCTGTAGTACCATGTGCAATTATATTTATAATCGTAACTCCATAGAACTTTGTACCATGCCGGTTAAAAAATAAGAACCATGCACTTTGGTGGAACATGCATGTGTGCTTAGGTAGAAGAATTATCCAGAGAAGCATACCGATGATAAATGAAAACCAAATGAACAAAATAGACTTTATTTGCAACTTCTTAAATTACTCTGATATTCTTCTAATTTGATCCAATAATTTTATGAAATAAATTTTAACAAAAAAAAATATGGATGGGAAAAGCAAGCCTTTGAATAGATTTAGACCTACAAATGTCTCATGATGAGGGGCAAGACAAAGATGTAATTTAACAACATGAAACTGAACTAACCTGCATATATGTATACTACGTGCAGTTTTGGTGGAATTACCTTTTGTCAAGTTAGTCATCAGCAAAACTCCCTGGTAAATTACAAATAAAACATAGGAGTAGGAGTACAAAGATAGACAAAGAATACATAATACTTCCAATTCTAAGAATATATTACATACTTGAACTCGTTGGTGACATAAGTAAAATGGAAACAAAGGACAAACAGGATCCTAGAAAAGAAATGAACATAGAACATCTGTAAGACGATTATTTGCAGGTGAAAACAATGAAACCTAAAAGTTCTGACAATAACAATGAAGAATCGGCTGATTACCAAGGATGAGTGTAGCAATGTGCCGATAGCCCATAGTAATGACTAAGCATCTGACAACACTTAATTAACTCTGAAGGCATCAATGGATGGTGACATGAAACTGAAATTTGAACAAAATAAATAATTCTCTGTGTTCCTCCAGAATTTCCAAGGAACACTTTCTTTTAAGAGGTATATGCAAGGGTGTGGATGTGAATTTGAAAGATATATATGGGATAAATATTTCTGGGCAATTACTCGAGGATTACTTGAGCTGAACAGAAGTTCTCAAACTCTACTATCCAAAGCAACATATTTATACTGTATTTTCTTTTGGAGAATTTACCTTTTGCCAATTTAGTCATGATCAAAATTCCCCAGTGAAGAAAGTTGTGAGAAAACCTACAAAAATATACAAATAAATATAACTTCCAAGAATATCTTGTTATCTTACATAGTTAAACAGTTGAAGTAGTATAAATCACACTCTTATCGAGGACCCTAGCTAGCTTACTTTTCTAATCGCCAAGATGATCCTGCAAAAATAGATAAAATATATCTTTAGTAATATCGTAAACTGTTAAACACTTCTAGTAGTATAAATCACACTATTCTTGATGACCTTGGATGTTCCCATTGTTCTCACCCACATAATGTAAATCTATGTGTGGCCAATACTCCCCATCTATAAAACAATTATTCCCCAGTATTAAGTCTCCATGAAATAACAAATTAAGAAGAATCACTAAAGTGCATGAGGGAACACCCATGATATCACTTGACTAACTTAGAACACGTCAAGAGAACATGGAGTCCAAAGCAAACCCTTGCATTGCATCAACAGTTATTAGCGCCACATAGTATACACGTTATGTAAGCCAATATGGATGTTTTTTAAACTTCAAGACATGCCATTTGTATGGAGTAAAGATGACGGTGGTAGCACATTATATAGTGAAAACATAAGTATTATTAAATGTAATTTTACTTAAGCTAATAACGTCCACGTGCAGAAAGAAAAGGAACCGGACTGGAGTTGTCAACAGAGTGAAAGACGGGATATGGAAGTACGCACACATGTAATCTGATTGTCCGAGCAGGTGACCGATTCCAGCCATATGGTGTTCCATCAAAAACAAAATCCGGCCAGATCAGCTAGTAGGTACTCCCTCCGTCCGAAAATACTTGTCATCAAAATGGATGAAAAGAGATGTATCTAAAATTAAAATACATCTAGATACGTCTCCTTTTATCCATTTTGATGACAAGTATTTCCGGACGGAGGGAGTATGTACCTACGTACCAGTGTTGAAAATCAATTTCTTCGGGCTGCCAACAAAAAAGTGAGACACGATTGATTCTCAACGTAATCGTGATCTGTTTGTCCTATGAACGGTGACGAACCCTTCCGATGTGATCTGTTTGTCCGGCGAGATGTACACAACCTCCTGAACATGGGCGTACACCTCCGAATCGATGATGCACTTGATTCATCTTTGCCGCTGGTAACGGAATACACGTGACAATGATGTGATTAAATCTAACAAATAGATCTCATTAGGTTGGGAGAGAGAAGAGCGGAGGTGATACGCTGCCAGTTTCGAGAGTCCGCGGTGGCGTGTAACGTGAAGAAGAAAGAGAGAGGTCAGGGGGAGGAAATCTCAGACCCGAGACACCCGCCGAGCGAAGGCAGGTGATCCGGCGGCAACGTAGGTGATGATGCGCTAGGGCATTTGTTTCTTATTTCTAAGCTATATGTGCTCGGGGAGTTGGTGCGACTGAACGGTCCGTAAATTCTAATTAACGTGGGAATTTGTAGGGAGTCACAAATTAGTATAGGTATAGATGGCTGCATGCATCTCTCAGATGCAAAGGCCATGGGTCATCCTTGTTTTCTGAACAAAATGGCGGTGCTCTAGATGCGGAGGAGTGGACCGGGGATGAGCTCGTACATGATGAAATCATTTGTCTTGTACATGAAGGCTATGCCAGTGTGGCCTTGGTCGTCCTTGGACCCGATGACAGTGCGCCATGTCTTGTCGGACTTCTCACACCAGGCAGTAGTGCGGCACGGAAGTCCTATTCATGGATGCAAGGCGGCGGGAGAATTACAGGGTATGCAGGGTGCTTGGTCCGGAGGAGACATTGGACCTGCGCGGAGGTGTTGGAGTTCCCTGTGTAGAGCAAGATGACCTTGCCATCGGGTAGCATGGTGGCGGAGCCAGTGAAGATGCCGTTGGTGTCGTACCAGTGGTCGAGGACCATGGTGAAGGGTAGGTCACCAGTGGACCATGTCCCGGGAAATGGCGTGGCCCCGCATCATGTCCCCACATACCCCACCATGAGGCTTGTGCTGATAGAAGAAGTGATACCTTCCGCGGTAGTACATCATACTAGCATATCGATAGGTCAGCGATCTGCGCTGGTCGAGGCCCAACCGTCCGATGCAGTTGGCGTCGACCGTCCGATCTGCACGCGAGTCCCCGCCGAACCAACCGTTGAAGAAAAAAAGTACTAGAATGTTGCAAATGTTGTTTCGACCCACCACAACGAGAAAACAGCGGAGCTGGATCCCCCCGCGTCTGCCCGTCCCCAACACCCGGCGGCGGCGGGCAGATCCGCCAGATTTTTCTTCCCCCGCGTCCCCGCGTCCGAATCACTTCGAGGAGGTGCTCCCCCGTCTATCTAGCTGCCTTGAATTTGCTTCAAGGATGTCTTACATCCGTAATGACATACTTGCCGCCATGGATGTGGGCTCGAGCTCCGCTGCCGTTCATGGCCGAAGTCCCCTGGGGCGACAAGAAACTGGTGGTAGTGGACCGGTGCTGCAACGGTACTACAACCATGATGTGGTCTTCCAAGATGCAGCACGGCATGGCCGCGATGAAATCGATCTGGTATGAATTCCAATTGCAACCCTAGATCCTTTCTTTCACATAAAAAATGTTGCAAACTTTGATAGTTGAGCATGAGATGAGAAAAACATGTTGTCAAAATACTTGTGTTGACTTTTCTGAAATATTTCTGAGATGTTGTCAATTAATGCTAGTAAAAAAGTATCTTCCTGCTGTCTACTAGTGAAATGTTACAAGTGTGTACTGAAGTTGCTACATGCTACTACCTATATGTTACATGCTACATCCTAAAATGATACATGGGTCCACTCTTTATGTTCGCGCTTTGTGCATATTTTTTCATGAAGCAAAAAACAACAAAGAAGGAAATTGACTTCGGCGCTGATTTTGTTGCAGAATGTTGCTGTGGAGCCATCTATTTTCCTTGATGATGAACTATAAAATGTTGCGCAGCAAGGAGAAGACGATGGCATTGATTTGAATGAAACTCCAGGAACGAATAGTAATGAATCCTTGCAGCTGAACACGGAAGGTGCAACTCCAAATCAAAGAAATGCCCATGTTGCAACTGAAAATACCAATGGAAATGCTGCAACCCTTGTTGATGAACCAGACGAAGATATATCATCACAGCCAATTGTCCCTTTTGTTGGAATAGTTTTTGACAATGTTGAAGAAGCTCAGCGTGTTTACAACGAATATGCATCGAAGATGGGCTTCGGAACTCGCATTGTGACATCAAAGTATAGTAGAAGAACAAGGCCGGAGCAGAACCGCATTCTAATCTACAGAGTTTTCGAGTGCATACACTCACGTAAAGATCCTTCAAAGAATGTCTGTGGAAGCATTTCTGACGGTGCTGCAACAAATAGATGCGATGATGCTGACATGAGCTACACTAGTAACAAAAAATCAGCAAGCAAACAAGCTGGCATCTATATGGACGTGGGTGACAAGAGACAAAGAAATAGGCTGGAGAGGTATGATTGCAAGGCTCACATGGGTGTTAGCCTCAAAGACGGTAGTTGGATTGTGACCATTTTTGTGGCTGATCACACACACCAACTGATGTTACAAAGGGGTCATCGGAGATTTTGCCGCTCTCATAGAAAAATCCCAGATGCAGACATGCAGTACATTACTTCGCTGCACTATCGCAACATATCAATAGCTAATATGATGGGCTTGCTTGGAGATGCACGGTGTTCGATCCAAGGAGTTTGCCATATGTGAAGACTGATGTGACAAATGCTAGAGCAAAGCTACGAAGAAGCCTGTCAGAGCATGATTGGGAGCTCACAATTGAGTACTTTAAGAGAAGACAAGTGGAGAATCTCAACTTCTTTTTTTCGAAGCTAGAAAAAGATGGAGCTGTTATGGCGCTTTTCTGGGTTGACGGTAGAACAAGGGCCTTGTATCCAAAGTACAAAGATTGTGTGTTTTTCGACACCACATTCTGCACAAATTGCTACAACCTACCCTTTGCTCCGATTGTTGGCATTAACAACCAGACACACACTGTTTGCTTGGGTTGTGCTTTGTTGCCTGATGAAACCATTGAAACATTCAAGTGGGTCTTTGAGCAATGGATGTTGGCAATGAATAGTGAGCATCCATTGAACATTATGACTGATCAAGACCAGGCAATGGCTACAACCATCTCAATGGTGTTCCCGGAGACAACACACAGATGTTGCAAGTGGCACGTCTTTCGGGTTGCACGGACAAAACTAGGGAAGATGCTGGGCAAGGATGAGCCTTTTGCTGAAGAATTCTGTGGTTGCATCAATGGTTCGGATACCATTGAGGAGTTTGAAGAAAGGTGGAAGCATATGGTCGAGGTGTTTGGTGTGGTTGATAAGAAACACCTAAAAACATGTGGAACACTAGGAAGATGTGGGATCCTGTGTACTTTAGGAAAAAGTTCTTCCCATTCACAGGCAAAACCGAGCGGTCTGGGGCCTAAATTCCTACTTCAAGACTTTAAATCATCATGGAGACTCGGTTTGGACGTTTGTGCAACAGTTTGAGCTTTGCCAAGAACTAATGCTTGATCGTGAGGATAATGCTAGCTTCATCAATGAAACAACGAGGCCACCACTGTGGGTCAAGTAAGTCCAAAGTCATGTAGCATTTCTGTAGTTTGGTTGAAAACATTTCTTGGAAACATATGTAGCAATTCTTGGGAACATATGTAGCAATTCATGTTGATGGTTGTAGAAATGCTTGGTATCATTTTTTGTTGCTGTTTTCCAGTACAGATTGGTTGAAACATTTCTTGGAAACATATGTAGCAATTCTTGTTGATGTTTGAAGCTTTTTTTGTTTGAAGTTACAACATTGAAAAGCAGGCTGCAGATTTCTACACAAGAGAAGTATTTTCCAAGTTTCAAAAACTATTGGCTAAGTCAACAGGCTTTGGGCTTCAATATCAGGTGCAAGGGGGTGTTGTCTGGTTTTAGCTTGTTGCAAATGATAGCGTCAACCCTAAAGTGTACACGGAGCGTGTTACCCCTGAAGATCAGACATACATGTGTAGCTGCAACATGTTTGAGATGTGCGGGCTGATCTGCCCACACATCATCCGTGTCATGGTGCACATGAACGTGCAAACAATACCTGTGACTTACATGCTTCCGAGATGGTCTAAGATTGCAACTGACCTTGCGCCTGAACCGGGCGAAGGGCATAGAGCTATGCACTTCGACGTCCCCACAACAAACACCCTGAAGTTTAACTCTCTCTGCCGGAAGTTTGGGAAACTCGCTTCTGATGCATGCTTCAATGATGAAGCTTATAGCTTTGTCTCTGGGCTAATTGATCAGGGCATTGTTGGGGTTGCTGCAATGAAAGCTGCAGCAACGGATGGTGTTGCAGGAGACGAAGAAGCCCAAGGTATTGCAGCAAATGAACAAGTCTCAAGGGGTCCAAGTACTGGGCAGCGAGATCCACCCCCCGTAGGACTGCGGAACCCACCAAAGTCAGCAAAGAAGGGGAGGCCAAAGGAAAACGAGAAGCGAAGGAAGCCACTAATTGAGATTCGGGAAGATGAAATGACGAAGAAAGCAAAGAAGGACGCAGCAAAAACGAAGAAAGCTCCAAAGCCAAGGGAAAAGAAGGCTTCATGCAAATATTGTGAAGATGAGGGTCACAACGTGAAGGAGTGCCAACTCCTTGCTGCTGTTCTTGCTTTGACTGCGAGTGCGAAAGCTCCGAGTGTTGAAACAATCCTTACCCTTTAGGATGTTTCGTGAGGCAAAAATGATGACTTGCATTGTAACACCCCATGATTTGCGATAAAAAAGTTGTGTTGACTACTTGTGAATGTTTGTTTTGTGGGATTGCAACATATTACTACATGTGTGGTGTGAAGATGCAGAATGTTGCTGTTTTATGAGAGTTGATTTAGAAACTCTGTGAAAACATGGTTGAAGCTTTTAGAACAAATGGTTGAATCTTTTAGGAAACATGGTTGAAGCTTTTTTTTTAAATGGTTGAAGCTTTGTGAAAACATGGTGATGCTTTTAGGAAACATGGTTGAAGCTTTTAGAACAAATGGTTGAAGCTATTAACACATGGGTGAAGCTTTTAGGAAACAAAGGTTAAAGTTTTTTTTTAAAAATGGGTTCAAGCTTTTAGGAATCATGGTCGAAGCTTTGTGCAAACATGGTTGAAGCTTTTTTTAATAATGGTTGAAGCTATTAGAACACATGGTTGAAGCATTTAGGAAACATGGTTGAATCATTTAGGAAGCATGGTTAAAGCTTTTTTTAAACATGGTTGAAGCTTTTAGGAAACATGGTAGAAGCAAAAATAACAAGTTGGGAAACGAAAAAGCCTTCAATGATTTGAAGTGTTGATTTTTGCTATGCAACAAAAATTTGCTTTTGAAGCTTGTAGCAATTCAATTGCAAATAGAATGTAGCAATATAGAAAATGTTTGGTAGTAATATTTTTTCAGTATAACTTTTGAAGCTTTTTTACATTATGCTTCCATCAAAAAATTTGTAGGGATGTAGCTAATTTCTGTGTGCTTCCAACAATTTATTTGTGATGGGTGAAGTTTGAAATATTTTCATATTGCAGAACAAGCGAAACAAAAAAAAAACATCCGATAGAACCAGCATGATCATGTGGGCAAACAGAAGAACACATGCCATTAAACAGAAAAGAAGTGCTTCACCTAAAGATCAAGTTGTCATCATTTTACATGCCAAAAAAAGAACACATCTGTTTTTACCGGAGGTATCATCAGTTTACATACGAACGCGCACTACTTTAATCCTATTGGAACGCTACCACCTCGTTCATGATCTAAACCTAACAAAGGAACGAGCTTCTTCATCTTGAACCTTCCAGAAAATCAAGCCGCCAACTCTTGCTGGAATGCCCGCTCCTTTGGGGCATTGTTCATTGGGTGAGTGAAGAGGTTGTGTGCCACATGCATGCGGTATCGTGCCATGTCCTCCTGTAATATGAATGCAAAAAGTAAGCAAGTATGTTGCTGCATGAGTATTCAAAAAAAAAGAAAATAGATTGTAACAAAAATGACAAGGCAAAAAAATAAAAATGTGTTCCTGCTTGAAGTCCCTCACGGCTTTTCCATCATAGTTGTCCACATATTTGAGATCAAAAAAACCACAATCACACCTGTGGGATAAAAAATAAGTTCTCCATCATAGTTCCATGCATAGTGGAAACAACAAAAATGTTGAAATGCAACACATGGTTGAAGCAAAAAGAAAAAAGAAAACTCACAGGTTGTTTTGCTTTGGGTAATCCTCTAGGTCAACACGGGTGAAAGATCCAACATTGACATTGAATTCTCAGCACTCTTGTGCGAGATTTGAAAAGTTTGTGATCTACCATAGAAAACACACACATAAGTTTGAAAAATAAAATGAGGTGTGTAAAGATGACAACATGGCGTTTATGTAAATGAATCAAAAAGGAAAACAGAAATTTAATAGATAGCACGAGCCTACCAGGTTATTGGCCTGCTTCCTCAAAGGAGATTGTTTTCCTTTTCCATTGATTGAGTCAAAAACGTTCCACTGTTTGTGAAGCAAGTTTGCGCAAACAAGTATCCAATGGCGATCATGAACAATTGTGAAAAAGAGCTGGAAAAACAAAAGAAAGTCAGAAAGGTGGAAGCACTTTTTAAGTTAGTTGTTTTAGACTCTGATTGGAAGCATGGATGAAGCATCTTTAAAGCATGGTTGAAGCTTTTTTAAAGCATGGTTGAAGCTTTTATAAAACATGGTTGAAGCATCTTGAAAGCATGGATGAAGCATCTTTAAAGCATGGTTGAAGATTTTTTAAAGCATGGTTGAAGCTTTTCTAAAACATGGTTGAAGCATCTTGAAAGCATGAATGAAGCTTACTGAAAGCATGTTTGAAGCTTTTTTTAAACATGGTTGAAGCATCTTGAAAGCATGGATGAAGCTTACTGAAAGCATAGTTGAAGCTTTTTTAAAACATGGTTGAAGCATCTTGAAAACATGGTTGAAGCTTTTCTAAAAGCTTTTCTAAAACATGGTTGAAGCATCTTGAAAGCATGGTTGAAGCTTACTGAAAGCATGGTTGAAGCTTTTTCTTAAATGTTACAGCAGCGTCGCATCATTGGATGCATATTTGAAATTATTTTGTGGTGTGAAACAAAAGAAGGCTCTCGGGAAACTTACGAGGTCAAATTTTTGAACCTTGAACTTTGTGACAGCCCTTTCAAGCTCGGGCATGAGATCTGGAGCTCGGAAGGTTGATGGGTCTTGTTTTAGTAGGATCTACTTGAAAGAAACAACACAATGGTTAGTGTGTGTTGCAGCAAAAATGTGAAGGAAAAAAGGAATGAAGCATTCCTTGTTTTTACAAAACCTTACCCCCGCATGGACTGAGAACATGTATTTCTTCAAAACACTATTGCTTGCTGCACGAGATGCGAGGTTGTTCATCTCAATACATAATGACATAACCTCATCATTCATATCCCCGCGAGGCTTCAAGCATGCAAGGAATTTCTTGTAACCAACGTAAAAACCACCTATCTTGATGAACGGTGTCCTATTACCATCGTTGCAATCAAATGAATCATTTGTTTCGAGCAGAAAAATAAAAAAAAATCACAAATATGTAGGGCTTAGGTAACTCACACTTGCTCATTGGGTAGTGATTTCTTCAATGGTTTCCCATGCTTAACATACTTCTCATACATAGCTGCAACTTCATCAACCTTTCGCTTCTTTGCCTTGGCATTTTTGATGGCCGGGACTTTAGCCATCCTCTTCTTCCTAGTGTTCTTGTCATGTGTGCTAGGTCCACTACTTACATCAACAATTTGCTCTTCTGTAGCTGCCATCATGGGAGCTGTAGCAAAACAAGAAATGGATGAGTTTGCAAGAGGTTGTACAAAAAAGAATTTGCTGCAATCACACAAATGTGAAAAAATGACATGAAGAATAACAAAAATAAATGCAATGCAAGAGGAAGGAAGCATACTTGGCTGTCATCGTCGTCCGAAACAGGAAACACGGGGATGTTTGCAAAGATGGGGCTGACTGTCCTCATTTTGATTGTAGGCTCGTCCGTGCAATGCATCAACTCATAGTCTTCGGAGCCTTTTGGGAACAACTCACATGATGACTCGTCATCCCAAATGCCAGCTGTCGCACTCCTAGGTGCATCATAGAAGAGTGGGGGGCTGTGAGGTGAGACGTTGCCATCCATTTCAAACCTCACTCTTTGTTGCTCACGAGTTTTAGCAACCTCTGTTTCAATTTGTAGGTTCAATCCAGTGACTTCATCCTTGTTCATGCTGGGTGTTGTACCATCATCTTGAGCTTGAGCAGCACTGCCATCATTTGCAGCTTTAGTAGCACCATCATCTTGAGCTTCAGCAGTACTGCCATCATTTGCAGCTTTAGCGGCACCATCATCTTGAGCTTCAGCAGTACTACCATCATTTGCAGCTTTAGCGGCACCATCATCTTGAGCTTCAGCTCCACTGCCATCATTTGCAGCATTAGATGATGGTGCTTCAAATGAAAAGTTGGGCTCATTGGTAGCTGTGATGGCGTCTCCAACATCACGAAGGAGAGCGGCCATCCGGTTGCACTGCAATCCCTTTAAACACTGTCCAAGCTTGCCTACTGCTGCATCAACCTCCGATGCAAAAATACCCTTGTGCTTGTCGTAGAGCATTTGAAACTGAGTTGGTACATACAAGAGGATGAAGATTTGAACATTTTAGTCATCTACTACATCAAGATTTTGAAAAAGTCTGGATGTAAAAAAAGGCACAAATGATTAAGTGCGAAACAAAGTAGGTATGTTGCTGTGTCACTATGAATCAAATTAAAGCAATGTCATTGTAGCATTTTAATGTCATGCATGAATAAAAAAACAGATGATCTATACATCAAGGTAGCAAATTACTGATATGGATGCAGCAAAATTATGATATGGATGAAGCAGAAAATAGAATGTAGTTGTAGCAAAATAAACATATGCATGTAGCAAGCTAAACATATGGATGTAGCAAACTAAACATATGCATGTAGCAAGCTAAACATATGGATGTAGCAAAATAAACATATGCATGTAGCAAAATAAACATATGGATGAAGCAAACTAAACATATGGATGTAGCAAACTAAACATATGGATGTAGCAAACTAAACATATGGATGAATGAACTTAAACCAAACATGAAGCAACAACAATACATGGTTGTAGCACATCAGAATGAAGGATGCAGCAAAAAAACAACACTTGCAACTGGGTATAACAAAAATAATGCGAAGGGAGAGGTATATACACTTAGATCTTGCATGCTAGGGAATGATTGATGCAGCCAATCATTCATCGATGATGATAGGTGTGGTTCAGCATCAACATTTTGTTGAGCCTCGTTTGACTGAGAGTCCTTTGCTTGAAATTCAGCACCATGAATTTGGCTTCCTTGGCCACTAGGTGCTTCAGCACCAACTCCCTGCCCACTGGCTGCTTCAACACCAACTTCCTGTCCCATGAGTTGTGCTCCGTAGGGGGTGTTGCACAAACTCCGGATCTAGGAAAACAAAACATGAGTGGTGGAAATAAGAAGGTTGCCATAACCTAAATGTAAAAGCAAAGATTGCTACATGCAAATTTAGTTCGCAAAAGAAACATAGGAGTGTTAATACTCCATTAGCAAAAGAAATATATGGGGCGGGATGTAGCAAAATTACTTGGGTGTGTTTCCCGTAGAAAGGTTGCCCAAGTGTGAGCTTGTTCTTGTCAACTTTATCCAACCAATCAAAATCCTTTTGACAAACAAAACGTATCCTCGGCATGGAATAATCAATGACATGCTCACTTGGGAGGCCGGTCGGGATATCAACATGATCCATGTATATGATCTGCTTAGAAACGAAAAAAGACATTAGCCAACAAAAACATATATGCAAGCTATAGATAATGTGCAAAAAGGTTTCATGCAGCAAAGAAAGTAGATGGAGGTATTTCATAATGCTGCGTTGCATACCACTAACATGGGAAGGCATGAAGCGATCTGAAACTCTTTTTCTGTATTTGCTCGCATCCTCTTCTTCTCTTGAAAGAATGCGACCTCCACCATCGCTCGTGCCAACAAGTGCTCATCCTAAGCGAATTCATGCACCGCAGACATATCTTCCAAGGAAGCTAGATACTCAAGATTCACCATATTGCCAGTGCCTGGGCACAAAACTGTTGCCAACGCAAGGAGTGCCCAAGTCCTATTTATCATAACAACATCCTCATCGCTGCAGCTAGTGAGCAACTTGACAACATGGGCGATTGGAGCCCTGCTGCCATCCTTGTAGATGGTGCGAAGATCATGTTCATAACTCTTCTTAAGAAGCTTCACGGGTCTATCACCAGATGGCACATTGAAAATCCTTTTCACCATGAGCTTGCTGAAGTTGATGGATTTGTTCTTGTATTTGAACTTAGAGAGTCTGTGATTCGTGTTCATCACAACAAACTCAATGAGCTCGTGGGGCGCCTTGAAAGATCGGATGTCCAACAAGTCTCCAAACGGTCCCTCCCTAATTATTCTCTTTTTCTCCGGTGATACTTGCTTCCCAATTTCAGCTAGCCTTTTTGAGTTAAACCTTGACTTGAATCCACATAGATTGCCTTTCTTCTTTATCTTCTTCTTAACCTTCTTGATCCCCTCATTCTCACCAGAGGGTCCTGCAACATCTACAAAAAGGAAAAAAAAGTCAATAAAAGCCTACAAACTGCATCATCAAAATAGGTGGCAAAAAAGAACATATGTGCACACATATGGATGCTATGAAACAATAGAAGCACACAAAAAGTAGTGTCAATAAGAGCCGGGACAGAAAACGACACGACAAGTGGCGTCAAGTATTTTTGCTGGAAACAACAAAGAGAAAAGGCTGCATCCAAACATGACCGGTGCTGGAACCGATTGTGGTAGCATAGGCTTTTATTTTGCTACAACATGGTGGAAGAAAAAGCTGCATCCAAGCTGCATCCGTCAAGTATTTTTGCTAGCACAGGCTTTTCTTTTGCTACAACCTTCAAAAAATTTGCTGGATCCGGCAAGGTTATTTTGGTTGCAACCGTCGAAGACGGCGCATTTTTGCTGGAACCATAATGTTTTTTTGCTGGAGCAGTTTCTGTTTTTTGCTACCACCAACAAAACTAGCCGTTGCAAAATATTTCAGCCGTTCACAGGTCACAGGCTCACAGCTGCCAAAAATTCCTATCTCTAAGTCGTCAGCATCAATTCCCCTCCCCCCTGCAGAGACGACCGGCCGGAATCACTTGCCATCATCTACTACAGTACAAAACAGACAGATCAACACCTCCAATTCTCCATCTAGTCCACTAGTTGGTGCATTCCACACTATAATTGTAAAAAAGCAGAAGCTCATTGACCTAGGCGCTATACAGCAGTGTATGACAACAACTTAAATGCAACCAGTATAAATTCCGAACACTCTACAACTCAAAACAGGGGAGCTCCCAAATACAGTTCACATGTCACAAGCTCATTGAACTAGAACGCTATACAGCAGTGTATGACAAGTAGCTCAAAACAGGGGAGCTCCTAAATACAGTTCACAGAAAAACTACTCTAGAATCTATACATAGCGTTCATTGTGCATGGCCGAAAACAGAACTCAAATTGTTACGACCCACCACAAGCTCATTGACCCCAAACGCTATACAGCAGTGTATGACAAGTAGATGCTCTCCCAAATTGTTCCTCCCACGGGAGCAAATCCTACAGGCCGCGGAACAAAACACTGGCCCGAGCAAACGACCAGTTGGGGGCGGAACCTAGTGGACTAGATGGGAGAACGGACGGATTCGGCGACCAGTTGGGGCCCGAGCAAACGGCAGAAGGGAGCACGGGCGCGAGATCAGGGTCGGGGAGGAACAATTTGGGGTCAAGGTCAGGGCCCGAGCAAACGACAGAAGGGGGTGGGGGAGGGGGGAATACCTGCCGGTGGCTCCATCAGGGTCGGGGGAGCGAGATCTCAGGCACCGCCGCGCGTCGCCCCTCCGGTCGCCGGATCTAGATCTCAGGCGCACCGCGCGTAGCCCCTCCGGTCGCCGGATCCGTCCCCTCTGCTCCTCTCTCGCACGGACTCGCCCAAATGAAAACCGCTGCATCGGGCGAGTGCGTTCCGTCGATACGGTTGCAACAAATCTGGCGAGTGGGTCGATCTGGCGAGTGCGCGTAGCGGGGGGTACACCTGGCACGAGGCCCAGCCGTTGGATGTAAAGAGATCGAACGCACGTAGCGCGACCGGCGGAATGTTTCGGCCGGCGGCCCGGCCAGCAACACTTCCCATATCGATATGGGTAATGCTAGGCGCCGGCGCGTCGGGCCAGTTTCGGCCGCTTGGCTGCCAACCGTTGGACCCCGTACGAAATCAACGGTCTACGTATCCGCGACTGATTCATCTTATTCCTTTCGCAAACGCGCGTAAATAGAAAAGGAGGGAGATCTCCATGCTCGCTGCCCGCGCTCGCGCCATTTATGCTCGCCGGCCACCCCCGCGCCATCCCGCGCTTGCGCTTGTGCTCGTCGGCCACCACCGTTCTGCCCGCTCTCGCACCAGAGCTCATTGGCCACCATGGCGCCGCCCGCGCTCGTGCTTGTGCTCACCGGCCAGCACACGCCGCCCGCACTCGTGCCCATGCTCACTGGACACCCCGGCGCCGCCCGCGTTCACCGGCCATCCCCGCCCGCAGCTAATTGCCTTCAAGCCTACCGGTCCACCATGAAAAAAGGATGTAGCAAACATCCTCGACGGTAGTAGAAAAAATTACAACGGTTGCAGAAAAAAAAGGTCGTTGCCTTCGAGCCCTCATGTCCACCATAAAAAAGGATGTTGCAAAAATTCTTGACAGACATAGCGAAAACTACAACGCTTGCAGCAAAAATGGTCACCGCTGTCACCGGACGCAGGTCGGCCGTGAATGAGAGCGTGTTTGGATCGTGTCCTAGCTAGAAAATGACTGACCTCGAGCGGCCAAATTCACTGTTTTGACCCTTTTGCTTTCTTTTACCCGCATCTGACCCTCTGTAAATTTCTTTTCGGATTTAACCCTTTCCCTACCGCCACCCGAGCTGGCGGTAGGCTCAAACGTCCTGCCACCACAGGGAGTGGTGGTAGGGACCCGGTCCACGTCGACGGCGCCGTCTGCCTACACTGACGTGGATAAGTGCCTACCGCCATAGCCCGTGGTGGTAGGGTGATGTTGCCTACTGCTAGAGCGGGTGGCGGTAGGTGCCGAACATGCTATTCCGCTGCGGGCCGGCCCCACCCACCCACCAGTCTGTTTCTTCCTCCTCTCCTTATCACAAACATAGGTGAGCGACGCCTCTCTCCTCCTCCCGATCCCCTCCATAGATCTCCCTCTTCCCTTCATCATTTTCGCGGATCTTTGGGGAAAATCGAAGAGGCCGGTAAGCTTCTCCAATCCCTGCAATCACTTTTCGCGATGATTTTTTTATTTTTGAAGCTATTTTTGGCACTAGGTGCAACCTAGGTTTTGATGTGTATTTTTTTAATGATGTTTTAGTTGTTTAGTAGCATATGATTTAATAGTAGTCTTATGTAAGGATGTGTGGGTGAAAGCATGCAAGATATGTGAGGATATGTTGGTGAATGCATATATGTTGGTCCATTTTTTTTTTATGTATATATGAATTGCATGAGAAATTTTTCTGTATGATGAATGCAAGATTGTGAGAATGTATGCATTGCAAAATTCGTAGATGGTAAATGCATTGAAGATGTATCGATTTTTTTTCTATTCATATGTATAGATGATGTTGTCTAATAAGTGAAAAAATTATATATGTTAGGATGGCCAAGGATGAGGACTATGGGCGTTTGTATACGGGGCTTGACCTTGCTTTTGACAAGGATCACGGTGCCCGTGCTACCGAGCGTGGAGAGGTAACAATTTTGACAGACTTGCATTTGTCATTTTCATGTTATTTATTTTAATAAAGGAAGCTACTGACATATTTCTTCAATTTTTATAGAAACTTGTTGTCGTGCGCTTTAGGAGCCACACAATGGAAAACCAGATGCAATATGACGTGCGCTACGAGTCGTACTTTGAGCGTGCCGGCCTCCTATCGTTTGTTCTTTAGTTCAAGCGCGTGCCGCCGTCGATGTGTCATTCAGCTCTCACCGCCCTGGTTGATCGTTCGCAGCCGGAGACACACAGCTTACATCTCCCTTGTGGCAAGCTGGCGGTGACGTTGGAGGACTTTGCAATGATTATAGGGCTTCCAATTTACGGCAAGGCTCTCACCGAATGAGTGGACAACAAGAACTAGTGTGGGAGGGTTACCGCTCTCATAGGTGACTGCTCGACCTCTCTTAGTGTCCAAGGACGGACATACAACAGGACAAACGGTGTCCCATTCAATTAGCTGCACCATCATAGGCCGGGATGCCCTGCAGGTGCCAATGAGGAGACCATGGAGCACTATGCTCAAGCGTACTTGTGACACCTCCTATCACAGGCAGTCTTTGGAAACTTCTCTAGAGACCTTGCTTCTTGGAGGTTTCTTGACTTCTTGGCCGACTGGGACGAGAAGTATAGCTGGTGGTCTGCTGGGCTCTCCTAGTTATACCGACAGGTAACAAGTTATGCAAATATTCATTAAGCATGGTAGTATGTTTTTATGAATTCCTACAAAGAGCACTCCTTGAACCCTTATTGTTTGATTGTTGTTTTGCAGCTCGACGTCACATGTAGGAAAACCACCAAGAAGCCATGCATGGGCGGATGTATTTGGGGCCTCTCGGTGTGGATGTGGGAGCGTTTGCCGGTTGGGCGTCCTGAAAAGCATCCTTCACCGAACGTGTGGGTAGGCCTTACTGAAGAAGATGATTTTTTTCAACCTCCCATCGTGGCATTATCTTGGGATAGTGTTAGAATTTTTGGAAGCAAGAACAAGTCTTTGTACAAGAACTTTATCAACAAGATGGACAGCCTCACATATCGTCAAGTATATTGATTCATTATTTTCACTAAGCTGTCATCGAATGCGTTGGACGAACTAACTAGCTCTTTCATAGGTTAATTGGAGGCCTTACGAGCCATATATGGATTTCAGATTGAACCAGATGTGTACTAGGGACGCCCATCTTTGGCGGATCAGGTGCCCTCTCATATGCATTTATGCTGTCGAGTGGCAGCTACCACATCGAGTGGCCTTGCAATTTGGTATTAGGCAACGCACCCCACCGGAGCCAGCAAGCACGGGTGGACTTGAGCTTCACAAGTGAGTTACCTACAAGCCTAAACCAACAATACAAGTTTTCAAATTGTTTCTTATGCTTTGTTGTTATCGTTCTTTGCAGTCAGAACCGAAAGAATAATCAGAATGTGGTTGAGTGGGGACAACACCATGCTAGGTATGTCCAGCAGTGGATGCAGAGACTCGGTTCTAGAGAGACGGATATGACTTTGGCACTAGATATAGAGGCTCGGTTCTAGAGTGTCATAGAACTTCACTAGATGCATGACAAGATAACTAAGGAAACATGGGCCCTTTTCCCATCTTGTAACATGCCTCATCCTCCTCTTGTGCATCACGAGCCCTTGCGAGCTTTGCGTGTCCTCTCCTGCTCGCGCTGCTTTCGTTCCATCGTCTCCTTCTGACGATGCTCTTCATCCAAGCCTTTCTAGTAGGCTTCTTCGAAAAGCCGTTGCCTCCTAAGACAATCTCAATATTGGTCCTTTTGAACATCTTCTGGAACATCTTGATCTATCCATGTGGGGTACTTGCAAAGAGGAGGCGGTGACTGTCGTGGAATTAGCACGGCAGATGTCCGGTTTAGCAGACTTAGGTGTGAGGCCATCGCGCGGGTTAGCTTGAAGGGGTTAAAGCGGACAAAGGACACAGAGAGTTTTATACTAGTTCGGCCCCTTCGATGAAGGTAAAAGCCTACGTCTAGTTTGGTGTGGTATTGCTTGTGCGTCGATGAACAGGGAGCGAATCCGCTTGCCTGTGTCTCGAGCTGTTGTTTCTTGTCCTCAAACCGTCGCCAGGTCGTCCCTTTATATAAGAGGCGACCCCTGGTCCGGTTTACAGAGTCCCGAGGCCGGCTCATAAACGTGTCCGCCTCGATCTCTACTCTTTCTATCTTACATCCCAAGTTACATGGTACGACGGTTTACAGACCGTGAGCCTTATACATGGGCCCTAGACCTATACGGGCTGTAGCCTCTTGTACAGATTCTACTAGGCTTGTAGTAATACAACAATGTCAGTGTAATCCAGAGCTCCCTGGCCGGTTTATACCTGCTAGTAATATCACTGACATTAGGCCCCAGATTGATTTGAACTTGTTCATGTCAGTCCTCTTAAATCTTGCACAAATCTCTTCTCTGCACTTTATCTCCTTCATAAACCGGCCATGATGTCATCTCCTGGAATTGCCTTAATCCGTCGTGACGTCATCTCCGCATTTAATGCTCGCATCTCTCTGTTAATGCCGCACCGAAAATCGAGGCGACAGCTCAATCTTTATCCAATCTCTTGCCTCCTCGATTCCCGCGCTTACCATTTTCATCCCTTTGGCTTATAAATACCGCTGGGACATACCTCTTTTCCCCTTCTGCCTTCTTCTTCTTCCTCCGTCTCCATTGCTCAACGCTCTGCCGCCGCTCCCCGAGCTCATCGTCGTCCTCGAGCCAGGCCGCTGCATCAACCTGAACGTCACCAGAGAACTTCACCGCCGCCCTCTACTTCGTCAGGTACTCCTTCTTCTTCCCTGTAGATCTCAGTCTAGGGTTTCGTCCGAAGTTCCGCCATGAACCCTTGAAGCCTTGCTGTTCGTCCCCGTAGGTCAACCTTGCTGTGGACTCAGATTTATTTAGTTTTGACCTGAATCCATGTGTTTCTGTTCCACCATCATAACCACAGTTCCTCTAGCTTTATCAGTTTAGATTCGATCTGTAGAGAAAACTCCACGGTCCTTCCTGAATATAACTTGTATTTAATCCATCTTTTTCTTATGCCTTAGATCCATGTTTACCTCAGCTCTTTGTGGAAACTGTTTCTTCCTACTTTAGATCTGTAGCTCATCTCCTCGGTTTGGCCATACTTGCACGTCATATGTTTTACTGACGGTTTAGATGTAAGCCCGTATTCCATAATTGACGGTTTAACCTTTTCTTTTCCATCATCACGAACCGGTAGCTGTTTTACTCATATTTGCTTCCGAATTAGTAATACCATTAGTCCCTTGCTTAAAACGATAATTAGGCCCATAACTTTATAGAATGCACCGGTTTATGCCTTAGCAATTGGTAAACCGGATTCCGCACTGTACTTTTCAGCACTTCCTCACCCGAACCAATGGCCAAGCAATTTGTCGCTTGCAACTGGGCTCCTTCCCGGATCACTGAGGATGATTTAATAAACACTGCTTCAATCGGTATTCTGGGTCCTAAGGAAGTTCTACACTAGCGGGCCCCAGGAAATGAGTGTCCTCCTACACCCCAAGAAGGAGAGATCATTGTTTTCTTTGATCACCTCGCCCGGGGCTTCACCCCTCCCGGTTCAAAGTTCTTCTGGGATGTGTTAGCCGCTTTTCAGCTCCACTCTCAGGATGTAGGTCCAAATTCTATGTCAAATATCTGCAATTTTCAAGTCTTCTCAGAAGCATATCTTCAAGAAGAACCATCAGTGGATATGTTCCGAGACTTTTTCCATCTGAACCGGCGGACGGAGTTTACTGACGGGCCGCTGATGTCTACTACACGCTTCTATTCCTATAGACAGTGTTGGGCCTCCAAGAGCAGAGGTTTGTAGGACAGCAGCAAATTTCCCTTAAGTGAGTAACCCAAGGTTTATCGAACTCAGGGAAGTGGAGGTTGAACGTACCCCTTTCAAGCAACCCTGCAATCAAGATACAAGAAGTCTCTTGTGTCCCCAACACACCTAATACACTTGTTAGATGTATAGGTGCACTAGTTCGGCGAAGAGATGTTAAATGGCAAGTGATATGGATGGCAAAACAAAGTAATATAAATCTGTAATAAAAAGTGCAGCAAGCAAACAAGTGGTAAACGTGAGCACAAATGGTATTGCAATGGTGGAAACAAGGCCTAGGCTTCATACTTTCACTAGTGGCAACTCCCAACAACATTAACATAATCGAATCACATGATATTTCCCATAAAACATGCAAAGGGGACACACTCAGAGGTCATTCCTTCGTGGTCAAGAGAGGACGAGAATTATGTAGGGCTACAAAAGCACACCTCAAAGTTCGTAGTTCTCAATCTAAGGATTTCCCAATGTCACCGCGGCCATCCAAAGAGAGTCCCACAATCACCATAACATATCTAAAGGATAGTCAAAGACAAGCACCAAGAGACTCTCAATCTTCAATCAACACACAAGAGAGGAAATCACTCATGAAAATATTTTTCTAATCCATGTCCAATAGACCGCTGTCACCTTGGTCTCGGGGATTATACTAGATAAAGACAAGTGAGTACATCAATCCAATACATAGAGGAAGGGGAAATATCATGGGATCACCCTAGATTAACATAGCCTATGATCACAACGAAGATCACATCATGGGAGAGAGAATTGACCACATAGCTACTGGTAGAAACCTCAGCCCCGAGGAGGAACTACTCCCGCATCATGGAGGGAGGAAGCAACGTCGATGGAGATGAATCCGGGGGCACTTCCCCGTCCCGGCAGGGTGCCGGCACAGGAATTCTGGTCCCCCGAAGCTTGATGGCGATGGCGGCGGAGATCGGAATTGCGTCTCGAGAAAAGGGGTCTGGAATCAGGGTTTCTGCGGCGGGTGTTAAATATATGCCGTGTGGAAGCTTCCGGAACGCTGATTTTTTATATAATTTTTCCGGGATTTTTCTGGCAGTTTACGTGACGGGAAAACCTGAAATACAAAAACAGCAGAAAACAGAAACTGGCACTGGGGTGCACTGAGTTAATAGGTTAGTCCAAATATGATCAAAAGTATATGGAAGTGTATAAATATCATAGCAATATCACACAAAAGAGGCATGGAGCAAGCAGAAATTATAGATACGTTTTGGACGTATCAATATCCCCGAGCTTAATTCCTGCTCGTCCTCAAGTAGGTAAATGATAACAAGAATAATTTCTGTGGTGACATGCTATTAACCATATAGGACTTTTCATAGTCATATGACAAAAGCTTACTGAGACAATGAATCTGTAGTAATTAAGTTGCCTCATGAGAAAATCACAAAGAACTGAAAGTTTTACAATATGATACTAAAATACTCAAAAGATTTGTAATGAGCATGGTGTGCAAATATGATAAAGTGGTATCTCACTTGCCCCCTTTAGTGAAGCAAAACATAAATGCAGGGGCACCTCCAAGGTTTAAGTGACGACTAGATACAATGATTTCAGAATAAACGATATCATAATCATGCAAAAGACAATGGTACTTTGGGACAATGCACATTACACTCAGAATGACAATCATGCTCTAAATAGTTGGTGCTTTAAAGAAGGTGGAGACTCTTGAACCGTGGCTTTTGATGGCAAGGTTGAAAACCCGTGGTCGGAAACAAAAACAAAACATGTACCAGAGCTCTTGGTTTTAAAAACAGAGGTAATAATTTTTTTTTGAATATGCATATTTCGTCAACGAATGCTAGCAGATAACTCAATTACTTCTCGAGCTGGACAAGTTTCGAGGAACGGCTCCCGAATGAGGACGATCACATCCTCTTAATCTCCTTTGTTTATCACTGCCAAAGTTTTCTGATTTCTCATGAACAAAGCGTGAAGGAGGGTTTGTTTGTTGTATAATTTTTTAATGAGCTGGGCGCACTCTATGCCAATTCCTTCTCGTATTATGGGTTTGCACATTAGACATGCAATCCCGGGGTGAAGCTTGTCCAACTTAAAAAGATCATGAATTAACTACTACTTCCTCATGAGCTAAAATAGAGGCACAAAAGAGATATGCTTTTTTGAATAATTTCGAGATGGTACATGAAAGTCTTCGTTAGGAATGGCAGGTAAATACCATGTATAGGAAGGTATGGTGGACTCATATGGCATAACCGGTTTAAAGGATTTTGGATGCACAAGCAGTCAGTCCGCTTAGTACAGGCGAAGGTTAGCAAAAGACTAGAAGCGACCAACTAAGAGAGCAATGACGGTCATAATCATGCAGAGCGACAAAGCAACATTGAATCGGGCATGGAAGTTATATCGCTACTCAGAAATTAAAGATCATCAAGGCTTGATAGACTTTCTTTACAGTCTTAAATATGCGTGAGCATATGCCAAGTCAATCAAAATAAATTCTTGAAGGAAGATATTACTAAACCATACCACATCATAGGCAAACAAATCATGTTGGTACTCCAATAACACATTGGGAACCCCCGAGCTATTTGAGACTAACCATAAGAAAACATGAACTACTAAGCACCATTATGCACGTAGCATTTTTATCATAGACATATCAACCAATGCAACAGAAGCAAACTCTCTTAATAAGATAAGCATGATAACTAAAGAGAGTTCAAGCAACCAACTAAACAAAAGCTCTTTAAAAAGATAAGCATGAAAACTAAGAGCTGAACATGATAGTAGTTATCGAAAGACAAAGAACACACACAGCAAAGATAGGCATGAAAATTATATGTTGTATTCTAAGTTGAAGTGGAGCGTGTTTCTCTCCCACACAAAGAAAGCTGAGTTCCAACTCGTTATGAAAAGCAAGCAAAGCTAAAGAAAACTAAAAGGGAAACTAAAAGCAAGACGCTCCAAGCATAGCACATAACACATGAAGTGATAAAAATATAGTGGAACGAAAGACGAACTGATAATGTTGATGGAGAAGGGGATGCACGGGGGCATCCCCAAGCTTAGACGCTTGAGTCTTCTTGAATATGTCTTGGGGGTGCACGGGGGCATCCCCAAGCTTGAGCGTTTGACACTCCTGAATCTTTTTATCATCTTCCCTCGCACACTTGAAAACTCCCTTCATACATAACTCATCATAATCTGATTAGCGAGGTTAGTACCCATAATAAAATAATTGTTCCTTGCTGGAAATAAGGATATTATTGAAGGTCTACTGTTTCTCAAGATTGCCAAAAGGTTTTTGCAAAGAAAAAGCAAGCTCAAGGTTTGCAAAATGAAGGAAAGGCAAAACAGGACAGAATCTGTGAAAAACAGACCAGCAGGTAGTAAATAATTTTTTCGGGGCACTTCTGCAACTCAAATCAAAAAACTCAGAACATATGCCCGAAAGCCAATTGTATAGAGCACGCTGTCGAAAAAATTCAGACGAAAAAGATGATCTGGTGATTTTATACGAATTTTTCTGTCCAAGGACAGAATCTGTTTTCTGGACTGCACGTCACAACTTTTGAACTTTCTTGCGATCAGAGGCTACACTTGGCACAAAGCTGAAAAGTAAAGATACAATGATGATGCTACTGTAGTAACAACATCAAGACACAACAAAAGCAAAATAAAATTTTATTCATTGTGGGCTGCCTCCCAAAAGCGCTTTCTTTTATGCCTTTAAGCTTGGCTTAAGACTTTAATGATGCTCTCGTAGGAATAAGAGTTGAAGAACAAAAGAGAGCATCAAGAAGCAAATACCAAATACTTTTAAGCCTAACATGCTTACTATGCATGGGAATCTTGTAAGAAAATAAATTATTGAAGCATAAAGCAACTAGCATAGGAAGGCAAAACAAGCATAACTTCAAAATATTCACCATAAAGAGAGGAAACTTCTTATTATTAAGATATTTAAAACCATATCTCCCTCTCTCATTATAAATTTCAGTGGCATCATGGATGAACTCAACAATATAACTATCACATAAGGCATTATTTCCATGATCCAAAAGCATAAAAGTATCATTACTCTTCATACAAGCAAAATCTTTCTTATTAGGAATAGTGAGAGTAAAGCAATCATAACCATCATGGTAATCATCATATTTAGGAGGCATAGTATCATCAAAGTAAGTTTTCTCCTCAAAAGTTGGGGGACTAAAAATATCATGTTCATCAAACGTGTCATCCCCAAGCTTAGAGCTTTCCATGTCATTAGCAATATTGATATTCAAAGAAAGCATACTAATAACATCACCACCATCATGATTGTTATGCAAATAATAAAGTTCCATAGGTTTTTAAATTTTCTCTTCAAACACATCATGTCCAAGTTCAAGGTAGAGCTTATAAAGCTCTCTCATATTTTTGTTGTTTTCCATTAAGCAAAACTAGTGAAATAAAAACAAGAAACAAAAAGATTTAATTGCAAGATCTAAAGATATACGTTCAAGCACTCACCTCCCCGGCAACGGCGCCAGAAATAGCTTGATGTCTACTACACGCTTCTATTCCTGTAGACAGTGTTGGGCCTCCAAGAGCAGAGGTTTGTAGGACAGCAGCAAATTTCCCTTAAGTGAGTAACCCAAGGTTTATCGAACTCAGGGAAGTGGAGGTTGAACGTACCCCTTTCAAGCAACCCTGCAATCAAGATACAAGAAGTCTCTTGTGTCCCCAACACACCTAATACACTTGTTAGATGTATAGGTGCACTAGTTCGGCAAAGAGATGTTAAATGGCAAGTGATATGGATGGCAAAACAAAGTAATATAAATCTGTAATAAAAAGTGCAGCAAGCAAACAAGTGGTAAACGTGAGCACAAATGGTATTGCAATGGTGGAAACAAGGCCTAGGCTTCATACTTTCACTAGTGGCAACTCCCAACAACATTAACATAATCGAATCACATGATATTTCCCATAAAACATGCAAAGGGGACACACTCGAAGGTCATTCCTTCGTGGTCAAGAGAGGACGAGAATTATGTAGGGCTACAAAAGCACACCTCAAAGTTCGTAGTTCTCAATCTAAGGATTTCCCAATGTCACCGCGGCCATCCAAAGAGAGTCCCACAATCACCACAACATATCTAAAGGATAGTCAAAGACAAGCACCAAGAGACTCTCAATCTTCAATCAACACACAAGAGAGGAAATCACTCATGAAAATATTTTTCTAATCCATGTCCAATAGACCGCTGTCACCTTGGTCTCGGGGATTATACTAGATAAAGACAAGTGAGTACATCAATCCAATACATAAAGGAAGGGGAAATACCATGGGATCACCCTAGATTAACATAGCCTATGATCACAACGAAGATCACATCATGGGAGAGAGAATTGACCACATAGCTACTGGTAGAAACCTCAGCCCCGAGGAGGAACTACTCCCGCATCATGGAGGGAGGAAGCAACGTCGATGGAGATGAATCCGGGGGCACTTCCCCGTCCCGGCAGGGTGCCAACACAGGAATTCTGGTCCCCCGAAGCTTGATGGCGATGGCGGCGGAGATCGGAATTGCGTCTCGAGAAAAGGGGTCTGGAATCAGGGTTTCTGCGACGGGTGTTAAATATATGCCAAAGGGGGGCATCAGCGGAGGCCTGGGGGGCCCAAGCGCCCCCCCCCCCCGGCGCGGCCAGGAGGGGGAACGCACCACCAGGGCGCCTGGAGCCCTAGTGGCCCCCCTCCGGCCCTACTTCGGCCGTGTGGAAGCTTCCGGAGCGCTGATTTTTTATATAATTTTTCTGGGATTTTTCTGGCAGTTTACGTGACGGGAAAACCTGAAATACAAAAACAGCAGAAAACAGAAACTGGCACTGGGGTGCACTGAGTTAATAGGTTAGTCCAAATATGATCAAAAGTGTATGGAAGTGTATAAATATCACAGCAATATCACACAAAAGAGGCATGGAGCAAGCAGAAATTATAGATACGTTTTGGACGTATCAGCCGCATCAAGAGTTGGGTGGCGTCAGTATCCAAAAGAGAAAGGATGTGAGTTTCCCTCATGCTTCCCTTCACAGCCACCCCAAAGAATGGAACCAAACGTGGTTCTATTGTAGGGACACTTCGCCTGAAGGAGAAATCCCATTGCCGGGTTACCGCGCCTATCGCCTGGCAATGGATCACCCCTTGCCACAACGCCTCAGCGCCCCGGATCGTGCCCGGTTTGCCCCTCAACTTTCTAAGCTCAGGGCCTTCGTAGCCAACGGCTTAACCGGAGTCGATTTTGTTCGCTGCTGGCTCGCTTGGAGCATTCTTCCACTGAGCCGGTGCCCAGGCCTGATGTGCATGTACACTGGTAAACCGGATGATCCTTAGCTCCACATTGATATAATACTTCCTGAAGACGAAGTTACTGAGTCCGCGAAGAAAATGCTGAACATCCCTCTGGAGGAGTGCAGCCGGACCGGTTTAGCTCCGTTCTGCGAAACCAATAAACCGCCAGCGATAAGTCATTTCCGATCTTTTCCTGTTTGTTTTGATCCGGCCATATCAATTGTCTTCCATTCATTTCCTATCTTCTGCACAGGCCAGCCATCCCTTCTGGAAGAGGAAATCTCAAGATAAACCGGCCAGGCAGCCACGCCGGAAAACTTATGCTGTTAAGAAGAAGAAAGTTGTCGCTGCCTCCGGCTCACACCCTGAGGAGGATGATCCGGATTCGGAGGTACTAATTAAACCTTATATGCTTTAACCTCCCTTTGTCTACATTTATGTTAACAATGCCTTTCAACAGGATCTGGCGGAAGGAAGTAAAGCGGCGGGAGTTGAGGTAATTTCTCTCTCTTCTGACTCAGAACCGCTGCCCCCCAAAATCGGCCGGGTGTCACGGAAATATCCCATTTCTCATCCTTACGCTCAATTGGATCCCAACTTTCTTTTGAAGAAGCAGCAGCATGAAGCACGCCGGACCACGCGCCATAGTGGCCATGTGGTGGAGTCATCCGGAATACCTCTTACGCCGGCTCGCAGGCGTCGCTCCCAGGTTTTACTTTCTCCAACTCTCCTTCATCCAAAAGCCGGCCTCATACGTAAACCGCTTAAACCGTCTGATCCTAACTATCAGGAGGCTCCTTTGTCCTCTTCCGGTGAGTCAACTGCTACGCAGGTCCCCGTGTTGAAGACCGTGCCTGGGTAAGTCCTTTTCAAACATCCGGGTTACCTTCATGTTTTTTTTGACTTCATGATTCTCATTGTTCCTTTGATTTTTACCAGAAAGCCGAAGCCTAGCAAGAAGGCGAAAGCAACCAAAGCGGCTGCTGAAACCACTACCGCTGAACCGGCCGGTGACCCGGAAGCGGTTATCCTTCCAGAAGATAACCCTGAAGCTCACTTTGATGACCCTATTCCTATGGATCGTGACGACATTGCTACTCCGGGAGATGATAATACGGAGAATGCGGCTGAACCGGCTAGCCCTGTCCAGGTTAGCCCTCCTCGGGCTAGCCCGGCTCCTGCCAGCCCGGCGCCTACTGTTGTCCCTCTCCAGCCAACTGCCGCTTCATCAGCGGATGTTGAGATAACCGGGCTAGGCTTCACTGCTCCCACCGAGCCTGTCATCTTGGCCAGGCATACTGCCATGGAGGAAAAACTTCAACAAGACAAAGGCAAGTGGAGCACAGACTTATCCAGCATGCCCAGTTGAGTGCCCAGGAACTTCATTCCGGGTATTTGAACCGGCTCTTTACCAGCTGCGAGTATGAAGCCGGATTGGTTAATATGATGAAGGATAAGTATGAGGTAACTTTCTTTCCTTTTACTTGTCTCTGTTTTGTGTTCTTGCAATCTTGTCTTCAGGCCATAGTAGCCCCCAAGTGCCGGTTTAGCTTCATTGTAGGTGAACCGGGACTTCCATTGTATCTGAAAATGAACTTACATTAGCCCCCAAGTGCCAAGGGTATAACTTGTTTTATGCGCTTGGGACTTGTCTGAAATTCTCTTTCGTTACTTTAATTGCACATTAGCCCCCAAGTGTCAAGTGTATGACTTGTTATATGCTTGAGACTTGATTGATCTGTCTTTCTAATCCGTTTGATTTCCTTGTAGGCTGACTTGACCCGGAGGGCTTCGGAGGTAACTGAACTCCGGAATAGCTTGGTTGTTAATGAAACTACCTCCGCCAAAACCAAGGAAGAACTTGTGCTTACATTGACCAACATGGAGAAACTAAAAAAGGACTTTGAAGAGGAGCGGTCCACATGGGAGGTGCAGAGGAATGCTCGTGAAAAAAGAGCAAAGGATGCTGAAGCTGCCCTTAATCCGGTTACGCAGGTGTTGACCGGTTTAAGACAGCAAATAGAACTCATGACTTCTGCTATCTTCGGTGAGTACCCATCTGCATATGTCTTTCATCTTTGCAATCTTTTGTTCCGCTTCGGTTTAACTTGGCCAACGTATTCAGGGAGGCGCATAACTCATCTTGGAGATGATGTCCGGAAGAAGCTCAAGGCCTCTTATACCCTGGTGGAGCAGCTTTATTCCGGCGCTCAAAGGGTTATTAGTGCGATGTCCCATAATAAACCAGCACCAACTACCATCCAAGGCACTTTGGAGAAGCTATCTGTCCTGCCTGTGCGTCTGGTGGAGGTGAAGAAGTCTGCTGCACGGGCTGGTTCTCTTATGGCGCTGACCCGGGCCAAAGCATGGGTCTCTGACTTTGATCCGGCTGAAGCTATGAACGGTTATCCCAGCAACAAAGAGGACGGGTCAATCTTCTCTGCCGAAGACCTCCGTGCTCTGACTAAGGATATGCGCCCGCTTGCCAGTAAGCTTGCCGATGAAGCGGATTTGACGAGGTATCATCCGTCTTATGATTTAGAAAATGAGCGGGTAGAGCGGCTGGTTTACGATACTGAAAATCTGATCCCGCTAGTTCGTGACCATACTTTCGCTCCAGTTATTGATCCGTCAGATCTTATTAATGAGGAAATGTACTTCCGCGCACTCTCCAAGATTGATTGGCGTGCTCCTGATTTCCAGCCACTGTCTGAAGCTGAAGAAGACCCGGATCAAGTCGACCCTCAGCCTTCGCAGCGTGAAGAAGAGTCATAAACCGTCCGGCTTAATTTGTAGTTGCTGAATACTCTTGCCAAAACTTTAATCTATTCGGGCCTGTAGGTGCCTTGTAATAGGATAGTTGAAACATTGTCTTTGTCCCAATATGGATGTCACAGCTTGACTTGGCGTCTGCCAATTTAATTCTTTGTTTTGCCATGCTTGATCCGTTTATATTATCTGTGCCTGCATAAATGAGGCTAAAAAAGATGTCCTGGCGGTTTACCACCGGACCTATTACCCTGCTCCAATAGATATATATCAAAGGAATAACTGTTTTTATACCAAAGATACATCATACCTCTGATTAAGTGTGCCTGACGTCCTTAATCTGGTAGGCATAATTGAAAGCGTAGATGCTGATGAGGCTCTTGGCTCTCTTACTTGTCTTTTTGCCTGATGACTGATCCGGGTTATAATGAACGCCGATTTAACTCGTGCTGGTGTTCATGACCCAGACTTTTAACTCATGCTGGTGTTCATGACCCAGACTTTTAACTCATGCTGGTGTTCATGACCCAGACTTTTAACTCATGCTGGTAAATGGTCAACTTTGCAGTTGCCTAATCCCGGATCAATAGACTTGGTTAAAAACAAAATTTGTAAAAATCACAGAAACAAAGCATTTTTGGCAAATAAGACCATGTAGTCGAGGCTTTTTACGAGCTGCCAGGCTCCAAATTCGAGGCTTTTTATGAGCTGCCAGGCTCGAAATCGAGGCTTTTTACGAGCTGCCAGGCTCCAGGCTTTTTGTGAGCGGCCTTTAGGCTCTAGGCTTTTTATGAGCTGCCTTTAGGCTCTTGGCTTTTTGCGAGCTGCCAGGCTCCAGGCTTTTTGTGAGCGGCCTTTAGGCTCTAGGCTTTTTATGAGCTGCCTTTAGGATCTATAATTGACGTTGTCATCAATACTACCCAATGTTTCAAGTCCTCTGAGGGATCTTGTCTTTAGGTGATCGACTCGATGATTGTCAATGGCTTTTTACGAGCTGCCATGCTCCATATTTGACGTATCAAGGGCGCCGGTTTAGGAGGCCGGGTACCTATGTTTGGGTTGCGCTGTGCGACAAACCCTCTTTGGTCCCTTAATAAATAATTGTCCTGCATATCAAAATATACAGATAAAAGCAAATGTTTTCTTGATGAAAATGATATACATCAAGAGAAATAGACTTTAGATGGATATCACCTGAGCAAACTCCCATATGATTCTCTTTTCGAAGAAGATGGCTGATTCCCCGGTTTACCGGGGGCGCCGGTTTATTTATTAATCATAATATGTACAGGATACATGAAGCGGAGCCAATAGCTCAAGTGTAGTAAGGTCCCAGAAGAGCGATGTTCCACGGCCGCTTTGTCTCTTCCTCTGCTGTACATGAGTCTTTATGCTCTCGAACGTCAACCAGGTAGTATGAACCGTTGTGTAGGTTCTTGGTGACCACAAAGGGTCCTTCCCAAGGTGAGGATGACTTGTGCATAACTGTCTGGTCTTGGATGAGCCGGAGCACCAGATCCCCCTCCTAGAAAGTCCTGGTCTTAACCCGGCGGATGTGATATCGGCGCAGGTCTTGTTGATAAATTGCTGATCGTGCTGCTGCTGTGTCCCTAGGCTATCTTGTCTTGCTTGCTTATTATCCGCTTCAACATAAGCTGCCACCCGTGGTGAGTCATGCCGGATGTCACTAGGGAGAACCGCTTCAGCACCATATACCATGAAGAAGGGTGTATAACCTGTAGACCTGTTAGGTGTAGTGTTGATGCTCCAGAGGACAGAAGGTAACTCCTCGACCCAGCAACCTGGTGTTCTTTGCAAAGGAACCATAAGGCGGGGCTTGATGCCTCTCAAGATCTCTTGGTTGGCCCTCTCAGCTTGACCATTGGATTGAGGGTGAGCTACTGAAGATACATCCAGGAGGATATGTTCCCTTTGGCAAAACTCTTCCATGTCTCCTTTAGATAGGTTGGTCCCGTTATCAGTAATGATGTTGTGTGGAAAGCCAAATCGGAAAATTGCCTTTTTGATGAATTTAACCCCTGTTGCCGCGTCACACTTACTGATAGGCTCTGCCTCAATCCACTGTGTAAACTTGTCCACTGCTACCAACAGGTGGGTTTTCTGATCTTGGGATCGTTTAAAGGGCCCAACCATATCAAGCCCCCAAGTTGCAAACGGCCAAGTAATTGGAATCATCTGTAGCTCCTGTGCCGGAACATGAGCACGCCGTGAATTTTTTTGACAAGCATCGCATTTCCTGACTAGATCCTCTGCATCAGCATGAGCCGTTAACCAGTAGAACCCATGACGAAAAGCCTTGGCTACCAATGACTTTGAACCGGCGTGATGACCACAATCTCCTTCGTGTATCTCTCGAAGAATATCACAGCCTTCTTCTGATGATACACATCGCTGAAATGCCCCAGAAATGCTGCGGTGATGAAGTTCTCCGTTGACGATGGTCATAGATTTGGATCGCCGGACTATCTGCCTAGCCTCAACCTCATCCTCTGGCAACTCACCTCGGCTCAGGTATGCCAAGTAAGGGAGTGTCCAATCCGGAATAACTTGAAGTGCTGCAACTAGCTGTGCTTCCGGAACAGGAACAGCTAAATCCTCCTCCGATGGTATCTGTACTGACGGACTGTGCAATTCATCCAAGAAGGTATTTGGTGGAACCGGTTTACGCTGAGAGCCCAACCAGCTTAATGCATCGGCCGATTCGTTTTTCCGCCGGTCTATGTGGTCCACCTGATACCCTTTGAAGTACCCTGCAACCGCTTCAACTTCTCATCGGTAAGCTGCCATGAGCGGATCTTTAGAGTCCCACTTGCCAGACACCTGTTGTGCCACTAGGTCTGAGTCACCAAAGCACTTGACCAGGCTCAAGTTTATCTCCTTAGCCATCTGTAAGCCGTGAAGGAGAGCTTCATACTCAGCAGCATTGTTAGTGCAAGGGAACATTAATCGGAGGACATAGAAGAACTTCTCACCTCACGGGGAGGTTAACGCGACTCCAGCCCCCGAGCCCTCTAATTGCCTTGAACCGTCAAAGTGAATAGTCCAGTATGTATGATCCGGCTTCTCCTTTGGTGATTGCAATTCGGTCCAATCATTGATGAAATCTACCAGTGCTTGGGATTTTATAGCAGTACGGGGTACATACTTCAATTCGTGTGGGCTAAGCTCAATGGCCCACTTCGCCACTCTGCTAGTGGCTTCTCTGTTCTGGATTATATCCCCCAATGGAGATGAGCTGACAACAGTGATTGGGTGGCCCTGGAAATAGTGCTTCAGCTTCCGGTTTGCCATGAACACGCCGTATACCAGCTTCTGCCAGTGCGGATACCTTTGCTTTGACTCGATGAGAACCTCACTGATATAGTAAACCGGGCGTTGAACCGGATATTTTTTGCCTGCTTCCTTGCGTTCCACCACAATTGCCACGCTAACTGCACGGGCATTGGCGGCCACATATAACAGCAGCGGCTCGTTGTCAACAGGGGCAGCAAGAACTGGCGGCTCTGCTAATTGCCGCTTCAAATCCTCGAACGCAGCATTTGCAGCATCGCTCCATACAAACCGGTCTGTCTTTTTTAGCATCTGATAAAGCGGGATCGCTTTCTCTCCCAAACGGCTGATGAACCGACTCAATGCTGCAATGCGGCCTGCTATGCGCTGGACATCATTGATACAAGCCGGTTTAGTCAAGGATGTGATCGCCTTGATCTTCTCCGGATTAGCCTCTATTCCTCTGTTTGATACTAAGAATCCAAGGAGCTTGCCTGCTGGAACACCAAAAACGCACTACTCCGGATTAAGCATCATCTTATAAACCCGGAGGTTGTCAAAGGTTTCTTTTAAGTCCTTTATCAGTGTCTCCTCCTTCCTGGATTTCACCACAATGTCATCAACATAAGCATGGACATTTTTTCCGATCTGTCCTTTGAAACAGTTCTACACACAACGCTGATAAGTTGCTTGGGCACTCTTGAGCCCAAAAGGCATGGATACATAGTAGAAGGCTCCAAAAGGAGTTATGAAAGTTGTCTTCTCCTGGTCCTTAACTGCCATCTTGATCTGACGATAACCTGAATATGCATCCAAAAAACTTACCCGCTCACATCCTGCCGTAGCATCAATAATCTGATCAATACGGGGGAGAGCAAAAGGGTCAGTTGGGCAAGCCTTGTTTAGGTCTGTGTAATCAACACACATCCTCCAAGTTCCATTTTTCTTCAATACCAGCACCGGATTAGCCAACCACTCTGGATGAAATACCTCAACTATGAATCCTGCGGCCAAAAGCCTGGCCACCTCTTCACCTATAGCCTTGCGCCTCTCTTCATTGAAGCGGCACAAATACTGTTTGACCGGTTTAAACTTCGGATCAATATTAAGACTGTGCTCAGCGAGTTCCCTCGGTATACCTGGCATGTCAGAAGGCTTCCATGCAAAGATATCCCGGTTCTCACGGATGAACTCGATGAGCGCGCTTTCCTATTTGGGGTCTAGATTAGCGCTGATCGTGAACTGTTTGGATGAATCGTCTAGAACAAAGTCAACCTGCTTGGTTTCCTCCGCCGATTTAAACTTCAACGCCGGATCATGCTCCGTAGTTGGCTTTTTTAACGGGGACATATCCGCCGGATCAACGTTGTCTTTGTAGAATTTCAACTCCTCCGTAGCACACACTGCCTCAGCATAAGCCGCGTCTCCTTCCTCGCATTCCAATGCTATCTTGCGGCTTCCGTGAACCGTAATGGTTCCTTTGTGACCCGGCATCTTAAGCTGCAGATAAACATAACACGGTGTAGCCATGAACTTGGCGTAAACCGGTCTCCCAAACAAAGCATGATATGGGCTCCTGATCTTTACGACTTCAAAGGTCACTGTCTCTGACCTAGAATCCTGCTCATCCCCAAAGGTGACTTCCAGATCAATTTTCCTAACTGGGTAAGCCGATTTACCTGGCACCACTCCATGTAATACTTTGTTGGACTGTCTCAACTTCTTATCTATCAATCCCATACGCTGCAAAGTCTCATAGTATGAGATGTTGATACTGCTGCCGCCGTCCATGAGTACCTTTGTGAACTTGTAGCCGCCCACCTGTGGTGCCACCACTAATGCCAATTGGCCCGGATTATCAACCCGTGGTGGGTGATCCTCTCTGCTCCACACAATAGGTTGCTCAGACCAACGCAAGAAACGTTGTACCGACGGTTCAACTGCGTGTACTGCCCGTTTCAGCACCTTCTGATCGCGTTTGCACAAACTTGTGGTGAAAACATGATACTGCCCACTGCTCAGCTCCTTTGGATTACTCTGATATCCGGATTGCTGCTGCTGCTGACGCTGCTGATTGCCTTGGTTGTTGTAACCATCCTAACCATGCTGCTGGTTATGTTGATGCTGCTCCTTGCTGTTGTAGTTATTATTACCGCCGTGATATCCTGATACGGAACCGTTACCTTGGTAACCTGGACCCTGAAAACCGGAACTTGAGCCGCCGCCGGGGGGTCCGTGGTTATATCTGGCTTGTTGCATGGCCTCTATCATGATACAGCAGTCCTTCCACGAATGCTTAGCCGGGTTTCCCTCCGTGTTGTGCTTAGGGCAAGGTGCGCTTAACTGTTGATCTAGATTGAAGGATAGCCCCTCGCCCCGCGGAGGTGGTTTACCTTTGCGGCGCTGCCCTTTTCCCTGAACGTTGGTATTGGCCACAAAATCGGAGCCGCCCTCTGCTTTTCTCTTACCATTGTAACCCGTTCCTACCGGATTAGCTTGCGCCGATTTACCAGCCTTGTTCTCTTTCCCGGACTTGTCTTCGTCTGCATCTGGGTACTTGGTGTTATCAGAATCTCCATATTTCACCAGAGCGCTCATGAGCGTTCCCATGTCATTGCAATCGCGCTTGAGTCATCCTAACTTCAGTTTCAGAGACTCAAACCGGCAATTGTTTTCCAATGTCACTATCGCCGTACTATGATTGATGCTATTGGAAGAATGCAGGATTTCTGATACCGCCGCACCCAACTGCTCGTGGGTTCCTGCTCTCCTTGAACACATGCTGCTAAGTCTACCACCGACATCGGCTGTTTGCACGTGTCTTTGAAATTTTTGATAAACTGGCGACGCAACTCACCCCATAATCCGATGGAGTTAGGTAGTAGCCCCTTTAACCAAGTCCGGGCTGTACCCTCAAGCATCATGGTAAAGTATTTGGCGCATGCTGCTTCGTCCACATCAAGCATCTCCATAGCCATCTCATAACTTTCAACCCACGCCTCTGGAGCTAGATCCGCTGTGTAGTTGGGTACCTTGCGTGGGCCTTTGAAGTCTTTGGGTAATTTCATGCTTCGTAAAGCGGGGATGAGACACTGTACTCCAAAGGAACTAGCCGTGACTCCCGTTTCTGCTATGGTTGGGTGAACCGGCGTCGTTTGACGGGTGTCCTCGCGGGCAGTATGTCTAGCCCGGTTTATCGCCTCTTGGGCGTGTGCTTCTGCTCCCGCCGGATTATCCTGCCTGTGACGGTGACGTCTCCGCTCGCTGCTAGACACAGCCGGTTCATCCCAGTGCCTAGTGTAACTCCGGTTGGGCGGTGGGTTGAATGAATCCTCTCCCTGCTATAAGAGTATGCCTGCTGCTGTGTCAGCGCTGTGTCCAGCAATTCCTTAGCCCGGCGTGCTTCCATCGCCATGGGGGATGTCCCTTCAATGGGTAAAGAGGCCAGTCGTGAATCGGCGGCGACAATGTTGTCCAACGGGTTAGAATAATGGCCGGGAGGGCTGGGGACATGCGGCGTTGGCACAACTTGGTGGTTTCGCCCCGCGGCCGGCGTCTGAACCGACGCGCCAGTCCCCGGAGCTCCTCCCCAGTTTACCTCTGGGCGGTTACTGGCTCCTGCTCCTGGTGTGCCAAAGAGATTCCTCGCCTCATAAACCGGCGGTAGACGAGTTTGCTGTCTTCTGTACATTACCTCATGTGCAGAATTCCGATCCACCCCGAGCCGGAAAGCTTGGGAGTCTAGCTATGCCTGCCTTGTAGCCATCCTGGCCTTCTCTGCATCCAGATCCCGTTTAGCCTTCTCAATCCAGCCCTTCAGCTGAAGGATCTCTGCATCGTGCTGCGCCTTGTCGGTAGGGGCCACCTTTGCTGTTGCGAGTGCCGTCAAATCTTCGACCAAGGTGGATAAGACGTCAGAAGGCGACGGGGTTTGGTTGCCTGCCCCGGTTCCCTCTGCCTCTGCAGTGAACGCCCCGGTCACCGAGGGCTGCTGCGCAGACTGTGATCCGTCCATGAAAACAGCCACCCGGTTCGGCTCATCAAAGGGGTCCGGAATACTATCGCCATCGGACACACCCTCAGATTGGCCGTCCTGCAACAGATACAAAGATTCGGTCTCTCCGGATGAAGATTCATCGTCGGAGTAGACAACTGTCTCGCCACCAGAATCCGATCCGTCCTTGGCTTGGACTCCATGTACTGCTCCAATAAAAACACGCTTCACGGCGGCCTGAATCCGGGCCGATCTCGCACGCTGAGCCGGCTCGACGATGTTGGGGAAGATGTCCGGCCCAGGTCCCGGTTCGCCAATTTTGCCAATGAAGACGTGGATGCCGCCGAAGGGGATCTGGTACCCGTATTCGATTGAATCAGCCTCGGGGCCCTAGCCTGCATTGTCGATGTAGATCCGGCCGCGACGACTCCTGGTCTTCCGGCCAACTATGTAACCCTTGAGTCCTTCAAAGCTGCCCTTCAAGAACTCGAAACCATCGTGCGATAGCCCCACGTTGGGCGCCAACTGTCGTGCTAGTAATATCCCTGACAGTGACTGCATAGCAAAAACAAATTTGTTGTTAGCATTCTAAGTTGAAGTTGGACAAAAAATGTGATTACTCTTTGACCATACCGGTGGTACGTCATAGGCGTTTGTTGGAAGCACGCGATCATGTGCATAGTTGGTACACACACAAAATCTTCTCCCTTCCGTCCATGGCTTCTTGCGGTCGGTGGACACCTTCACCTTGCAAACATCTCCACACCAACATGACGGGATTTTCATATATTTTTCCTTCACCTCGTCCAGTTTGGCGTTCTCCCACTTGTTTGTCATGTCTTCACGGTCAGCACGCAGCGGCCTCGTCATGGAAACGGATGAAGCCATCCCTATAAAAATAAGATCTTTGTTAGTGAAAGATATCAACAGAGTAAATAGAAGAAATGAAATAAGAGTGATTACAAACAATGATAAGTACCATTCATATTATTTCAACCATCCAGATTAAGCAAAACATCAATAGGCCTTCCTCTAACCATCCTCCTCATCCTAGTAAGACCTGAATGTGGCACCCCGGCTTAGAGAAACCGGAACGCCCCGTATTCCAGCCTAGAGATCGAGGACAAGTCTTCTGGAATACGACACTACTTGACATAGAACAAATCGGCTCTTATTAACAATGAAAATAAATACACGGGTCTGATGTTACAATGAATCACATCAGCGCGACGACACTATGCCTGCGATACTACACTTGCTCTATGCTAGCAGCGGAACACTTCGTAGCAGTGGAATACTTCTAGCAGCAGAACAACGATGAAGGTGGTGAACTCAATTCCGCAGGGACTCTAGCTGGGACACGATCTAGCTCGCAGGAACGGGGACCACGATAAGAAATAAATCAATCACGGCATCACCTGCAAAATCTGGCATGAAACGCCAGGTCAATACATTGAATGTACTTGCAAGCTCACAACAACCAAACGCATCAAGGCAAAACAACAACGTAGCATTTTACAGGTTAATTAAATTAACATCTACCATGATGTGAAAGCAACTACTAAGAATGATATGAAACTACTACAATGCTGATAAACCAACATCTCAAATCCCAATAACCATCTCATTATTGGCTATCCGGCCAAGCAATATACCATCTCGATCACCTCATGGTCCACCTAATCACCTCGTGATCAAAACATCCACATGATCAGCTCGTGACCACAACATCCATATGATCACCTCATGACCACATCACAAACTGAATGATCATCCTTGAGATCATCCCAACATCATCATCGGCATCCTTCCAAACTATTACTGCTCACAATATCAACATATAAATCACCTATAAGTCATTCCATCATGTCAGTGTTGATCAAACGGTGTGACCTAGTATGAACATGTGCCCATGACCGAGGACGCGGCTATAAATATATAGATTAAACACACACTCTACAGAGGTTAGTACATTGTACTCACATCACAGAATCCATGGCCTCGCACTCCCATTCGGGTGGACCAACGGCATTCCGACAAAACCAATCTATTTCCATCACACTCTCCTAGCCACTCCGACAAACTCACCTCTGGGCTAAGTCCTGGGTGGCCCCGATGTCAACTCGTGACATCCCCAATGTCAACCCGTGACATCCAACGGCCACCGTCGTGGCAAAATATAAATGGTTCCAAACGGGGACAAGAGATCTCAATACCAACCACGGGCACACAAGGTCATGTCTGCTTACTGGGCCAGGGTACCGCACGCCCATAACATTCCCTCGTTGGAGGCACCGGCGAGAGGCATGACAATAGACCGCATTAGGGCCTTCCCATAAAGGCAAATGTGGCTGCACTAGAAAGCCCGGTTCTGTGGCACCTGACCAACTTAATGATTGAATTTATCCCCAAAGTATAACTGGTACTCCGATGTCACATATCCACCTACAATCCAAGTTATAGCAATATCCAACAAATAGTCTGAAACATTCTATCATCATAACCAAATACTCCGAGGGCCACATACTACCATCATGATGAATCCAAGAAACATGATACTGCTAATCCAATCACAAAAGTAAACTAGCTAACCATAGACCAACATAATGACATCATATCCCAAGTAATACTCCAAAGCATACTATCAACTACCATCATGAAAATAATATAAGCCACTAATAATCCAATGGGAACGCTAAGATCCTCATGCAACATCAAATCCAATATAATACTCCAAAGCATAACATCATCTATCATCATGAAAATGATCATAATATCCACTAATAATCCAAAGGCAACAAGTCATCCTCATAAGCTGCAAAATATTGATCCTAGAACTCCAAGCAACATCATGGTCATTTTCACAATGTAGATACAAGGTGAAAGTGGTACCAACAGAATGGGCTCGACGAGACGAAGAAGTGGGCTTTGGAATCACCTCATTTGGAGTTGGGAGCACAAAGATATGATAGATTTTTCTGCCAGGGACCTATCTGTAAGAAAAATCTTTACAAACGGGCCCTTGACAGAAAAAACAGAAGATGCCTTCCTGGAAATACGCTTTCACCGGAGTGAAAACTCATTTATCTCTGAAGTAGAAGGGGAATACACTTTCGATAAGCGTAGACGTAATCCAGAGGATTACGCCTCCACTTATCCAGCCTAGCAAAGGCGGGGCCGGGGCATGGGTCGCTGACGTGTGGGGCCTGTCGTGCTTTCTCTCTCCTACCTGGCGTTCTCCTTCTTCGTTCTCTCACTGGCCCGACCGAAGCAGAGGAGGGGACAGGGGAGGGGTGACGCCGGCGACCGACCAGGCGGCTCCAGCAGTCCCCGGCTACGCCGAGGCTAGCGGCGAGACCGGCGAGTAGCGCTACATCCATCTGGGCATGCTGCGGGCGTCGTGGAGGGACGGGGTGGCGGCGCCTCGCGAAGGCAGAGAGCATGCGGCGGCGACCGAATCTTGGGGTTGTGGACAGGGGCACTCTAGCGAGTGGGTGAGGTGGTGGAGAGGTTCGCCGGAGCACGGGGAAGATGCTGGTGAGGTCAGTGGGTGGAGGACGGGACCGGATGGCTCGGATTTAAATCGAGCTTCACGGCGGCCATGGTGAACGGAGGACGAGCAGAGGGGCTCCGGTGCTCGGGGAAGAGGTTGGGCGGGGTCAGAGAAGTGCCGCAAAGGCGATAGTGAGCTCGGGAGGTCACGGGGCTGGCTATTTATAGCCGCGGGGCGAGGTGACGAGCTGGAGTCGCCGCGGACGAGTGGCCGGCGCCGCGGATGCGTGTGCACGCGCATGAGCTTGGAGGTAGGCGACGGAGGTGGAACAAGGAGAAGCTCATGGGGTAGAGGAGGCCAAGAGGCCAGGAGGAAATGGTCGAGACGAGGACGGGACCAAATCGAGCACAGAGCGCTCGTGGTGCTCGACGGCTAGCTCCGGCGATGGCGCTAGCTGTACGGGGCGGACGACAATGACTGGGAAATGCAGTGAGGGTCACGGTGCAGTAGACGACGCCACGATCACGAGGAGGAAGAAGACGGCGACGAACAGAGCCAAACGGCTACTGTGCTCCCATGGGCATGCGGCGGCGAGAGCCGACGAGGAAGCTTCCGGAGGGGGACAGGGGTCCAGGGAGGTGGCAACGACAAGAGGAATACGCTGGACAAGGTCATGCGCGTGAAGACGGCGAGAGGGAGAGAGGTCGAAGCACAAACGACGCTTGGACGCGGACAAAGAGCATAGAGCGTGTAAATTGCATGCCAGCTGCGCGGTCACCACGGGACAAGGCACAGGGAGGGCACGAGAGGATTGCAAACTTTGTCCGGAGTGTTGTCCCTCCACTATAGATCATTAATGTGGCCGTGGCTTGATCTGGGGCTCTGTGAGAAGAACGAAACATGCTCCACAAGTTTCCTGCAGCAACCTTGGTTGCGCACTAGTGAACAATAGGAAAGAGATATGAGCCAAATAAGTTGTCTGGGGTGATTAACTAAGGAAAGACTGTGATTCTAGAGGTTTGGAGGAGAAATGGACCAAGGCTTAATATAGTTGCTTTGCAACTGACCAAAATGGTCCAGAATCAAGATCAAGATGATGCAGTCACATAGAGTAACCACTTGAGCTCAAATTTGGCAAGGCATCATGTTTTTGACATATAAAGATATTGTAAAAATTTCACACCAATTGGACATGCCAAAATGGTACTTCCTTCACAGACATCCTTTTTTCGATAACTGGCGATTTTATTATCTCAAAATGTAGCATCAATTGGATACAAACCATTATGAGTAACACCCGGGCTCTGCATGACTAAGATGCACACGGCCAAAACCAAAAGTCTGACAAAAAAATCATGAAATACAAGCCGACAAATCGGCAACAGTAGAGTCCTATAGACCGACACTATGACTATGTTGAAGAAGGTGGTGGACCAATCCGTAGGTTATACTGCCATCCATGTTGGGAAAAAACCTCTGTAGCCAGCTGCTCCAATTGCGTACACACTGACTTGAACGGTGGTTGGTACTCCAGTCGTTGTAGCATAGACCATGTCCGTAGCGAGTGTGTACACCGAAAAAAACTTGTAGAGGAGAAGCATTTTTTTCATTAAAAATCAAATCGTTTCTACATAACCAAAGTAACCAAATTAAGGCATATGCTCCCATCCTTATTAGCGCTTTGAACCTATTTGGTATTCCGTCCAACCAATGACCAAAAATATTGGCAACACTTATGGGCAGATATAAATTTGACGCTATTTGGATGACTGACCACGTAGAACGTGCAAACTTGCATTGAAAGAAGAGGTGTTTGATTGTCCCGTCATGAGTACAGAAACAACACTTCTTATTCCCTGGCCAGTTCCGTCGTGCGAGATTGTCTTTCGTTAACACAACTCCCCTACGAATATACCACATGAAGAATTTCACTTTTAGTGGAATCTTGGACTTCCAATTTTTCTTGTTATTACTCACTCGTACCTCAGAATGCATGAGTGCACGGTACATAGGGTCTTCTGTGAAAGACCCTGATGTTGTAAGGTTCCAGCAAAACACATCCCTGCCTTGTGTCAGGTTAATCGAATCCAATCGGGATAAGAGATTATGCCATGACACTAGTCGGGGGCCAATCAAATCCCGCCTGAACGAAATATTTGACGGGGAGGAACTGAGCACATGCGCAATAGTATTATTCTTATCGCGAGCAATGCTATATAAGGCTGGATATTGTTCTCTGAGACTGGCATTGCCTAGCTAGATATCTTCCCAAAAACGAATCTCCGGCCCGTCCTTTATCGCGAAAGACCCAAAACGAAAAAGATATTTCTTTGCCGCCATTAGGCCAGCCCAAAAGTGCGAGTCAGCAGGTTTCCTATATGCCTGAGACACCGCCTTTTGGCCTAGATACTTGTTGTGCAACATGGTTTGCCAAACACCATCCTCAGTAAGAAGTTTGAACAACCATTTATTGAGCAGGGCCTCATTCTTAACTTGCAGGTCATGAATACCAAAGCCACCTTGGTCTTTCGGCCTACAAACCACGCTTCATTTGGCTAGCATGTATTTTTTCTTTTCACCATCTCGTTGCCAAAAGAATCTGGATCTAAAATAGTCCAGTGTTTGTAGGACCCCTTTTGGGAGTTGGAAGAATGTCGGGGTTTTGGGGCCACATATGCCAACGGATGGCTTATCATGCATGGGGTCAAAAGAACGTCGCCGGGCCCTGGAAGTAGGATGGGGCGAAACTTAGGACGCCTACGGATCTTACCCAGGTTCGGGGCTCTCCATGGAGATAACACCCCTAGTCTTGCTCTGCGGGGTCTCCACGTCATGACTGATGTCACTATGGTAGCTACAAGGTTGCTCCTTGAGCTGTGTGGTCTAGAGGAGGAAGATGAGCAAGGCTAGCTCATTTCCTACACCCTAGGGATCGGGGATAGTAGCTAGAGTTTCTATCACTCTCTCTGTCTCCTTCCTCTTCTTAGGGTTCAATCTTCCAACCTTCTAACCCCTCCTCATGGAGGACCCTGGGGGTTTATATAGGCCTAACCCCCAGGGATACAATCGTAATCCAGACGGAGTGGCCCCCGTCTGTCAGCGTCATGTGGAGCCGGTCTTGCCGTATGTCTGCTGGGGCCCGTCGCCTACGGGCCCGCATGACTGCCTTTCACTGTAGACATGCTTCTGCTGACGACAGCCTAGTCAGGGGAGAAGTGGCTACAGTGCCGCCGTCTTCTGCCGTACACTGCCGCCACGCCCTGTCCCGTCGTCTTGATGAGGTTCAGACTTACAGGGCAGGATTCGCCGTCTGCTACCAGGCGGCCGCCTCCCCTGGCCGTCTGCCAGGGACGGCTTGCTTATGGCCTGCCCGCTGGCAGGTGGGGCCAGCCGCCTGCTGGCCCTGCCGTCTGCGAGTAGTGGGATCGTGGCTTCCTCTGACCGACGCCTGGTCATGAGCAGCGTGGCTACAGTGACCCGCCGCTTAGGAGATATACATAAGGTACACGTTCGCTGTAGCCACGCCCTTATAGATTCTCCAAGGACATATTCGTCTGTAGCCATGCCTCAGCTGCGTGGTGGTCCCTCAGCACGCGCCCCGAGGGGGGAGTGTGGGACCGTCTGCTAGCTGCGGGTGTTGGTGCTGCCGCCTGTTGGGTCCCTTCCGCCTACTGGCAGCCGGCTCCTAGGGCAAGCTACCCTAGGAGGCGGCCCGATGAGCAGACGGCCAGGGGGTAGCAGGCGGCCGCAATTTGTCTTGAAATACCAAGGGTGGTCGCTGAGGACACCCATGGTCAATATCTCCGCAAGTAGTCCCCGAAGTTGGTGGAACTCCGCGGCTGGTGCTGGAGGGCAGCGGGGTTCCAGCAGCTTCCCTCCTCAGGCAGATTCAGCGTCCCTTGCCCGTCTTCCGTAGGGATCCGTCTGCCCGTAGCCAGACCCACGTTGAGGGGGCCGGCCTCTGACAGCCGAACATTTATCTTCGATTCTTCGGGAGGGAGGCACCGCCTGGTCGGCAGGCAGTCGAGCAGGCCTGCCGACCGTTGGCAGCTCCCCACGCGTCACTGCCCCGTCGCGTCGGCCTACCAGCCCACGCGCGTGACGGGACGTAACAGTGGGCCGGGGCCCGCCACTACAGGGCCTCGGTCCTCGCGCGGATGTAGAGTGACAGGGATAATCGATTGCCCTCCCATGCACATTTAATGCACGCGGATTAGGCGCGCAAAACATGGGGGTCGTGCGGGGCGTGGAGCAGTTGATCCCATGCCCGCCCCCCTCGGCTTCGCTGCCCCGGGCCTATAAATAGATCGGGGGAGAGGAGCTGGCACCGTTCTCGCGCTCACTCCTCCCTGCTCTCCTTCTTCTTCCTCGCTTCCTCCCGCTCCTCTCGCCGACGTCGCAGCGACCAGCCGCCCGAACCATGGCCGCCCCAGCACCTACCCGACACCATGGCCAGTGGGACAGCAGCGAGATCCTGGAGGAGCATATCGATGTCCTCCGCCGGTCGCAAAAGCTGCCCCCTGCTAACAGGGTCACCGTGCGCCTAGCGCCGGTGGCGGAGATCAGGCCGGCCCCACGGCAGGGCGAGCGGGTCGTTTTCCGCTCGCACTTCCCGTGCGGCTTCGGCCTCCCGGCAAGCGGTTTCTTCCGATCCTTCTTAGAATTCTTCCACATCCAACCCCACCACCTCACGCCGAACACGGTGGTGACACTCTCGTCCTTCGTCGTCCTGTGCGAAGCGTACTTCGGCATCCTCCCCACCATAGAGCTGTGGACCGAGCTCTTTTACGTGAAGCTCAGCACCGCTGTCCAAAGCGTGCCCGCCCAATGCGGGGGGTGCATTGCGGTGAAGCGCGGTGGGACGAGGAATTTCCTCCCGGCGCCGCAACTTGTGGGGTCGGTAAAACAGTGGCAGAAGAGGTATTTCTATGTCTCCAACGTCCACCCCGAGCAGGACTTCATCTGTCTGCCGGACTGGGTGCCGGGTCCGCCTGCTGAGCCCCGCGACTCCTAGAGGACCCGGCCTGCCTCCCTCACGGAAGGCGCCTCCATCGCGTTGCGCCGTCTTCGGGAGCTGAGGGACGGCGAGGGCCTGGTCTTCGCGGATTTGCTGCTCATGCTTGCGGAGCGTCGAGTGATGCCGCTGCAGCGCCGCCCTCATCTGATCTGGGACATGAGCGGGCGCCGGGACCCCACCCGGACGTGCACCAAGCCCCTGCCATACAGGGAGGTGGCCAACTTGGTGAACCACATCTCCAACTGCAGGGCCTCCGACTCCGGCTGGGCCTTCGGCAAGCCGCCATACAGCTGCGACAACCAGCCGCCTGCAGTAAGTTCTTCAGCCCTCTCTTTTCTTTCTTTTCCGTTCAGCTGCTGTAGCCGTCTGATCCTGATGTCTTCCTCGGATGTTCCCCGGCCAGCCGGCGCCGGGCTGTGGCCAACCAGGCCGCCCCATGGAACCGGATCGCTCCCAGAGTGACACAAGCGACCCCGATCTTGGGGCCGCCGCCATGGAGGAGGAGGAGGTGACAGGCGGCAGGGGTCAGCCATCGGGCGGCCTGCCAGAAGGCGGCGTCGAGAGCTGGCCGGACGACGACGAGGAGGTGGAGGAAGCGCCCGTCCGAGCCAGCCAGCAGGTCGGGCCGTCTGGCACAGCCGGCGGCGGGAAGCGGCGGTCCTCATCAGGGCCGTCTGGTGCCCCGCCCAAGAAGCTCCGGCTGTCGACTGCCGCCAGGAGGCGTCGGGAGGTGGCTGCCAGGGCGATTGTGCCCAAGATGCCCAAGTCCAGGCCGGTGTGTCCGGGTAAGTGTTTTGCATCCCTCTTCTGTGTGATGCTTATTTTTCTCAGCCGATCACCTCTTGGCTGACTCCCTGGGGATATCCGTGCAACGCGCCGCTTTCCCTCTCGCGGGCACCAGCAGGCTTTGTTGTGGGGGGGCACGGACGCCCCTCCTGCGCCCCCTCGCGTGGATCCAGCCGCCGCGCTCCGGGAGGCGATAGAGAGGAACACCCGCGAGGCGCGTGCGGAGCGCGAGGCCACGGATCGCGAGCGGTGGCCGACGCCGCCGCCAGGGCGGAGGCCGAAACCGCCAAGAAGGCCCAGGCAGACGCCGCCCGAGCCCGGGAGCAGGAAACGGGCTCCCAGCAGCCAGCGGGCTGCACCGTCCTCCCGGAGGCAGGCTCTCAGGAGCCGTCGGCCCAAGCGCCGGATGCTGACGAGCAGCCGGCTTCGGGCAACGGGGGGACGACTGCGTCATCCTGGAGATGCAGGTGCCGCCGCCTGCGCCGCCTACTGGGGAGCAGGGCAGCCGGCCAGCGGGGATGGAGGCGCCGCCAGCTGGGGGCGTGCTGTTGACCGGCCCGCAGCCGGCCCTCCAAGCCCCAGCCCGTCCGCGCCCTGCGAGGGCAGTCTCCGTGCCGCAGCAGGTGGAGGCTGGCGGTACCAGCTCGTCCGCGTCGGAGAATGAGGCGACCAGCGCGGCGCCGTCAGGTTGGAGGCCCGGAGGTGGCGGCGCGCTGATTGTCGCGTCGTGGGACGTCCTCGACCGCTTCAACTCCTTGGGCAACGTCGTTCAGACGGCGATGCAAGAGTTCGTGGCCGTGCGGTCCTCCGTTCGGGTACGTGTGCTTCATGCTCTTTTGTTTTTATTCCTTCAATTTCTTCTGTGGGGCGCGTCAGCGCACCCACTGGGTGTAGTCCCCGAGTTCCGAGCCGGCTGCTGAGCAGGCGGCTTGGAACTCCAAAGTATGCGTCGTGGGCTGATCTTGTGTCTCGTTGCAGGAGTACCACAACCTCCGCGTGGCCTCCTACGACGCCCAGCGCCAGGAGCTGGCGCAACTGTAGGCTGCCCTGGCAGACAGCCAAGGTTAGTGCTTCCCTTCTCCTTGCGGGGGCGCGTCAGCGCACCCGCTGGGTGTAGTCCCGGAGTTCCGAGCCGGCTGTTGAGCAGGCGGCTTGGAACTCCAAGGTTCTCTTTTTTGCTTCTGCTGACATTATTGTTTTTCTTCCTCTCTTGACAGCGGTCGCAGCCAACCTCCCCAACCAGCTGGGCGAGGCCCAATCGGAGCTGGCTGCCAAGAAGCGAGAGCGTGGTCTTGCCGCTCAGGACCGCGACCGCCTGGCCAAGGAGCTGGTAGACCAGGCGGCCGCCCACAAGGTTGAGCTCGGGAAGATGTCGGACGCCAAGACGCTTCTCCGGGCAGAATTCGAGACCGAACGCTCGAATTGGGTCGAGAAGGAGGTGGCTCTCCAAGACGGCTACGTAGCCATTGGAGACATGGTCGACGGTGAGATGTTTATCCTTTCCTCTTGTACTCGTCATTTGTTACAGTCGGCTTTCTTTTATTCTGATTCTTCTTCTAGTTTTAGCAGATTTCTTCAGGGGCTACTCTGTGGCCGCCACCCAGTCCATCGAGGTCGAGCGTGATGAGAGGCGCCAGGCGGGCTGGGCGATCGCGCCCAACGCGCCCAGGACCCCAGCCGAGGAGCTTCTTGCTATTCGTGTGCGTCTCCTGCCGGTCCGCCGTCTGCTTCGCCGTCTGCAGCGTGCTGGTGCCCACGTTCTGGCCGCCCTCTGGCCAGGTGTGCCAGCACTCTACACTCCCAGTTGGACTGCCGACTGGCTGGAGACAGCCGGGCCATGCTTCGAGGCCTGGAAGGGCTCCGCAGCGAGGGCTGGCACGTGGACCGCCCTGGAGTTCGTCAAGAGCTGCTATCCGGTCCTGAGCCTCGAACAGCTGGAGACCTTCCGGTCGGAGGCTCGGCCTGAGTTGGGTGTGGTGCAGAAGGACCTCGTCCAACGCGTTGCCGCCCTTGCTGAGTACGTCGACACCTCCGTCTTCATCCCCGAGGTGGATGACAGGGGCCATGTGGTGCCGCCCAGCAACTTCGGGCTGGACCTGGCGGCGTCGGAGGAGCTGGACGAGGAGATCGCCTGTAGTGATGAGGGCGAGGAGGAGGAGGGCGACGACGAGGAGACCAGCTCCCAGGAGGCGGATCCGTCTGCTGGCCGCCAGCCTGACCAGTCCTCGACAAGCGGACCATGTGTGGTGGCCCCGCCTACCGTAGGAAGCGGCCAGACCACGACCCACCAGGCGGCCCCCTCGGAAGCCGGCTCCGTCGTGCCGCCCGCTCAGCCTACAGCGCCTTAAGCTTTTTCTTTTGTATCTTTCGGTTCGTGTTTTTCTGTAAGACTTTGTAGGGTTAATCCGAACAATTCCACCCGCTGGGTGTATCAGTAAGTTGTTACTGGAAGGCGGCCCTTGGTGCCTTTTTGATGTAAATATTCATTTAATGCTGCATGGTTTTATGCAATTGTGCCGAGTCCTAGGATTAGCCCCACCCTTGATTCCTTATGGCGATTTTCCTCTTGCCATCTCCTTTAACTGCCACCCTGCCAGCCAGACAGCCACTCTGTGGTTGTGTGGCTGGGTCAGGAACTTGGCTCTTTTCAGGGTGGGCAAGTATCCCGCCCTTTGGAAGGCGGTGTGGCTAAGCCTAGAGCCGGCTGGTCGGCTGTGTGACAGCCGGCTATTCGTGTGAAGGGCCGGCTTGCCCTATGCCTTTTTTCCTTAGCCATTTTTCGTGTGGGCACCACTTCTTGCCTTTGGCTCCCGCCAGTTGGACAGTCGCGTTCTGTGAGTCTGTGAATGAAAGCGGGAGAGGGCTTGGATGCCATCACATTACTTGTCTGACTATTTAAGGAAAATTTTTTAAACATAGGGCTAGGCGGCCAGTCCCCGGGCCGTCTGCTAGGCTCCGGTGCCGAACAAAGGAATGAACAATACTCATTCACAGGCATAATTCTTATCATATAGATAAAGGGTTGGGCAGTCCCCGAGAACTCCTCGGGGGTCCCATTGGTTCTTCAAAATAAATAGATAGCGCGACACATACTGTCCTTTAGCTATAAAAGCGACGAAGTAGGTTTGCGTTCCATGGGCGCTCCAACTCCTTGCCTGAGTCGTCTCTCTTGCGTGCTCTTGGCTTCTGGGCATAAATGAGGTAGTAGACATCGTTTCCTAGTACCTTGCTGACGATGAACGGTCCTTCCCAAGGAGCCGAAAGCTTGTGCTGGCCGACTGTTCGCTGGATCAGCCGCAGCACAAGGTCCCCCTCGCGGATGGAGCGTGGCTTGACTCGCCGGTTGTGATAGCGGCAGAGACCCTGCTGGTAGATGGTGGAGCGGCTGAATGCTACCAGCCGGGCCTCCTCGAGCAGGTCTACGCCGTCTTCGCGTGCTTCTTTGGCTTCAGCTTCTGTATACATGGTGACACGAGGCGAGTCAAACTCAACATCCGTTGGGATGACGGCCACGGCCCCATACACGGGGAAGAAAGGAGTGAAGCCGGTGGATTTGTTCGGAGTGGTTCTGAGGCTCCAAAGGACAGACGGTAATTCTTCGATCCAGCAGCCGGCTGATCGCTCCAAAGGCTCGACCAGCCGGGGCTTGATGCCAGATAGGATAAGGCCATTGGCACACTTGACTTGGCCGTTGGACTGCAGGTGGGCAACGGACGCTAGGTCCAGTCGGATGCTCTGTGTTGCACAGAAACAGAAACGGGCAAGTGCGCCATTGGCAAAATTTGTGCCGTTGTCGGTGATGATGATGTGCGGTATGCCATACCAGACTGTGATGTCTGCGATGAATGTCACAGCAGTAGGGCCATTGAGTTTCTTGATTGGTTTTGCTTCGATCCACTTGGTGAATTTGTCTATTGCCACGAGTAAATGTGTCAAGCCACCTCTGGCTGTCTTGAAAGGGCCCACCATATCCAGACCCCAGACGGAAAATGGCCAAGTGATTGGAATGGTCTTGAGTGCAGAAGCCGGCAAGTGTTGCTTGGAACTGAAGCGCTGGCAGCCGTTGCACTTTTTTACCAAATCTTTGGCGTCGTCCAAAGCAGTCGGACAGAAGAAACCGTGGCGGAAGGCTTTAGCGACGAGGGATCTTGAGGCCGCGTGATGGCCATATTCCCCTTGGTGAATGTCCTTCAGGATAGCCATCCCCTTTTCTGCTTCTACACAACACTGGAAGACGCCTGTTGCACTTCTTCTGACGAGCTCTTTGTTGACTATGGTGTATGCTGAAGCTCGGCGTTGAACTTGCCGTGCCAAAGTTTCTTCTACTGGCAGCTCCCCTCTGAGCAGGAAGGTGAGGATTGGCTGTGCCTAAGATGGCGTTGAGATTCCTATTACTTCTGCCAGAGACACCAGGGTGGTTGGGCTGGGAGGCGGAGGGTTGGGCTGAGCCGTCTGCTGTGCTTCCAAAGTCCTCGAGCCGTTTGCTGGAGCTGGCGCCTCCTGGCCGCTTGCTGGAGCTGGCGCCTCCTGGCCGCTTGCTGGAGCTGGCGCCTCCTGGCCGCCTGCTGGAGTAGTCCCCGGGCCAGGAACCGGCGCAGCTATAGGTGGTCCATCTGCTAGGGTTGGAGTATCGAGGCCGCCTGCTCCAGGGTCGGCTGGTATGAAGATTGACTCCGACTCTTGTGAAGGCTTGATAGACGGCTTTCGCAGGCATTGAAGAGATACGCCGGCTGGTATTGCTTGGCGGGTGGAGCCGATTCGTGCCAAAGTGTCGGTTTGCATGTTGTCGGCTCGTGGTACGTGGAGGAATTCGCAGCCATCAATGTTGTCGGTATATTTGGATCGACACCTATGGGATCACAAGAATCCCTACTACGGTTGCGGGGCGCGGGGTTGAAAGAAGAGCGGATCTAACAGTTAGCACACGGTTCCTTTACCCAGGTTCGGGCCGCAAAGATGCGTAAAACCCTACTCCTGCTTTGGTGGATTGTATATTTGTGTTCTTCAGCTAGTGAGGAGCTCCAAAAGCCCAGTCGTGAGGAGTTCTAAAAAGCCGAATCCTTCTCCTGGTTGCCTCGGGCCTCCTTTTATAGGAAAAAGGGGTTGCCACAGTGGCACACAGGAGGTGGAAAGGGTACAGTGATGCGAGGTTATCCCTCGCATTACAGGACAAGGCGCATTTAATGCGCCTAGCTTAGGTGTCCTTGCTTTATCAGGGACGGGGGAGACATCCGTCTTGTCCGTCGCCGCTCCTTCTTGCGTCGACACGCGCCCTAGCCAGCGATGCCTGAGGTGCCATGTACGTAGGCAAGTAGCTGAGGTGGCGCAACGGCGAGTCTCCACGAGGATGTGCATGTTGCCACGCAGGTGCCTGCCCAGTTGGTTGGGTCGGCAGCTGCATGGGGCGGTGGAAGCGTAGTTGGCGCGGGCCTGATAGTGGCCCCGCGGTTGTCCTCGGCAAGGGCCTTGTCGGGGCCCCGGCAAGGGTCTTGCTGCGGCGCCTGCTGTCATCCCCGGCAAGGTGCTTGCCGGAGGCCTTGTGGTCCTCCTCGGCTGGGATCCCGCCAAGGATCGTTGTCCTCTTAGTGTGTGTATCTGTCCTTGAATGTCTTCACAAAGATCTACATGCCACTGCTAGGTGGCTTCTCACCCCTCGTTGGTTACCCCAAGTGGAAGGTTTGAGATGCAGTGTAGCAGAAGTTTTTCCTTGGCAATACCAAGGATCGTTTTCCCTGTGACTCCCAGTTTCAACAAGAAGTTGTCAACTGCTAACGGCGCCAGATATTAGCAATCAACGTGGACCTGCACACAGATACAAATAACTTTGCTCCCAACGAGTACAGAGAGGTTGTCAATCCCTCCGGCCTTGTAGTTTACAAAGGATCAAACGCAAGTGATAATAGTGATAGGTATAATTGCAATAGTAAGTAAAAAGCGGAAAGTAAATAGCGGATGTGATCAATGATGGTAATATGGACCGGAGTCTCATGATGTTCACTAGTGATGTCTCTCTCCCAAAGACGATAAAACTGCAATGTGAGGTAAACGAATTACAGCTGGGCAATTGACAGGACCATGTGCGCAAACCAATGCTGACTAAGTTGCAAGAAAGGTAGAGGTTCAAAGCCTGGGCGGTACGCCAAGGTAAGTAGACCGAAATCCATCTGCATCTACTACTAATCATCCACCTTGAGATATCTATCCAGAACATCTCGCTGGTATTAAGTTGCGAGTCCCACCCATAGTGTAAACTCAAAGCAACAGACAACTGCATTAAAAGAACTTTGCGTAAAGTAAACAATCCTTGCACCCGCGGGCACAAGCACCGTTGTTTTCCCCCTTGTGGCAACAACACATCCCCTAGACTCATGTTTCTGTCACTCAAACTAGTCATCGAGGGGCATGAACCCACAATCGAGCATAACGTTCCCTCTTGGAGTCACTACCTACTACTTGGCCAAAGCAATAAATAACAACGGGGAACATGCAAGAATTACTAACGAACATAAATATAAAAGAGGTGAATCAAATATATTACTCAAACACAATCTGAACATAATCTCATAATCCATCGGATCCCAGCAAACTCATCATAGCAACATCATAAGGATTACATATGTGCCTCGATCATGTAGGGCAGCTCACGAGGACTAATTAGTGAAGCACAAGAACGGGAGGAGAACATCACATAGCTACAGGTCAAGGACTCATGGTCCAAGGGAGACTACTCACAACTCATCCGGGAGGCGTCCATGGTGGTGGAGAGGCTCTCGGTGGTGATCCTCCCCTCCGGCAGGGTGCCGGGAAGAGTTCTCCTGGTGCTCCCGATCTTGGAAGCGGCGGCGGCGGCGGAACAGAGATGAGATCACGAAAAAGAGTTCCCGTCTCGAGGGTTTCGGGAGACGCTTTAAATATATGCCAAAGGGGGGCATCAGCGGAGCCTCGGGGGGCCCAGGCGCCCCCCCGGCGCGGCCCAGGGGGGGCGCGCCGCCAGGGCGCCTGGAGCCCTGGTGTCCCCCCCCCCCCGGCTGTACTTCGGGCGCACGGTAGCATTTGGAACGCTGATTTTTTATATAATTTTTCTGGATTTTTCCTGGCAGTTCTCGTAATGTGAAAACCTGAAATACAAAAACAGCCGAAAACAGAAACTGGCACTGGGGTGCATTGAGTTAATAGGTTAGTCCAAATATGATCAAAAGTGTATGGAAGTGTATAAATAACATAGCAATATCACCCAAAATAGGCATGGAACAAGCAGAAATTGTAGATACATTTTGGACGTATCAACATCCCCAAGCTTAATTCCTGCTCGTCCTCGAGTAGATAAATGATAACAAGAATAATTTCTGTGGTGACATGCTTTTAACCATATAGGACTTTTTCATAGTCATATGACAAAAGCTTACTGAGACAATGAATCTATAGTAATTAAGTTGCCTCATGAGAAAATCACAAAGGACTGAAAGTTTTACAATATGATACTGAAACATCAAATAGATTTGTAATGAACATGGTGTGCAAATATGATAAAGTGATATCTCGCTTGCCCACTTTAGTGAAGCAAAACATAAATGCAGGGGCACCTCCAAGGTTTAAGTGATGACTAGATACAATGATTTCCGAATAACGATATCACAATCATGCAAAAGACAATGCTACTTTGGGACAATGCACATTACACTCGGAATGACAATCATGCTCTCAGTAGTTGGTGCTTTTAAAAGAAGGTGGAGACTCTCGAACCGTGGCTTTTGTTGGCAAGGTTGAAAACCCGTAGTCGGAAACAAAGACAAAACATGTACCAGAGCTCTTGGTTTTTAAAACAGAGGTAATAATTTTTTTGATTATGCATGTTTCGTTAACGAATGCTAGCAGATAACTCAATCACTTCTTGAGATGGACAAGTTTCGAGGAACGGCTCCCGAATGAGGACGATCACATCCTCTTAACCTCCTTTGTTTATCACTGCCAAAGTTTCTGATTTCTCATGAACAAAGCGTGAAGGAGGGTTTGTTTGTTATATTATCTTTTTGAGCCGGGCGCACTCAATGCCAGTTCCTTCTCGTATTATGGGTTTGCACATTATACATGCAATCCCGGGGTGAAGCTTGTCCAACTTAAAAAGATCATGAATTAACCACTACTTCCTCATGAACTTACAACAGAGGCACAAAATAGGAATGCTTTTTTTTGAATAATTTCGAGATGGCACATGCAAGTCTCCGTTAGGAATGGCAGGTAAATACCATGTAGGAAGGTATGGTGGACTCATAAGGCATAACTGGATTAAAAGGATGTGGATGCACAAGCAGTCAGTCCGCTTAGTACAGGCGAAGGTTAGCAAAAGACTGGGAGCGACCAACTAAGAGAGCAATGATGGTCATAATCATGCAAAGCGACAAAGCAACATTGAATCAGGCATGGAAGTTTATATCGCTACTCAGAAACAAAAGATCATCAAGGCTTGACAGACTTTCTTTACAGTCTTAAATATGCGTGAGCATACGCCAAGTCAATCAAAATAAATTCTTTGAAGGAAGATATTACTAAACCATACCACATCATAAGCAAACAAATCATGTTGGTATTCCAATAACACATTGGAAATCCCCCAGCTATTTGAGACGAACCATAAGAAAACATGAACTACTAAGCGCCATTATGCACGTAGCATCTTTTTCATAGACATATCAACCAATGCAACGGAAGCAAACTCTCTCAATAAGATAATCATGATAGATAAAGAGAGTTCAAGCAACCAACTAAACAAAAGCTCTTTAAAAAGATAAGCATGAAAGTTAAGAGCTAAGCATGATAGTAGCTATTAAAAGACAAAGAACACACACAGCAAAGATAGACATGAAAATTCTATGTTATGTTCTAGGTAGAAGTGGAGCGTGTTTCTCTCCCACATAAAGAAAGCTGAGTTCCGACTCGTTATGAAAAGCTAAAGAAAACTAAAAACAAGACGCTCCAAGCATAGCACATAACACATGAAGTGATAAAAATATAGTGGAACGAAAGACGAAATGATAATGTTGATGGAGAAGGGGATGCACGGGGGCATCCCCAAGCTTAGACGCTTGAGTCTCCTTGAATATTTCTTGGGGGTGCATGGGGGCATCCCCAAGCTTGAGCGCTTGACACTCCTGAATCTTTTTATCATCTTCCCTCGCACACTTGAAAACTCCCTTCATACATAACTCATCATAATCTGATTAGCGAGGTTAGTACCCTTAATAAAATAATTGTTCCTTGCTGGAAATAAAGATATTCTTGAAGGTCTACTGTTTCTCAAGATTGCCAAAAGGTTTTTGCAAAGAAAAAGCAAGCTCTAGGTTTGCAAAATGAAGGAAAGGCAAAACAGGACAGAATCTGTGAAAAACAGAACAACAGGTAGTAAATGATTTTTCCGGGGCACTTCTGCAACTCTAATCAAAAAACTCAGAACAGAAGCACGAAAGACAATTATATAGAGCACGCTGTCGAAAAAATACAGACCAAAAAGATGACCTGGTGATTTTATACGAATTTTTCTATCCAAGGACAGAATCTGTTTCCTGGACAGCACGTCACAACTTTTGAACTTTCTAGCAATCAGAGGCTACACTTGGCACAAATATTGAAAAGCAAAGATACAATGATGATGCTACTGTAGTAAACAACATCAAGACACAACAAAAGCAAAATAAAATTTTATTCATTGGGCTGCCTCCCAAAAGCGCTTTCTTTTATGCCTTTAAGCTAGGCATAATGCATATAGATCAAGTTGTATCAATTGAACCATCATCAAGATCATCAAAAAGCTCTTCAATAATACAACTAGTCTTAAGAGGACTTTCAAACAAAGGCCTCATAGAGATACTTCTAGGAAGAAGACCAAAAGGATAAAAGTCAAGGGAAGATTCATTTATAAATTCATCAAAGAGAGGTGTTTCTTCCAAAGTCTTTACAGTTTCAACCCATTTGGCAATAGATGGATTACTTTTAGAACGGGGAGCCTTTGGAACGTGAACGAACTTAGGCTCCCTCTTTGCCGGAGTTTCTACCTTTTTGGTTTTGATTGAGGAGAAAGTAGTTCCTAGAGTATCAAAGATATCCTCAATCTTGTATATCCTAGAAGAGTCCGAGTCATGGGATTTGATGGTCTCCAAAGTTTTGAAAATTTTATGCATGGAGCTATCAAGCCTATTCAAATTCCCTTGGTTCTTACGATCCAACTCGTTCATCTTATTAATGTTTGGCATCTCTAACTCTATCTTTTCAAGTTTTTTCATAATGTGAGCTAGGGTGATGTCCTCTTGAATGCTAACAACGGGGGGATTCCCAACAAGATTTTCAATAATACTAAGAGACTCCCAAACTGGGGCCTCTAGGAAGTTTCCATTGATAGCAGTATCTAGAATAAACCTATTCCAAGAAGTTATTCCAACATAAAAATTTCTAAGCAGGATAGTAGTAGGTTGCTTCTTGGTGGCTCTTTTTTGAGAATCATTAATTCTATACCAAGCATCTTTCAGACTTTCCCCACCTCTTTGTTTAAAGGTGAGAACTTCTGCCTCGTCAAAGACAAAAGGACCCGACATAATGACAACTAAAGAATAAGATAACTATTTTTGTGAATTTTGATAAAAGATACTAAAGCAAAACTGAAAGGTAAACTAACAAGACTAAAAAGCAAAGGTAAAAGATAGCGTGCAACTCCCCTATCTTAAAGAGTGGAGTCCTCGGCAACGGCGCCAGAAATTGCTTTGCTAGGTGGCTTCTCACCCCTCGTTGGTTACCCCAAGTGGAAGGTTTGAGATGCAGTGTAGCAGAAGTTTTCCCTTGGCAATACCAAGGATCGTTTTCCCTGAGACTCCCAGTTTCAACAAGAAGGTGTCAACTGCTAACGGCGCCAGATATTAGCAATCAACGTGGACCTGCACACAGATACAAATAACTTTGCTCCCAACGAGTACAGAGAGGTTGTCAATCCCTCCGGCCTTGTAGTTTACAAAGGATCAAACGCAAGTTATAATAGTGATAGGTATAATTGCAATAGTAAGTAAAAAGCGGAAAGTAAATAGCGGATGTGATCAATGATGGTAATATGGACCGGAGTCTCATGATGTTCACTAGTGATGTCTCTCTCCCAAAGACGATAAAACTGCTATGTGAGGTAAACGAATTACGGCTGGGCAATTGACAGGACCATGTGCGCAAACCAATGCTGACTAAGTTGCAAGAAAGGTAGAGGTTCAAAGCATGGGCGGTACGCCAAGGTAAGTAGACCGAAATCCATCTGCATCTACTACTAATCATCCACCTTGAGATATCTATCCAGAACATCTCGCTGGTATTAAGTTGCGAGTCCCACCCATAGTGTAAACTCAAAGCAACAGACAACTGCATTAAAAGAACTTTGCGTAAAGTAAACAATCCTTGCACCCGCGGGCACAAGCACCGTTGTTTTCCCCCTTGTGGCAACAGCACATCCCCTAGACTCATGTTTCTGTCACTCAAACTAGTCATCGAGGGGCATGAACCCACAATCGAGCATAACGTTCCCTCTTGGAGTCACTACCTACTACTTGGCCAAAGCAATAAATAACAACGGGGAACATGCAAGAATTACTTATGAACATAAATATAAAAGAGGTGAATCAAATATATTACTCAAACACAATCTGAACATAATCTCATAATCCATCGGATCCCAGCAAACTCATCATAGCAACAGCATAAGGATTACATATGTGCCTCGATCATGTAGGGCAGCTCACGAGGACTAATTAGTGAAGCACAAGAACGGGAGGATAACATCACATAGCTACTGGTCATGGACTCATGGTCCAAGGGAGACTACTCACAACTCATCCGGGAGGCGTCCATGGTGGTGGAGAGGCTCCCGGTGGTAATCCTCCCCTCCGGCAGGGTGCCGGGAAGAGTTCTCCTGGTGCTCCCGATCTTGGAAGCGGCGGCGGCGGCGGAACAGAGATAAGATCGCGAAAAAGAGTTCCCGTCTCGAGGGTTTCGGGAGACGCTTTAAATATATGCCAAAGGGGGGCATCAGCGGAGCCTCGGGGGGCCCAGGCGCCCCCCCGGCGCGGCCCAGGGGGGGGCGCGCCGCCAGGGCGCCTGGAGCCCTGGTGCCCCCCCGGCTGTACTTCGGGCGCACGGTAGCTTCTGGAACGCTGATTTTTTATATAATTTTTCTGGATTTTTCCTGGCAGTTCTCGTAATGTGAAAACCTGAAATACAAAAACAGCCGAAAACAGAAACTGGCACTGGGGTGCACTGAGTTAATAGGTTAGTCCAAATATGATCAAAAGTGTATGGAAGTGTATAAATAACATAGCAATATCACCCAAAATAGGCATGGAGCAAGCAGAAATTATAGATACGTTTTGGACGTATCAGCCACCACGGGGATATCTCCCGAATCCTTGCCCCATGGGGGCAGTGGACTCAAGGGTGATCCTCTCCGTAGGCATGGAGCGAGCTGCTGCGGCAAGGGTCTTGCCGGGGCTGCCAGAGCCGGCCCCGGCAAGGATCTTGCCAGGGCTGCTGAAACTGGCTCCCGGCAAGGATCTTGTCGAGGGAAGCCACTTCGTCCCCTTGCTCTTTGTGGTCTTGTTCTTGGCGTTGCTCCAGTTCCATCGAGCGTTGATCTTACCTTGGCTCACCTCCCCTGCTGTCCTTGGTATGGTGGTGCCTGTCGCTCAGACTGCCCGTGCACAGTCATAGGGGTACAAAAAGTGTACCCCTCTTTTTGTACACCGACAGGAGCCCCCGGGCCTGGGCCACACATAAGCGCGACGCATTGTTGGGCTAGGCCCAGAACGGTGCGCGGGCAGGCGAGGCGGTTCTCACCGTGGTAATATTTTTCGCGCGCTGCGCCTCCCACGACCCGCGTGCACGGCGCGGGGTGGAGGGGCGTGCGTGACGTGGGCGGCATGCGTGGGGCGGTTTCCGCAGGCATGCGTCATGTCGCAGTAAATGCGAAAGGAGGCGGCTTCGCGCCTTCCCCGTAAACGGGAGGAGGCGTGGAGGCGCGGCCCATTTACTGAAGGGGGCCGAGGCGCGGTCGTCAAGGCATCCACTCCCCACGATCACGGGGTGGGGAGAGGTCGCCGCACCCGTCCCCTCGGTTCTGCACGTCCGCCACGTGCCCTCCATGCGCGTGAGGTGGAGAACGGTGGAGGCGGGAAACCGAGCCGTCGCTGGTTGGGGCGGTGGGTCGGTCTCGGCTCCCTCGCCTTCTGCGTCTTGATTAGCCGAGTGGGCGGTCGAGCCCTAGTCCCGCTCCTTTACAAGGAGCGGGAGGGAAGGGACGGCGCCCCGCATTCCTCCATCTGCTTTCATCTTCAGCTTCTGCTCCTCTCTTCTGTTCGCCATGGAGAGAGGAAATCCCGGCTCTTCAACGGTGGCGGCGAGGGTCGCTGCTCGACAACGCGTCCCTCCTTCTCCTGCACCTGCGGTGGCAGAACCGGCCACGAGGGGAAGAGGGAGGGGGCGAGGCCGGGGCGCTCGGGGAAGAGGAGGACGGGGCAGCCCGCCGGCCTCGCCCCCGCCAGCAGCCCTCCTCCAATGGAAGGCCATATTGGGGATGACCCTTGCAAGTTCTTCGTCAGGTTGCGGCAGCCGCCGCGCCGTCGCCTTCGTCTCCTGACCCCATTTGCGCGGGAGATGGAGGTGGATCCGCCGGAGTCGCTGCGGCTGCACATGAGGGGCTGCGGGATCAGTCGCACGCGGGTCCGCGTCGACTTCCCTGCCCCTCATGTGATGTATCTTCGTCAAGGATGGAAGACGTTCGCTTGCATCCACAGCCTGACGGATTGGCTCACCCTCCATTTCAAGTTGATGGAGGACGGCCATCTCTCCGTCAAGGTCTTCGGGCACTTCGGGACTCGTGCGAGGTGCTGCGTGGAGAGCTCCTCCGATGACGAAGACTCCTCCTCGAACGAGGGTGACGAGGAGGACAGCGGCAGCAACGACGAGGGCGGTGGATGGCAGGATGACGGGTCCGACTAGGTGTCGAGCGCCGCTCCTGGTGGCACCGGCGACCCCATCATCCGCATCGCCGGCTCCTTGAACTTCTCAGGGCCGTCTCCTTGGCGGCTGGCGTAGGGAGGCTGCGGAAGAGGAAGAGGAAGAAGGCGGGCGGCAAGGTCGTCATGTCGGAGTACGCGGGCACCGACGCCTTCGACGCGTACTGACGTCATGCCGCCTCGTCTTCGAGCTTTGCCTTCGGCGCCGTCATCACCATCCAGCCCTTGGGCGGCCACCGAGATGTTCTCTTGGTGTCTTCTGCCACCCGTAGCTCGCCTAGGCGCCCCTTTTGCCCTTCTCGCCTCTTTGACCTACCTCCTAAGGAGAGGGACAAGAAAGGCATTACAGGCATCTTATCTCTTTTTAGTTTGTAAGCCTTCGAGCATCTGTTAACTTTAAAACTTGTAATATCCTTGTTCATGTTTTACATTCCCTATGGACTGTACCTGAATGGAATGTTTTTAATGAAACAGGAATGCTTGCTGGGTCATTTGTTCGCGGGTAAAACCCACAACAGGGAATAAATCCCTGATATCTCCAAGATAAACATTTTCTTGCCCGGCAACAGGCCTTGCCATCTCCCTACTTCGCTCGACCTTTCTCACACCCTTGGCGGAGGCAGGGATGAAGTGGTCTTAGGCTCCTCCTCTCACCTTTTCGTTGCCGCGACTATGACCAAACTTAGTCCCAAGAACGAGCCCTAGGGCCTAGAGTTATGGGAGCACGATAGCTTTAAGGAAAAGAAGAAGGTTTCACATACCTCAGTCCATAATGGAATGCATGATAGGGGACGAAGAACTTATCTGAAGCTGCAGCCCCCGGCAACCCTAGTTCGCCGTGGGCGAATCTTTGCTCTTGTAGCCCCCGGCAACACTGGCTTGCCGGGGCCTTGATGCTGATATGTTCCTCTTTCTCCCCAAGTGGCTTCGGCAAGGCTGTCTGCGCGTCCTGTGAACCAAAGGAGATAGAGGAAAGACAAAGAGACGCAAACTCGACCTCTAAACTAGGGGTTAGCCGCCGCTAAGCACTATCAACCCTAACCAAGGACGAGACTCGACTCAGCATGCATGCTATAAGTTAGGGCGCCAGCGCTTCATTTATTTATGCTCAGGGTCTGCGCCTGGCTTTGTACAAAGGGTTACATGCCTTGCCGGCAAGGCTTGTACAAAAGGGTGGCTTGCCGGGGGGCCCGGCAAGCCGCGCCTTATGGGTAAAACTTGCGAAGATGCTCAATGTTCCAGGAATTGCTCACCGGAATGGCATTTTCGGTCTCCATGCGGACTGCGCCAGGCCTGGTGACTCGTATTACCCGATAAGGGCCTTCCCACTTTGGCGTCAACTTGTTCGTATTCCTGGCCGATTGAACGCGCCAGAGAACAAGGTCGCCTTTCTCAAAGCTTCGGGCACGGACCTTGCGGCTATGGTAGCGGCGCAAGGTCTGCTGGTAGCGTGCTGCTCTCACAGCCGCCCGAAGACGATCTTCCTCAAGGAGCATTGCGTCATCTTGACGCAGTTGCTCTTGCTCAAGCTCATCATAAGCGAGCACTCGAGGTGACCCGTATATGAGTTCAGTGGGGAGAACTGCTTCTGCCCCGTATATCAGGGCAAAGGGCGTCTGGCCGGTGGCTCGATTTGGCGTCGTTCTGATCGACCAAAGAAACGCCGGCAACTCATCAATCCAGCGCCTCACGCTCTTGTGCAGCCTGTCAAAGGTCTTTGTCCTTAACCCTCGCAGCACTTCAGCGTTTGCCCTCTCAGCTTGACCATTGCTTCGGGGGTGAGCAACGGAAGCGAAACAGACTTTGCTGCCGAGGTCTTGGGTATATTGCATGAAGGTGCGGCTTGTGAACTGCGTGCCGTTGTCGGTGATGATCCTGTTGGGTACACCAAAACGACACACTAGTCCCTTGAAGAACTTGACAGCTGACTGAGCTGTGACCTTCCTCACTGCCTCCACCTCTCGCCACTTTGTGAACTTGTCGATTGCAATGTACAAGTACTCAAAGCCCCCGACGGCGCGGGGGAAAGGGCCCAATATGTCGAGCCCCCAGACCGAGAAGAGCTAGGAGAGAGGAATGGTTTGAAGGGCTTGAGTTGGTTGATGAAGTTTCTTTGAATGGAACTGGCACGCTTCACACCTGGTGACCAGTGCCTTCGCATCCTGGAGGGCAGTGGGCCAGAAGAAGCCTTGCCGGAATGCCTTGCCGGCAAGGGCTCTTGACCCTATGTGGGATCCACATATGCCTCCATGTATCTCTAACAACAGCTCCAGTCCTTCCTCTCGAGGGATGCACTTCAATTTCACGTCGTTCGGTCTCTTTTTGTAAGGACGTCATCGACGAACTGGTACATAGCAGACCGACGGGCTACTTTCTCCGCTTCTTCCTGCTCCTCAGGAAGTTCCCCAGTCTGGAGGAATCGTACGGTATGCTGCGCCCACGCTGGAGCCTGGGGCTCGACGGCGAGGACCAAAGGCATTTCCTCCGCCAAGGGAGCGGCTATCTCGACGGCAAGAGCTTGACGCTCTGCCGAAGCTAGCCGTCCTATGGCGGGCTCAGTGTCTCCGGCAACATCCTTGCCGGCGGCTCCGGGGAGCTCGGCGGGAAAGTACTTGCTGGGCCCTGATTTCCTCATCTTGTTCTGCTTTGTTGATGGATCAACGGATGGCTGAGAAAGCTGAAGCACAAAGGTACCTGGTTCCACGGGTAGCTTGAGGGCAGCGCGCTTTGACAGGTAATCGGCGATGTCGTTCTCCGCTCGGGGAACGTGCTCTGCCTATATACCATCAAAGCGCTCTTCCAACTTTCTCACTTCATCGACGTAGGCCTTCATCAACGGGCTCTGGTAATCCTTGTTGACTTGTTTGACGACAAGCTGCGAGTCGCCCCTGACAATGAGCTTCTTGATTCCGAGGTCTGCCGCGATCCTAAGACCAGCAAGCGGCCCCTCGTACTCAGCAGTGTTGTTCGTTGATACCTCCCTGTGGAAGTGCATCTGGACCACGTACTTGAGATGCTCTCTAGTGGGCGCGACCAGCAGTACGCCAGCCCCGGCGCCCTGCAAGGAGAAAGCTCCATCAAAGTACATGATCCAGTTGCAACTCGCCTCTTTGCCCGGGAGAGCAGTTTCCTGGACTTCTTCATCAGGCGTTGCGGTCCATTCTGCGACGAACTCTGCCAGGACTCGGCTCTGAATCGTCGAGGTACTCTCAAACTTGAGGCCAAAGCTGGACAGCTCCAGTGCCCACTCTACAATCCTTCCCGTTGCATCTGGATTGTGCAATATCCGTTGTAGAGGGAGGCGAGTGACGACAGTGATCTCGTGCGCCTCGAAGTAGTGACGCAGCTTCCTCGAGGCCATGAGAAGGCCGAAGAGCAATTTCTGCACACCGGAGTACCTTGATCTAGCACCCTGCAAGAGGGAGCTAACAAAGTAGACCGGGTGCTGCATCATTTTCTTCCTTGGCTGCACTCCAACCGGCCGTGTCGTCTCTGCGCCAGTGGCACCAGGCTCTGTCGCTGCTATGGCCTCGTCATCAATTTCTCTCTGCGCCACTAGTGCGCCGCTGACCACCTGGTTCATCGCCGCCAAGTATAGCAGCAACAGTTCTTGTGGCCTAGGCGCAACTAGTATTGGCGTGGAGGAAAGATACCTCTTCAAATCTTGTAACGCTGCTTCAACTTCTGCCGTCCACTCCATCGGCCCTGCCTTTTTCAAAATCTTGAAGAATGGGAGGGCGCGCTCGGCAGACTTGGAAATGAATCTTCTCATGGCGGCAACGCAGCCAGCAAGCCGACGCACGTCCTTGACTCGTTTGGGTGCTTCAATCTGCTCTATAGCTTTGATCTTGTCCGGATTGGCCTCTATCCCATGCTGCGACACAAAGAACCCAAGAAGCTTGCCGGACGGGACGCCGAAGATGCACTTCTCAGGGTTCAGCTTGAGGTTGATCTTGAGTAGGTTGACAAATGTTTCTTGTAAATCATGTATAAGGGTTGCCCTGTTCTTGGTTTTGACCACTATATCATCCATATAAGCCTCCATATTTCTATGGAGATGGGGTTCAAAACCAATCTGGACTGCCCTTGCAAACATCGAGCCAGCACTCTTCAACACGAAAGGCATTCGTACGAAACAGTACGTACCACATGGGGTGATGAATGCCGTCTTCTCTTCGTCTTCTCTTGCCATGAAGATCTGGTGGTAGCCGGAGTAGGCATCGAGGAATGACAGCAGGTTACACCCAGCCGTGGAGTCAACAATCTGGTCGATGCGCGGCAACGGGAAGGGATCCTTGGGACAAGCTTTATTGATATTTGTGTAATCAATACACAGCCTCCACTTCCCATTTGCCTTGCGCACTACCACTGGATTGGCCAACCACGTTGGATGGAGCACTCCTCTTACTAAACCCGCAGCTTCCAATTTCCGGATCTCCTCTGTGATGAACTCTTGCCGTTCCAAAGCTTGCTTCCTGACCTTCTGCTTGACGGGCCGCGCATGAGGACAGACAGCAAGGTGGTGCTCAATCACCTTCCTGGGAACGCCGGGTATGTCGGATGCTTGACATGCAAACACGTTGGCATTCGCCCGCAGGAAGGTGACGAGCGCATCTTCCTATTTGTCGTCAAGGGAGGAGCTTATGGTGAAAGCTCCTCCTGTGCCGTCCTCCTTGACGGAAACCCTCTTGGTTCCCGGCGGCGTGGCCCTGGACCTCTTGTCTCTGCCGATGGAGCTCTCTGGCACGTCCTCGACGAGAGCGCGACACTCCGAAGAGGTGCGCTTGCCGGAGTGGGTGTCCGAGGTCTCACCGGTCTTCTTCTTTCCGGTGGAGCTCTCTGGCACGTCCTCGATGGGAGCACAGCACTCCGAAGAGGTGCGCTTGCCGGAGTGGGTGTCTGAGGTCTCACCGATCTTCTTCTTCTTCCCTCCCGGGGCTCCAGTGGCAGGAGCAAGTGCCCTTGTAGCGGCAGCTGCTGCAACTGCTTGCTGGTACAGTTGGTCAGCGCAAATCAGCGCATCTTTCTTATCGGAGGGGATGGTGATGATCGTCACAGGCCCTGGCATCTTCAGGGTGTTGTAGGCGTAGTGTGACGCTGCCATGAACTTGGCCAGCGTTGGGCGGCCAAGGATCCCGTTGTAGGGCAAGGGGATCTTGGCAACATCGAACACAATCCTCTTCGTCCTATAGTTCAGATCACTTCCAAAAGTCACGGGCAGCGTGACCTTCCCCTTTGGTTGGCTTCTCCCCGGGTTGACCCCCTGAAACGTGCCCGTCTCTTCGAGGTCTCCATCAGGAACTTGTAGCTTCTCGATCACGGTGGGCGAGAGTAGGTTCAGACCGGTCCCGCCATCGACTAGCATCTTTGTCACCTTGAGGTTGCGTATTGTTGGTGAAACCAACAATGGCAAGCACCCGACCGCAGTAGTGCGATCAGGATGATCCTCAGCATCAAAGATGATAGGTGTGCTGGACCATTTCAGCGGCTTTTGGGCACCGGACGACAGCTCCGCCGCTGTAATCTCACGCGCCCACTGTTTAAGTTGGCGGTGAGAAGTATGCAGCGAGGCGCCGCCGTCGACGCACATGGCCTCCGTAGCCTTTTGAAATTCTTGGTCGCTGGACTCATCGTCCTCTTCGTGATCGTCGTCTTCAGGCCTTCTATCACGGCCCCGGGCGGGCCTCTCCTGTTGTTTATCCTTGCCGCGATGGCCTGCTTGGCCATCACGCTTCTTGCCGGACCCCTCAGCGCCGTCCTGGCCCTTCTCCTTGTCCCGCCTCTCGTATTCAGCCCTTTGCTTCTTAGCAAGGAGCTCAACCTGGTGGCAGTCCTGGAGATCATGGCCTTTGGTGCGATGGATCTTGCAGTATCGCTTGCCGGAGTTTCCTGGCTTCTCGGCAGCCGCCAAGGCCCGGTAGGCGGCGCACCCGGCAATCTCCTTGCCGGGGTCACCCGCCCTGGTTTTCTTGGCGGAGCCGGCGTCATCAGATCCCTCGACGGCAAGTATGGATTTACCCTTGCGCTTCCTGTTGCGGTGCCGGCCCTTCTTCGCCGGGGCGGCAGTATCCTCGTCTGAAGAGTCGGTTTCCGCACCGGCGCCTTCGCCGGGCTACTTCCTTCCCTCTTCAGCCCGGGCACATCTGTCAGCAAGAACATAGAGTTCCGCCACGTCTTTCACCTTGGTCATCGCCAGTTCTTCACGCATCTTGCGATTACGCACGTTCTGGTGGAACGCGCTGATGATGGCGGCAGGGTGGACGTCAGGGATGTTGTACTGCACCCGGCTGAATCTCTGTATGTACTTGCGCAGACTCTCTCCTTCCTTCTGGGGTATGACATGCAGGTCACTTGCTTGGCCATGGGCTTGGTGACCTCCAGTAAAGGTGCCAACAAACTCATGGCACAAGTCCGACCAGGAGGAAATAGAGTCTACCGGCAAGTGCATCAACCATGACGTGGCGTTGGGTTTAAGAGCCAACGGAAAGTAATTCGCCAGCACCTTATCGTCGCGAGCTCCGGCAGCTTGCATCGCGATGGTGTAGATGCTGAGGAACTCCGACGGGTGGGTCTTGCCGTTGTACTTTTCGCCAACGTCTGGCTTGAAGGTGCGGTGAGAGGGCCACTGGAACTGCCGCAGCTCACGGGTAAAAGCCGGACAGCCTACCTCGTAAGGTAGACCTCCAGGGCTCTCCGGTGCTGGGCGGTTCGCAGCAAGCCCCGCTCGCCTGTCTGACTGGTGGCGCGCTCCGCGCCGGCGCTCGATGGTGGTTCGAGCGTCCTCATGGGCTCGCTCCTGAAGAACTTGACGCTGGTCGCCGTGGGTCCGCGGGTCGGACGACGCTATGGAGATGGCGTCGCCCGCGACGTCCCGATGAGTCGACACACGCGGTACCGGGCGAGGAGGAGGCGAATGCACCGTAGCCACAGCGCTGCCGGTCCTCCCGCCACCGGTGCGTGGGACTCCATCGGAGCATCGACCTGGGAGCTCCGCTGGGTTTGGGTTATCTTTGTTGGCGACTGCGACAAGGATTCGGATGGTGGCCCTCCATTCGTCGAGTTTCCCCATGATGGGAGGAAAGTCGAGGAGCAAATGCGCGCGCGCCAGGGCTTCAGCTGGGGTTGGCGGTAGCGAAACCTGCACAGATCGCGACGTGCTTCGACCCCTGACTGTGTCAGGAGGATCTTCGCCACGATCCCGCGGCTGTGGGCCGTTTCCACCAGCGCTTCGGCGGGCGGGCAGGTCTTCTACGTCTCGGGAGTGGCGCTCGGGGCTCTTCCCATGGCGACGCCTGGGGTCTTCAGGGTGACGATGCCGTTCGTCGCGCGCTGCTTGAGAGGAGCGCCCTGTTGGCACCGGTGTGGGAGTTCTGGAGGTCCTTGCGTTGCCTTCGGGTGATGCGGCAGCGACTTTGGAAGGCCCCGTGCCACCCGCGGAGGGCCTGGCTCCATCTTTGGAACTGGCGGTGTGCGGCCCGTTACCAGGCGCACAAACATCGCCACCTCCCAAACTCCGGCTGCTGGGGTGGCGTTGGTGTTCGCAAGCAGCGCCCCGGGTCCTTTCCGTGACCGGTCCGCTGCTCGCCCGCGTCGGGACGGGCTGTCCGGCTTCCGACTGGCCAACCGCCACCGTCGTCTTCTTCTTGGGCGCCATGATGATGAAGGAGCGTCGAACTAACTGCTAAAGCCGATTCTCACAACTGTGCCCCCTACCTGGCGCGCCAAAGATGTCGGCATATTTGGATCGACACCTATGGGATCACAAGAATCCCTACTACGGTTGCGGGGCGCGGGGTTGAAAGAAGAGCGGATCTAACAGTTAGCACACGGTTCCTTTACCCAGGTTCGGGCCGCAAAGATGCGTAAAACCCTACTCCTGCTTTGGTGGATTCTATATTTGTGTTCTTCAGCTAGTGAGGAGCTCCAAAAGCCGAGTCGTGAGAAGTTCTAAAAAGCCGAATCCTTCTCCTGGTCGCCTCGGGCCTCCTTTTATAGGAAAAAGGGGTTGCCATAGTGGTACACAGGAGGTGGAAAGGGTACAGTGATGCGAGGTTATCCCTCACATTACAGGACATGGCGCATTTAATGCGCCTAGCTTAGGTGTCCTTGCTTTATCGGGGACGGGGGAGACATCCGCCTTGTCCGTCGCCGCTCCTTCTTGCATCGACACTCGCCCTGGACAGCGATGCCTGAGGTGCCACGTAGGCAGGCAGGCAGCTGAGGTGGCGCAACGGCGGGTCTCCACGAGGATCTGCATGTTGCCACGCAGGTGCCTGCCTAGTTGGTTGGGTCGGCAGCTGCATGGGGCGGTGGAAACATAGCTGGCGCGGGCCTGATAGTGGCCCCGCAGTTATCCTCGGCAAGGGCCTTGCCGGGGCCCCGGCTAGGGTCTTGCCGCGGCGCCTACTGTCATCCCCGGCAAGGTGCTTGCCGGAGACCTTGTGGTCCTCCTCGGCTGGGATCCCGCCAAGGGTCGTTGTCCTCTTAGTGTGTGTATCTGTCCTTGAATGTCTTCACAAAGATCTGCATGCCACCACGGGGATATCTCCCGAATCCTTGCCCCATGGGGGCAGTGGACTCAAGGGTGATCCGCTCCGTAGGCGTGGGGCGAGCTGCCGCGGCAAGGGTCTTGCCGGGGCTGCCAAAGCCGGCCCCGGCAAGGATCTTGCCAGGGCTGCTGAAACTGGCTCCCGGCAAGGATCTTGCCGGGGGAAGCCGCTTCGTCCCCTTGCTCTTTGTGGTCTTGTTCTTGTCGTTGCTCCAGTTCCATCGAGCTTCAGTCTTACCTTGGCTCACCTCTCCTGCTGTCCTTGGTGTGGTGGTGCCCGTGGCTCAGACTGCCCGTGCACAGTCATAGGGGTACAAAAAGTGTACCCCTCTTTTTGTGCACCGACAAAAGTGTCCACTGATCAGCTGGACAAGGAAACGATAGCTTGCCATGTTTGCGTCCTTGGCGTCCCAGTCCCCAGACGACTGCTGGACAAGCAAGTCCGAGTCACCATAGCACAGCACTCGGCGGATGCCAATCTCCTTGGCCATCCGGAGCCCGTGGATGAGTGCCACATACTCGGCCACGTTGTTAGAGGCGGAAAAGTGGATCTGCAGGGTGTACTTGAGCTTGTCGCCCTTGGGGGAGTTAAGGACAATGCCGGCTCTTAAGCCAGTGCGCATCTTTGACCCGTCGAAGTGCATCCGCCAATGGGTTGAGTCTGGAACAGGCGGCAGGTACTGGGTTTCAGCCCAGTCGACGAGGAAGTCGGCCAATGCTTGTGACTTGATGGTGGTGCGTGGCTGGTAGAAGATGGTGAAGGGGGCCAGCTCTATGGCCCACTTGGCCACTCTTCCTGAAGCATCTCTGTTGCCCATGATTTCAGCAAGCGGGGCCGTGCAGACGACCGTGACTGAATGCTCTTGGAAGTACTGCTTGAGTTTCTTGGCGGTGAAGTACACACCGTAGCACATCTTCTAGTAATGAGGGTAGTTCTGCTTGGATACTGACAGCACCTCGCTCAAGTAGTAGACGGGCCTCTGGACAGGTACCATCTTCTGGGCACTCGACCACAATGCAGTGCTGACCACCCGGCTGGTGGCGGCTATGTAAAGGAACATGGGTTCCTTGTCTGCTGGCGCCGCCAGGATAGGTGGGATGGACAGCAGTCTCTTGAGCTGCTGGAAAGCTTCGTCTGCCTGGTCGTTCAACTCGAAGCACGTGGTCTTCTTCATCAGTTGGTACAGGGGGAGTGCCTTTTCTCCCAGCCGGCTGATGAAACGGCTGAGAGATGCCAGGAACCCCATGAATTTCTGCACATCTCGCACACGGGTCGGCCGTTCCATCCTCTCAATGGCCTTGATCTTTGCGGGGTTGCACTCGATGTCGCGTTCGGATACCAGGAAGCCAAGGAGTTGGTCGGCTGGTACCCCGAAGACGCATTTCTCCGGGTTTAGCTTGATCTGAAAGCGACGCAAATTCTCGAATGTCTCTTGGAGATCCTCCAAAAGAGTTCCTCTCTTCTCCGTCTTCACCACGATATCATCCACGTAAACGTGGGCGTTTCTGCCAAGTTGCTCGAGGAGACACTTCTGCATGCAACGCTGAAAGGTGGCGCCGGCGTTTCTCAGGCCGAACGTCATGGTCAGGTAATAGAAGGCCCCAAATGGTGTGAGGAAGGCGGTCTTCAGGCGGTCAGCTGGATCAAGCTTGATTTGGTGGTACCCAGAATAAGCATCAAGGAAAGACAGCAGCTCGCATCCGACTATGGAGTCGATCACTTGATCTATTCGCGGCAGAGCAAACGGATCTTTAGGGCAAGCTTTGTTGAGGCTGGTGTAATCAATGCACATGCGCCATTTGTTGTTCTTCTTCAGCACTAGGACTGGATTCGCAAGCCATTCGGGGTAAAAGACTTCCATGATGAAGCCGGCTGCTAGCAGGCGGGCAACTTCTTCCCCAACGACTCTTCTCTTCTCTTCCGACAGGCGGCGTAGCGGCTGCCTGATAGGTTTTGCATCTTCTCTCACATGGAGTTTGTGCTCGGCGAAGTCCGTCGGGACACCCGGCATGTCTTTAGGGGACCATGCAAAGATGTCCCGATTCTCACGGAGGAAATCGATGAGCTCGCTTTCCTATTTGCTGTCTAGGTTTGACCCTATGACAGCAAATCGCTCTGGGTGAGATTGGTCCAAGGCAATCTTCCTTGTCTCCTTCGCCGGCTGAAACGAGCCTTGCGGCTCCGTCTCCCTGGGATCGGCTGGTATGGCTGGCTGCTCGCCAGCCATTGCCACCAGCCGCTCCAGGCGGCGCTTTTCCTCAGCTACGACAAGGGACTCTGCCAGGCGGCTGCTGGCTGTTGCACATGCGATGGACTTCTCGTAGTCCCCGGCTATGGTGATTATTCCCTTGGGGCCCGGCATCTTCATCTTGAGGTAGGCATAATGGGGTACTGCCATGAATTTTGCAAGAGCTGGCCGGCCCAAGATCACGTGATAGGGACTTTCCAGGTTCACCACTTCAAACCAGACCGGATCCCTCCGGAAATGCATCTTGTCACCAAACAGAATGTCGATCTTGGCCTTGCCGATTGTTGAGCAAGAGAGGCCTGGCACAATGCCATGGAACACGGTCCTGGTAGGCTGAAGTTGCTTTTCTTTGATGCCTAATTTCTCCATGGTGTCACGGTACATGATGTTGATGTTGCTGCCGCCGTCTACCAGTACCCGGGAGAAACAACAGGCCCGCTTGTCAGTGGAGAGAGTTGCGTCCAGGACCAAGGCATAGGCCCCTGGTGATGACATGACAGCCGGATGATCCTCTCGGCTCCAGCTGACAGGCCTTTCAGACCAATGCATGAATTATGGGTCTTTGACGGCAACGGTGTTGACTTCTCTGCGCTGTTGGCGCCGGCCGTGCCTATCCTCCGTCTGGCTGGTGAAGACAACATTGGCTCCGTTTTCTTCTGGGAATTCGTCCTGGACCTGGCCGCCGGGGCGGGCAGGCGGGGCCGGCTGTCCAGCAGGCGGCGGAGGCAGAGCTTCTCCCCTGGCAATTCTTGTGAGTCAATGACACTTTCGCGTTGTGTGGTTGGAAGGCTTTGCGCCGCTGTGGAACTTGCAGGGGGCATCCAGAGCTTGGTCAAAGGAGAAAGCTGGCTGCCAGACTGGTTTGCCGCCCTTCTGGCGCTTGGGTCCTGCTTGAGCTTCTGGCTGCTGGCCATCGATTGCCGCCACCAGCCGGCTGTTGGCAGCCGGCGCATGGGTCTTGCGTTTCTGGTCGCTTGGCTGCTGGCGTCGGCTGGACTCTCCAGCCGGCGTCTTGGAGGTTGGAGGAGTCATCTTGCCAGAAGCATCCACTTGTAGCTCGGTCTTCATGGAGGAGTCAGCGGTGGCGTACTTGTCTACTATGCTCAGCAGCTCATCCAATGTGGCCACTCATCACAAAGGAGCATGTGCTTGAGTAAGGTGCCTTCTCTGCACCCGGCCGTGAAATACTCGATGGCTTGTACCTCGTGCACTCCCTCACAAGAGTTTCGCAGCTCTGCCCAGCGCGTCAGGTAATCGCGGGCCGACTCCTCTGGGCCTTGGACACACAGGGAGAGCTGGCGCAGCTCGGGAGGACGCTTGTAGGTGCTGGTGAAGTTGCGAGGGAAGGCGTCGGTGAAGTCCAGCTAGCCGTTGATGCTGTTGGGTTTGAGGTTGTTCAACCAGGTCCGAGCCGTGCCCTGGAGCATAAGAGGCACGTACTTCACCGCAACGCGTCTGTTGCCAGTAGCTATGTTGACGGCTGTGGAGTAGTCCACCGGCCAGTCCTCTGGTTTCACTGATCCGTTGTACTTGGGGGTATCTCGGGGGAGCGAGAAGCCCTTGGGAAAAGGCTCATTGCGGATGCGGGGGACGAAACAAGCCGGTCCGAGGTCATCTTCTTCTTCGACCGCCTGGGACCGAGCTAGACGGTCCAGGCGGTGGCGGGCGTCGTTCTCCCCAACCCCCCCCACGGCGGCCCAATCGGCCCGCTAGAGAGGGATGGTCAACAGGCGGAGGAGACACGCGTCTCTCCCGCCTGGGAGGAGGCGGATGCTCCCCTCGCCGCTCTATGGCCCTTGGGCGGCCGTCTTCGTCGCGCTCGATGGTGACGTGAGTCTGCCGGCTGCGGCTGGCAGCCGGCTCTGAGTCTCGCCGGTTGGGGGCGCCGACTGTTGGAGAGCGAGGTGTGGCTCCTTGCTCCCGCCGAAGAGGGCGGTTGTCTGCGTCCGCGCCGGCCTCTGACACCCGGCGACGGGCCTCCTGCTGCGTGGCAGCAGCGTCGAGGAGCTGGCGGGCGCGCTGAGTCATGCAACGAAGCTCGTCTCCCTCCAAGTGGCCCATTTCATCGACTGCCGCCTGGGCAGCCCTTAGGTTCTCCGATGGAGTGAGGTACACAGGCCGTGGGGCCCCCAGCATGTCTGCTAGCAGCCCGCCGCGATCACGAACGGTGCCGGCTCGGCTAGGCTCGCCAGCAGCCGGTGTGCCACAAATGGCACGGTCCATCTCACGGCGGTAAGCTTCGGTGAGGCGTCGGGAGGCGGCCAGCTTGTTGGCGCTATCGAGGAGCGAGACGCGGAGCGCCTCCTACGCCGCGTCATCTGCACCCGCCGCAACAGGAGCGGCGAGGTGCTGCAGAGCGGCCTCGAGCGAGTCTTGGCCCGCCCCGCCGGACGGTTCGCCATGGTCGATGACGAGCACCTCCGTGACGGTGCTGATGGTGTTGCCGGTCGTAGGAGCGGGGAGGGGGTCGTCGATGATCACCACGTGCTCGGGGAAGTAATCGACGGGCTCCGGGCCGAGGTCGATGATCATGTCTATCGGCGGGTCAGAAGAGCCGACTGACTCCACGTTAGAGGCGCGCTCGTCGACGATGTGGAGCTTGTCGAGGAGCTCAACGAGGCAGCTCTCCGGCACTACTGGCTCGGCCGCCGGAGAGGGCTCGTCACGAATGCAGACGCCGCCGAGAAGGTCGGCAAGCCAGCTCGCGGCGCATGCGGCCTCAGCGCCGCGAAGCATCCCGGTTTCCACGTCTGTAGGCGCGCCGGGATGGCTACTCTCGCCAGGGAGGAACAAAGTTCCCGTCCAGAACATGTCTCCGGACGACGGTGCACCTAGCCCCACGGTGGGCGCCAAATGTCGGGGTTTTGGGGCGACATATGCCAACGGATGGCTTATCATGCATGGGGTCAAAAGAACGTCGCCGGGCCCTGGAAGCGGGATGAGGCGAAACTTAGGACGCCTACGGATCTTACCCAGGTTCGGGGCTCTCCGTGGAGATAACACCCCTAGTCCTGCTCTGCGGGGGCTCCGCGTCATGACTGATGTCACTATGGTAGCTACAAGGTTGCTCCTTGAGCTGTGTGGTCTAAAGGAGGAAGATGAGCAAGGCTAGCTCACTTCCTACGCCCTAGGGATCGGGGATAGTAGCTAGGGTTTGTATCACTCTCTCTGTCTCCTTCCTCTTCTTAGGGTTCAATCTTCCAAGCTTCTAACCCCTCCTCATGGAGGACCCTGGGGGGTTTATATAGGCCTACCCCCCCAGGGATACAATCGTAATCCAGACAGAGTGGCCCCCGTCTGTCGGCGTCTTGTGGAGTCGGTCTTGCCGTCTGTCTGCTGGGGCCCATCGCCTACGGGCCCGCATGACTACCTTTCACTGTAGACATGCTTCTGCTGACGACAGCCTCGTCACAGGAGAAGTGGCTACAGTGCCGCCGTCTTCTGCCATACACTACCGCCACGCCCTGTCCCGTCGTCTTGATGTGGTTCAGACTTACAGGGCAGGATTCGCCGTCTGCTACCAGGCGGCCGCCTCCCCTGGCCGTCTGCCAGGGGCGGCTTGCTTATGGCATGCCCGCTGGCAGGTGGGGCCAGCCGCCTGCTGGCCCTGCCGTCTGCGAGTAGTGGGATCGTGGCTTCCTCTGACCGACGCCTGGTCACGAGCAGCGTAGCTACAGTGACCCGCCGCTTAGGAGATATCCATAAGGTACACGTTCACTGTAGCCACGCCCTTATAGATTCTCCAAGGACATATTCGTCTGTAGCCATACCTCAGCTGCGTGGTGGTCCCTCAGCACGCGCCCCGAGGGGGAGTGTGGGACCGTCTGCTAGTTGCGGGTGTTGGTGCTGCCGCGTGTTGGGTCCCTGCCGCCTGCTGGCAGCCGGCTCCTAGGGCAAGCTACCCTAGGAGGCGGCCCGATGAGCAGACGGCCGGGGGGTAGCAGGCGGCCGCAATTTGTCTTGAAATACCAAGGGTGGTCGCTAAGGACACCCATGGTCAATATCTCCGACAAAGAAAGAAAGCATATAGAGAACCATATTTGTGAGAACGGAGTTAATCAAAACCAGCCGTCCTCCAACAAAGAGCAGCTTTCCTTTCCAACTACTCAATTATTTCTTTATACGCTCCTCCACATGCTTCCACTCCGCAATGGTGAGACGCCGATAATGAACCGGTATTCCCAGGTATTTAATCAGGAATTGGCCATATGCACAACCAAAGAGGTTACCATAATCGGCCGCGGCCTCAACGACTTCTCCAAAGCAAATTTAATTTTGAGACCCGGCATTTGCTCAAATGTTGAAAGCAAGAGTTTCATACTTCAAGCCTTGTCCACGTCATGTTCCATAAAAGGAATTGTGTCGTCGGCATATTGCAAAATAGGAAGGCCATGCTACTTCTCGAGCTTGCGTTGTATTCCCTCGAAGAGGAAAGGGTGATGCAGCACAGTAGCGTAAGTATTTCCCTCAGTTTTTGAGAACCAAGGTATCAATCCAGTAGGAGACCACGCGCGAGTCCCTCGCACCTGCACAAACAAATAAGAACTTCGCAGCCAACGCGATAAGGGGTTGTCAATCCCTTTACGGTCACTTATGAAAGTGAGATCTGATAGAGATGATAGTTTATATTTTTGGTATTTTATATTATAAGAACAGAAAGTAAAAGCGGAAAAGTAAAGTAGATTGTAGATTGATAGGTTGAGAATAGACCCGGGGGCCATAGTGTTCTCTAGTGGCTTCTCTCATGATAGCGATAATCTACGGCGGGTAAACAAATTACTGTCGAGCAATTGATAGAAAAGCGACTAATTATGAGACTATCTAGGCATGATCATTATATATAGGCATCACGTCCGAGACAAGTAGACCAAAACGATTCTGCATCTACTACTATTACTTCACACATCGACCGCTATCCAGCATGCATCTAGTGTATTGAGTTCATAAGAACAGAGTAACGCCTTAAGCAAGATGACATGATGTAGAGGGATAAACTCAAACTTAGCGATATAAACCCCATCTTTTTATACTCGATGGCAACAATACAGTATGTGCCTTGCTGCCCCTACTGTCACTGGGAAAGGACACCGCAAGATTGAACCCAAAGCCAGCCACTTCTCCCATTGCAAGAACTATAGATCTAGTAGGCCAAACCAAACCAATAATTAGAAGAGACTTGCAAGGATATTATAATCATTCATAAAGAGTTCAGATAAGAAAAAAATATTTCTCAAAGATAATCTTGATCATGAACCCACAATTCATCGGATCTCGACAAACACACCGCAAAAAGAGATTACATCGAATAGATCTCCTCGAAGACCGAAGGGAACTTTGTATTGAGATCCAAAGAGAGATAAGAAGACATCTAGATACTAGCTATGGACCCGAAGGTCTGTGGTAAACTACTCACAACTCATGGTGAGGTGATGATGATGATGTAGAAGCACTCCGTAGTAGATCCCCCCTCCGGCGGAGCTCCGGAACAGGCCCCAAGATGGGATCTCACGTGAACAGAAGGTTATGGCGGTGGAACTAGGGTTTTCTCTCTTCTTCTGATGGTTTCGGGGTACGTAGGTATATATAGGAGGAAGGAGGGCACCGGGGGCCAAACGTGGGGCCCACGAGGCAGGGGGCGCGCCCTATAGGGGGGCGTGCCCCCACCCTCGTGGGCACCACGTATGCCCTACTCCGTGGTTCTCAAGTCTCCCGTGCGTGATTTTCTCCAAAAATATCTCTCCCAAAGATTTCATTCCATTTCGACTCCGTTTGATATTCCTTTTCTGTAAAACCCTTAAACAGGCAAAAAACAGCAATCTGGACTGGGCCTTTGGGTTAGTAGGTTAGTCCCAAAAATAATATAAAAGTGTATGACAAAGCCCATTAAACATCCAAAACATCATAAATAATAGCATGGAACAGTCAAAAATTATAGATACGTTGGAGACGTATCAGGCCATGCAATCTGGCCATCCTGCTTGGCATGCTCAATTAAAATAGCCAACATGTCAGCAACAGTGTTAAATAACATTGGAGACCTAGGGAAACCCTGGCGTAGTCCTTTTTTTGTCTACAAGTAATGCCCTACATCATCTATCACTTTGATGGCCACACTACCTCTAGTTACAAAATTTTCGATCCACTAGCGCCATTTATTGGAAAAACCTTTCATTATTAGGGCCTGTTGGAGGAAAGACCACTTGACCTTGTCATAGGCTTTTTCAAAGTCAATTTTGAATACCACTCCACTCATGTTTTTTCGGTGCATATCGTGGACAGTCTCATGTAGGATTACTACACCATCTAGTATATTCCTTCCTTCCATGAAGGTTTGAGATGGCCGGACAACATGGTCAGCCATCGAGTTTAACCTATTCGTAGACACTTTGGTGAAAATCTCAAAGCTGACATTAAGGAGGCATATGGGTCTGAACTGCTGGATCCGTTCAGCCTCCTTAATCTTTGGCAACAAAACAATCTTGCCAATATTTAGCCTGAATAGGTCAAGTCTATCGGCATGAAGACAATTGAACAACTCCAAAAGGTCGGCCTTTATGATATCCTAGAAAGTCTGATAGAATTCTGTAGGGAAACCATCAAGGCCTAGAGCTTTGTTGTGTTCCATTTGGAACACTGCCACTCTCACCTCCTCTTCTGAGAAAGGTGCCGTGAGGATATCATTCTCTTCTTCCGTGACTTGTGGTATATCATCTATTCGGGTCTCATCAAGGGTCTCATATATTTGTAGTAGCCGGTGATATACTTTTTGAGCTCCTCCTGACCATCGATCCGCCCCTCATCCTGTTGGAGACTATGAATACATTTCTTCCTATGTCGACCATTGGCGACTAATTGGAAGTATCTTGTACTACTATCTCCCATTAGGATGAAATCATATTTGGAACTTTGGATGTATTTGATCTCCTCTTCACGCAAAAGACGAGCAACCTTCTCATTAGATTGATTTTTCAATGCAATCTCTTGTTGACACAAGGTGCGGGTCTCTGCAATTTTGTTGAGGTCATCAATGATGGTACAGAGGCGCTGCTTTTCTTTTTGTATAACCCGTTGGTGTATTTCGCACATCCTGAGAGGTGTTGCCTCATGGCCCTTATTCTATGATTCCATCTCTGAATCGGTGTACGACCAACGGCGGGCCGCTCCCAAACACTCTTGATTATGTCTACAAAACCATCCAATGCAGCCATCTCAATTTAAATTTGGAAGGACAGCGTGTAGAATGGCTTGTTGAATTAGAATCAAGAATGATTGGCGCATGATCCGATAGTGCCTCGATTCTCTCTAGGGATTGCACGGTTACCATAGGAAATTTTAACTCCCATTCGGTATACATGAGTAACCTATCAAGCTTCTCGTACGTTGGCACAGAATGGTTATTAGCCCAAGCTTCACAGACATCCTTACTGGCCAGAAACTTGGAAAAATCCTAGACAAATAATGTCTTGATGAATTAATCCCAAAATCGGTGGAGAGATGTTTTATGGTCATGAGAATGCTCTGATAAATTTTCTGCCAAAATGAAGCAGTATAAAATATACTTGCTTCATGACCTAAAAATATTGACAGAAGCAAAGATTTGAAGCTGTGCTCACATAGATGATTGGATAAAGCTGAAAATTGGAGGCAGGTATTTATATGAGCACATTAAGAGGCATGAAAATTTTCAACTCATTTGGATACTCCTAGCTAGTACTTCCATCACAAAGCTTCTATTAGGACAGAAACTTTGAAAAATTGCTGAGGAAGATTGGCTAGGCAAATGAAGTTGAATTTTGGCATGTGGCAATTATTTGGACATGAAAGAATGCCCAAAAAGTTTGGGAGCAAACAAGATAAGATAAATGACACTTCCTTCACAAAGTGCCACTTTGGACAGAAATGCAGACTGGATATTGGGGAATTATTTCTGAATTGTCCAAGGGAAAGTTTGGGCATATTTGAGCAACATATGACCCAAAGAAATTATGAGAATTAATTGGGAATTTTGGCAGTGACAAAAATATAGGTTGCTTCATAACCTAGGGCAAATGAGGTTATTCCTTTAATAAAAAAAGGGAATATTCCTTAGAAAAGAATTTTAGGGTTGGGCTAGAATGGAAATGACATGATCTAGGGAATGATTTGACTATGATGAGACACTGGGGAGAATGAATGATGGAGATTTCCCAGGTTGCAAGACCACAGAACCACTCCAAAAAGAAAATCAGAGCAAAAACAAATAAATCAAAAAGAAAAAGAAAAGGGCCAAAAACCAGGATGTGACACGGAAGCACGACCACCTCCATCGGCACCTCTAAGAATTGTCCGTCCTCCATGCCCACCAATAGTAGTCCCACCTCATGCACTACCTCTAAGATTATTCCATCCTCCACGGCCACCGCTCCTACCTCCTCCCATCAGAAACATGCAAGTTTCTCGCCTTGGCCTCCGTCATCAAATGCGAGCACGACCAGTGATACTTATGATGCCTCTCACACTAACACCATCGGTTCTTGAGGCGCACCTCATACGCAGCACCGCCGTAAGCCATATCTTCTCGTGTTGTGCCACCTGGCTTGTCCACTTGGTAGATCATTTCTTTGTCATTGAATCTAATGATTTGTTGATGCGAGGACTTGCCTGCTTGAAACCTCAACCAATAATCAACCTTGTCGGGATACTATTTTTTCTCACATATCCATTTGGCAGTGGTTTGGGAATGCCTAAGCAAATACTCGTTCAGCTTGAAGAAGGTGTATTTAAGTATTGCAGTAACCGGCAAATAACGGACACCCTTAAGCACATTGTTTTAGCATTCAACCATGTTGCTCGTCATGTCACCGTATCTCCAACCTCCTTCATCATAAGCGCGTGATACGTCCAAAACGTATCTATAATTTCTGCTTGCTCCATGCCTCTTTTGTGTGATATTGCTATGATATTTATGCACTTCCATACACTTTTGATCATATTTGGACTAACCTATTAACTCAGTGCACCCCAGTGCCAGTTTCTGTTTTCTGCTGTTTTTGTATTTCAGGTTTTCCCATTACGTAAATTGCCAGAAAAATTCCGGGAAAAATATATAAAAAAGCAGCGTTCCGGAAGCTTCCATGCGGCCGAAGTAGGGCCAGAGGGGGGCCAGAGGGGCTCCAGGCGCCCTGGGGGGCGGCCCCACCCCTGGCCGCCGGGCCAGGCCGCCTGGGCCCCCCTTACCTCCGCTGGTGCCCCCTTTGGCATATATTTAACACCCGTCGCAGAAACCCTGATTCCGGACCCCTTTTCTCCAGAAGCTATTCCGATCTCCGCCGCCATCGCCACCAAGTTTCGGGGGACCAGAATTCCTGTGCCGGCATCCTGCCGGGACGGGGAAGTGCCCCCGGATTCATCTCCATCGACGTTGCTTCCTCCCTCCATGATGCGGGAGTAGTTCCTCCTCGGGGCTGAGGTTTCTACCAGTAGCTATGTGGTCAATTCTCTCTCCCATGATGTGATCTTCGTTGTGATCATAGGCTATGTTAATCTAGGGTGATCCCATGATACTTCCCCTTCCTCTATGTATTGGATTGATGTACTCACTTGTCTTTATCTAGTATAATCCCCGAGACCAAGGTGACAGCGGTCTATTGGACATGGATTAGAAGAATATTTTCATGAGTCATTTCCTCTTTTGTGTGTTGATTGAAGATTGAGAGTCTCTTGGTGCTTGTCTTTGACTATCCTTTAGATATGTTGTGGTGATTGTGGTACTCTCTTTGGATGGCCGCGGTGACATTGGGAAATCCATAGATTGAGAACTACGAACTTTGAGGTGTGCTTTTGTAGCCCTACATAATTCTCGTCCTCTCTTGACCACAAAGGAATGACCTCCGGGTGCGTCTCCATTGCATGTTTTATGGGAAATATCATCTGATTCGATTATGTTAATGTTGTTGGGAGTTGCCACTAGTGAAAGTATGAAGCCTAGGCCTTGTTTCCACCATTGCAATACCATTTGTGCTCACGTTTACCACTTGTTTGCTTGCTGCACTTTTTATTACAGATTTATATTCCTTTGTTTTGCCATCCATATCACTTGCCATTTAACATCTCTTCGCCGAACTAGTGCACCTATACATCTGACAAGTGTATTAGGTGTGTTGGGGACACAAGAGACTTCTTGTATCTTGATTGCAGGGTTGCTTGAAAGGGGTACGTTCAACCTCCACTTCCCTGAGTTCGATAAACCTTGAGTTACTCACTTAAGGGAAATTTGGTGCTGTCCTACAAACCTCTGCTCTTGGAGGCCCAACACTGTCTACAAGAATAGAAGCGTGTGTAGACATCAAGCTATTTCTGGCGCCGTTGCCGGGGAAGTGAGGTAAGTGAAGGTACCTTCTCTAGATCTTGCAATTAAATCTTTTTGTTTCTTGTTTTTATTTCACTAGTTATGTTTATGGAAAACCACAATCTTAGTTCGCTGCTTGGGGAAGGCCGCTTTACCACACCCGTGGTAGAGAAGTCTCCTCCACCTACTGAATGTATCCCGTTCAAAATACCACTTGGGATAATTGAAGTAATTAGGAATGATTGTTATGATGGGACAGTCAATCCTAGTATTCATTTGTTGAAACTTACAGAACTTTGTGAGTTGTTTAAGATTTCAGGTTTGACAAGAGATGGAGTCATGAGGAAATTATTTGCCTTGTCACTGAAAGGAAAAGCATTGGAATGGTATACGCTACTAGATGACTCTCACCTGCTGGATTGGGAAGAGATCCAGTCTCTCTTTTACTCCAAGTTTTATCCTCTTCATGAAGTCCATGAGAATAGGAATTATGTTTATAATTTCTATCCTCATGACGGAGAGAGCATAGCTCAAGCTTGGGGGAGACTGAAAACGTTAATGCTAAAATGTCCTAACCATGGGCTCCCCAAAGATATGATTATTACTAATTTCTATGCGAGGCTCTCTCGACAGGATAAAGATTTGCTCGATGCTTCCTCTATGGGTTCTTTCACAAACGAAAAGATTGATGCTAAATGGGAACTCCTTGAAAGAATTCAACGCAACACTGAAGATTGGGAGATCGACAAAGGTAAAGAGTCAGGTATAATTTATGAGTATGATTGCATTAAGTCCTTTGTTGAAACTACAAGTTTTAATAAGTTTAGTGCTAAGTTTGGGCTTGATTCTCAACTCCTTGTTGATTTCCTCAAATCTTTTGCTTCACATCTTAATATGCCTAAGGAGGATTGGATCAAGCATCATGAACCTTTTAAAGAGATTTCCAAAGAAAATGAAATTGTTCATGATGATTGCAACATGCATGATCCAATTCCTAAAAATGAAGTTTTATATAAGCATGTTAATTTTTGTGGAGTGGATAGACCTTGTGAAAGGCCTACGATTGAAGAAGAGAAGTATTGTAAGCAACATAAGCATGAAAGAACAATCACTTGGGTCAGAGATTTAAATGAAATTGCTAGAGAATTGTGTGACCTTTATCCTTTTACTTGTGAACTTTGCTGTATAGAGGGTCACTTTAATTTTCAATGCATGCACTTTCAAAACATAACTGTTAACCAGTTGTGTGATAACATGATCACCTCTGATCTTTATGATGAGCTTATGTTATTTTTGATGTGTGAGGAGTTATCAGAAAAGACTTCTTGGCTAGATGTTAATGCCATAGGAATAAAAAACACTTTGCAAAATTGCCATCTCTATTGTGTTGTTAATTGCCATGAAAATGATTACATGAGTAAGATTAGAAAGGAGGGAACTTTACCAAAGTATAAAAATGTCTCTTATATTTCTGCTAATAAAAAGGAGAGTTTCTCCCAAGTTTCCCCTATTGTTTCTAATGATAAACCAGGATATGTGGAGAAGCTTCATCTCCAACCACTCCCTCCTAAGGTGAAGAAGAAGAAAAATAAGAGGAGGAGGAAGAGGAGCAAGAAGGAAGAAGAATGGGTATCAACCTGGCCTGAGCATATTCCTCCCATCAACTTTTATCCTAACGGTTGTAAGTTTAAAGAAGAAGGTGAAGTTTATTGCCTTAATTATCATCTTGATGATACGTCCGTAGGTACTATTGAAGATGATTTTGATTATGATATGCATGTTACTTATTTTGCTTGGGAAAATGATGATAATGCTACTTATGATCTTGAAAATCTTTTTGGTGCCAACTCTGAAAGTGATGATATGGAAAGCTCTAAGCTTGGGGATGATAGGATTGCAAATCCTTTACCCACTAGTGATGTGATAATTGATAATTCTTTTGCTAGTAAGAATAAAGACAACATGTTTACAAATATAGTTGCTAGCAATGATAATGCTCTTCTCTACTATGATGATGTTATGACTCCAATCTATAGTGATTATAAAGGTACCTATGACATAAGGAGAAATTATCCTTATGAAACGTGTCAAAATCATGGAGGGAATTACTCCCTTGTTGAACACCATCTTCCTAATACACAATTAATCTATAGTGTTCAAGTTGTTTATGATAGTCCTACTCCCACTATTACCAATGAGAAAGATTATGCTTATGTGGAGAGTAAGAGTACCTTTTTGCATATGGATCATCATAACAATGCTTTATGTGATGCTTATATTGTTGAGTTTATTCGTGATCCCACTGAAAATTATTATGAGAAGGGAACATATGCTTATAGATATTTCAATAATGTCAAGTTCCCTCTCTTTATGTTGAAGGTTTTGAAGTTGCACTTGTTTTGTCTTCCTATGCTTATTGCTTTGTGCTTCAATGAATTATTCTATTTCAATATTCCTATGCATAGGAAGCATGTTAGGCTTAAATGTGTTTGGTATTTGCTTCTTGATGCTCTCTTTTGTTCTTCAGCTCTTATTCCTACGAGAGCATCATTAAAGTCTTAAGCTTATCTTTATGGCTATAAAGAAAGAGCTCTAGGGAGACAACCCTTGTTATCTTTGCTTTCAGTTTTTAGTGGTCTTGATGTTTATTATTACTGTAGCAACATCATTGTATCTTTATTTTTCAGCTTTGTGCCAAGTTTAACCTCCGATTGCAAGAAAGTTCAAAAGTTGTGACGTGCTGTCCAGGAAACAGATTCTGTCCTTGGACAGAAAAATTCATATAAAATCACCAGATCATCTTTTTGGTCTGAATTTTTTCGACAGCGTGCTCTATACAATTGGCTTTCGGGCGTCTGTTCTGAGTTTTTTTATTTGAGTTGCAGAAGTGCCCCGAAAAATTTATTTACTACCTGTTGGTCTGTTTCTCACAGATTCTGTCCTGTTTTGCCTTTCCTTCGTTTTGCAAACCTTGAGCTTGCTTTTTCTTTGCAAAAAACCTTTTGGCAATCTTGAGAAACAGTAGAACTTCAAGAATATCTTTATTTCCAGCAAGGAAAAAATTATTTTGTTATGGGTACTAACCTCGCTAATCAGATTATGATGAGTTATGTATGAAGGGAGTTTTCAAGTGTGCGAGGGAAGATGATAAAAAGATTCAGGAGTGTCAAACGCTCAAGCTTGGGGATGCCCCCATGCACCCCCAAGAAATATTCAAGAAGACTCAAGCGTCTAAGCTTGGGGATGCCCCCGTGCATCCCCTTCTCCATCAACATTATCAGTTCGTCTTTCGTTCCACTATATTTTAATCACTTCATGTGTTATGTGCTATGCTTGGAGCGTCTTGCTTTTAGTTTCCTTTTTAGTTTTCTTTAGCTTTGCTTGCTTTTCATAACGAGTTGGAACTCAGCTTTCTTTGTGTGGGAGAGAAACACGCTCCACTTCAACCTAGAACATAACATGGGATTTTCATGTTTATCTTTGCTGTGTATGTTCTTTGTCTTTCAATAGCTACTATCATGCTTAGCTCTTAGTTTTCATGCTTTTCTTTTTAAAGAGCTTTTGTTTAGTTGGTTGCTGGAACTCTCTTGAGTTATCATGTTTATCTTGTTAAGAGAGTTGGCTTCTGTTGCACTGGTTGATATGTCCATGATAAAAATGCTATGTGCATAATGGTGCTTAGTAGTTCATGTTTTCTTATGGTCAGTGTCAAATAGCTGGGGGGTTCTCAATGTGTTATTGGAGTACCAACATGATTTGTTTGCCTATGATGTGGTATAGTTTAGTGATATCTTCCTTCAAGAATTTATTTTGATTGACTTGGCATATGCTCACGCATATTTAAGACTGTAAAGAAAGTCCATCAAGCCTTGATGATCTTTAATTTCTGAGTAGTGATATAACTTCCATGCCCGATTCAATGTTGCTTTGTCGCTCTGCATGATTATGACCGTCATTGCTCTCTTAGTTGGTCGCTCCCAGTCTTTTGCTAACCTCCACCTATACTAAGCGGACCGACTGCTTGTGCATCCAAAATCATTCAAACCAGTTATGCCATATGAGTCCACCATACCTTCCTATACATGGTATTTACCTGCCATTCCTAACGAAGACTTTCATGTACCATCTCGAAATTAATCAAAAAAGCATTTCTCTGTTGTGCCTCTGTTTTAGCTCATGAGGAAGTAGTAGTTGATTCATGATCTTTTTAGGTTGGACAAGCTTCACCACGGGATTGCATGTCTAATGTGCAAACCCCTAATACGAGAAGGAACTGGCAAAGAGTGCGCCCGGCTCATTAAAAAATATATACAACAAACAAACCCTCCTTCACGCTTTGTTCATGAGAAATCAGAAAACTTTGGCAGTGATAAACAAAGGAGATTAAGAGGATGTGATCGTCCTCATACGGGAGCCGTTCCTCGAAACTTGTCCAGCTCGAGAAGTAATTGAGTTATCTGCTAGCATTCGTTGACGAAATATGCATATCCCAAAAATAATTTTTACCTCTATTTTTAAAAAACCAAGAGCTCTGGTACATGTTTAGCTTTTGTTTCCGACCACGGGTTTTCAACCTTGCCATCAAAAGCCACGGTTCGAGAGTCTCCACCTTCTTTAAAGCACCAACTATTGAGAGCATGATTGTCATTCTGAGTGTAATGTGCATTGTCCCAAAGTACCATTGTCTTTTGCATGATTATGATATCGTTTATTCTGAAATCATTGTATCTAGTCGTCACTTAAACCTTGGAGGTGCCCCTGCATTTTTGTTTTGCTTCACTAAAGGGGGCAAGCGAGGTACCACTTTATCATATTTGCACACCATGCTCACTACAAATCTATTTGATGTTTCAGTATCATATTGTAAAACTTTCAGTTCTTTGTGATTTTCTCATGAGGCAACTTAATTACTACAGATTCATTTTCTCAGTAAGCTTTTGTCATGTGACTGTGAAAAGTCCTTATATGGTTAATAGCATGTCACCACAGAAATTATGCTTGTTATCATTTACCTACTCGAGGACGAGCAGGAATTAAGCATGGGGATGTTGATACGTCCAAAACGTATCTATAATTTCTGCTTGCTCCATGCCTCTTTTGTGTGATATTGCTATGATATTTATGCACTTCCATACACTTTTGATCATATTTGGACTAACCTATTAACTCAGTGCACCCCAGTGCCAGTTTCTGTTTTCTGCTATTTTTGTATTTCAGGTTTTCCCATTACGTAAATTGCCAGAAAAATTCCGGGAAAAATATATAAAAAATCAGCGTTCCGGAAGCTTCCATGCGGCCAAAGTAGGGCCAGAGGGGGGCCAGAGGGGCTCCAGGCGCCCTGGGGGGGCAGCCCCACCCCTGGCCGCCGGGCCAGGCCGCCTGGGCGCCCCTTACCTCCGCTGGTGCCCCCCTTTGGCATATATTTAACACCCATCGCAGAAACCCTGATTCCGGACCCCTTTTCTCCAGAAGCTATTCCGATCTCCGCCGCCATCGCCACCAAGTTTCGGGGGACCAGAATTCCTGTGCCGGCATCCTGCCGGGACAGGGAAGTGCCCCCGGATTCATCTCCATCGATGTTGCTTCCTCCCTCCATGATGCGGGAGTAGTTCCTCCTCGGGGCTGAGGTTTCTACCAGTAGCTATGTGGTCAATTCTCTCTCCCATGATGTGATCTTCGTTGTGATCATAGGCTATGTTAATCTAGGGTGATCCCATGATACTTCCCCTTCCTCTATGTATTGGATTGATGTACTCACTTGTCTTTATCTAGTATAATCCCCGAGACCAAGGTGACAGCGGTCTATTGGACATGGATTAGAAGAATATTTTCATGAGTGATTTCCTCTTTTGTGTGTTGATTGAAGATTGAGAGTCTCTTGGTGCTTGTCTTTGACTATCCTTTAGATATGTTGTGGTGATTGTGGTACTCTCTTTGGATGGCCGCGGTGACATTGGGAAATCCATAGATTGAGAACTACGAACTTTGAGGTGTGCTTTTGTAGCCCTACATAATTCTTGTCCTCTCTTGACCACAAAGTAATGACCTCCGGGTGCGTCTCCATTGCATGTTTTATGGGAAATATCATGTGATTCGATTATGTTAATGTTGTTGGGAGTTGCCACTAGTGAAAGTATGAAGCCTAGGCCTTGTTTCCACCATTGCAATACCATTTGTGCTCACGTTTACCACTTGTTTGCTTGCTGCACTTTTTATTACAGATTTATATTACTTTGTTTTGCCATCCATATCACTTGTCATTTAACATCTCTTCGCCGAACTAGTGCACATATACATCTGACAAGTGTATTAGGTGTGTTGGGGACACAAGAGACTTCTTGTATCTTGATTGCAGGGTTGCTTGAAAGGGGTACGTTCAACCTCCACTTCCCTGAGTTCGATAAACCTTGGGTTACTCACTTAAGGGAAATTTGCTGCTGTCCTACAAACCTCTGCTCTTGGAGGCCCAACACTGTCTACAAGAATAGAAGCGTGTGTAGACATCAGCGCGTGACCACTTATGCTTCTCCCCATAATTTGTTTCCAAAAATGCTCTTCCCCCTTTGTTCTTTATCAACGCCTTGAAAAGTTTATCATAACGGATTTTGAATGCATCGATGGTGAATGCCACACAAACATGGAAGGTCTTTGCAAAACTCCTTGCTCTTGCAAGCCCGATAGAAGTTCGCCATGAAATGCCCCATGCACCATCGGTGATGAAGATTTGAAAGCCCGGGAATGACAACTTCTATGGCCTTGAGAATGCCATGGTGCCGGTCCGATATGATGCATACCTTCCTCTTCCTTCTCACCTTGGTCCTCACATGCCCCGTGAACCACTCCCAATTATCATCATGCTCGGAAGGAACTAAAGCAAAGGCCACCAGCAACACGTTATCACTGGATGAATGAGCCATTGCCACCATTAGTGTGACCTTTTATTTGTGGGTCAAGAAAGTGTCATCTATAGACAACACCGGAGGACAATGCTTAAATGCCTCGATGCATTGCCCAAAACTCCAAAAGGCACGATGAAACACACCGTCAATTTCCTCAACCACATGCTGCATGCCTGGATTCTTATGTCCAATGGCTCCCAACATCCTAGGTAGAATATTGTATGCGGCCGCATAATCACCATGCAACATCCTAATAGCATTTGCCTTGGCCTTCCATGCCTTCATATAATTGACCTTGTAACCATATTTTTTTCAACAATACTTATGACAAACTTCACCTTCACGGTTGGGTCATGTGATATCTCATTCAATAATTTATAGCCGAGAAACTCTGACGTGACTTGACGGTGGCCCTTGCTTTGGTCAGCTTTGTCTGGCAGTACGCACTCGTGAGTAGCTACACAACTTTTCAACTCCCATTGTCCCGTTTCATGAATTTTTATTCCACAAACCTTCCATGGGCAACCTTCTTTGCCACACTTCATGGTGTAACGCACCTCTTGGTTGGAATGGGCAACAACAAATGGCCTATGGTTCCGAATGGCGTAGTCACTCAACCACACCTTGAACTCTTTGAAGCACCCAAATGTACGTGTTGCATTTTTTCAAATGAGCATTCTCGTCCTCACCCTTTGGCCTTGGATTGCCGACTCTCGGGCATGGTGTTGGTTCAACCAACCCCGGTCTCATGCCACCATGAACAATGGCATGGTCCGCAAGGCTAAGATCACGAAACAATGGGGGTCCTCTTTCCTTGCCATGCACCTGCTTGAAGAATTGATTTTCTTGCACCGTGAATCCATCCTCGTCCAAATCTTCCTCAGGACCCCCATCATCCAAGCCACAACCACACATACGGTTATAGGGGAAGCTACGATCCATGTCGTGTTGATGGACAATGACATCCAAGTTACCTTTTGGATTGTAATGAATCTCTTCTTCTTCCGCATAAGCATTATCATCATCATGACCAATATCACCATCATCAACATGAGCCATAGCATGAATCTTCGGGTCCTGAATTGCTATGGCTCTATCATTCATCTCCGCTTCATTTGATTGGCTACTTGGTGGTTGGCTATAATAATTGGGGGCATACACCTCGACCCTACCATCATGTATTGGGGAGAAGGCATGCCGGTTCAAATCAATTTGTAGTAGAGGAGCATCAACCTTGGTGGCAAATAATTCAAGTGAGTTGTCTTGTAATTGCTCTACTTTACCCTTGTACACCTTCCAATGCAATTCCGAGGTGATAGGCATATTGTTCAACCGAGACTTCACCCCCACTGCAAAATCATACCTTCCAATGAGTTTAACCTCATCATTGGGTCCATCCAATGTAACACACTTCTAACTTTCACAACTACATCCTCATAGGTTGCGCTATACTCAAATACCACGTGTTCTTCCCCTTCATCGTCATTGCCACTCATAAATGTCTCCTTATCCAAATAATGAAGATTCACGAGACTACCCATCTAAATAAATTTTAGAAAATGTTAACGATAGGCGGCAACATAATATGGGTCAATATCTAATGAGCATCACATAGATCGATAAAGTTCTATTCAATACATTCAAGTAACAAAACAAATAACAACTAAAGAACAAAATATCATGGCTTAACCCTAACAACTAAATAATGGCTTTGCTTAACACTAACCCTAACCCTAGAAATAACCTAACCAATAACCCTAGATCTAACTACAAACAAGAAAGTTAGCACACTACACATGGTCAATCACACATATACAACCCTAGATCTATGTCTACCATTCATCAAATCCATTGATTTCACACAAAAAGGAGCCCAACTAGGGTTTGCATAAAAGTAATCAATGCCATCAAATAAGTTGATTTCAACCAACCAAAACGAAGAGAGTGAGTGAGGTACCTTGAGTGATGCAGATGGCATCAATCCACCGGAGAAAACTCAAGCAATGAAGATGAATTTGATGGAGCCTAAGATGGGGGAGAGAGGGCGAGAGGGGCTGAGCTCGGAGGAGAAGATATTTGGGGGCGAATGGGTGGCTTGTCGGGCCCACCCAAGCCACCAGCCACTGTTTTGAGCATGTTCGACGCGAACCGCCACCCACTCTAGCGGTAGGCAACAACACCCTACCGCTATGGGCTGTGGCGGTAGGCACTTATCCACATCAACGCAGGCAGATGACGATGTCGACGTTGACCGGGTCCCTGCCGCCACTCCCTGTGGCGGTAGGACGTTTGAGCCTACCGCCAGCTCGGATGGTGGTAGGAAAAGGGTCAGATCCGGAAAAAATTTCACAGATGGGTCAGATGCGGGTAAATGAAGGCAAAAGGATCAAAACGGTGAATTTGGCTGCCTGGAGCGTACCTGAAAAGTGCGTGGAGTGTGTTTGCTTGCTACTCTGACAAAATACCTGCGTGCCCGGCCTGATTCCCGCAATCACTAATTGAGGAGTACTCGTTGCAAAGATCACCCCAAACTCCCTGGTTGCAACAAGTGGCGCGCTGCATGTGCACCACTTGTCGCAACCTGGGCGTTTTCCCTTTTTTCGTAGATTTCTTTATTCTAAACGTTTTATCTCTTAAACCGTGCGTCCAAATCACGAACCGTTTTCACCGTTGAATTCCTCGCGTCGAGATCTTCAAAACTAGATCCCATGTTGATAGATTTTGACAAACTTTTTTCACGAAATAACGGACGAAATAAACCGGACGAAAAAACCGAACCGGGCGCACTGGTTTTTTCCCTTTCCAAAAGAGGCACGCCCGTGCCTCTCGCGAAATCGTTGCCTCTGGCGGAAGCAAAACCGTGAATCTCGCGGAAGAGGGAAAAAATAAGATAAAACGTGTTTTTTTTCTCGTTTCCGATGAGGCACGGCCGTGACTCTCACGAAAGCACAACCGTGCCTCTCGCGGAAGCAAAACCATAACTCTCGCGAAAGAAAAAAACTAGAAAACGAGTTTTTTTACGTTTTCGAGAGGCACAGCCGTGACTCTCGCGAAAGCACAACCATGCCTCTCACGAAAGCAAAACCGTGACTGGCGAAAGGAAAAGAAAAACAAAAAACATGTTTTTTTCGTTTCCGAGAGGTACGGCCGTGACTCTCGCGAAAGTACAATCGTGCCTCTCGCGGAAGCAAAATCGTTACTCTCGCGAAAGGAAAAAACAGAAAACGTGTTTTTTTTCATTTCCAAGAGGTACGGCCGTGCCTCTCGCGAAAGCACAACCGTGCCTCTCGCGGAAGCAAAACCGTGACTCTCGCGGAAAAAAACGAGTTTTTTGGCACAAAGTTTGTTTCCAATTTTTTTTAACGAAAAGCCAAAGAATACCGGTGGGAAACCAAGCCGGGAAAAAACCCGTTCAAGAAGTCAAAAACGCGTGCGGAAAAATTAAAAAAAATACAAAATCCAAAAGGAACGCCTAGAGCGTGACACATGGCGAATAACTAAAAGCGCGCCAAATGGCGCTGATAGCTGCGAGGCTCCCAAAGAAGAGCTCGTTAACTAGTTGCTCTCCCTGATTCTTCCGCGGCGTACTTAGCCTGGACCGTGTACCAGGCGTGTGGCTTAGCCTGCTCCAAGCCACCTGTTTTGGACGCCTGGTGCGTGCCTGGTTCTTGATTAGTAATAAAATATTTGAATGGGCTGGTAGGCTCTACACTAGTACAGATTTTAGGCCATATAAAATTATCTCTAATGATTTACCAGGCTAGGCCACCAACCAAACACTCTTCTTCCAGGCTAGCCTGGCCAGGCATATAACTCAGATTTTTCAGGCTCAGTCCAGGCACAGATTTTTTCCAGGCATATTGGCGAGGACACAAACCAAACTGACCCTGAATGTAGCAAAATCTGTAGCCGGTTCCAGCAAAAATCACCGTCGGTACCAGCAAGAAAGAAAAAGGGTTGTAGGCTTGTAGCGTTGGTGTTCCAGCAAAAAAAGCTCGCAGGTTCCGCCACTCCATCACCATCGTAACAAAAATGCTCTCCGGTTGTAGCCTGCGTGGTTGCCTGATGTAGCACAACAAAAGGACAACGCAATTGTAGCAAAACAAAAAATTCGTCCTCGATTATGTCAGTAGATGTTGGTAACAAAAAAGTCACAGATGGTAGCAAAAAGCTGTGTCGTTTGCAGAAAAAAAAAACTGTCACCCGCCGACGGAGTTGCATCATCTTCATGAATTATTTAGCGAAAAAATGCCGTCACCGGTAGTACCAAATGAAGTCACCGATAGTAGCAAAAACATACGCCCGTTCCAGCAAACAAAAATCAACAACAAACTCCATTAGTTGGTTCCAGCAAAAAGTTTATTTGGTTGTAGCAAATGTACCGCCAGATGTAGAATCTCTAGCGACCGGTTGTACCATCTCGCTCCGAAGGTGTGGGGGGGGGGGGCATATCCATGGCGGAGGAGGAGGGAGGGAGGCCATGGCGACGAGCTTCAGGGGAGTGGAAGAGAGTGCATGGCCATGGCGACGAGCGTCGAGGAAGAGAGGAGGAGGAGTGCGGCCATGTCGGCGCGCATCGGGGAGGCACATCCGTGGCGAAGGAGGAGGAGGAGGAGGCCATGGCGAGGAGCATCAGGGAAGTGGATGAGAGTGCACAGCAATGGCGACAAGGGTCAAGGGAGAGAGGGGGAGTGCAGCCATGTGGCGCGCATCGGGAAGAGTGGATTAGCGAGAGGAGGAAGAAGACACGAGGCAGGAAGGGATATGCGTGGGGCCCCGCAAGGACGCGTGGCGCCCTGATGTTGGTGGGTGCGCATGGCGTGTGGGACCGATTGACGCGACCAGCGCAAAGTACGTACGTCGCGCCGTCTCGAAACGTTTCCCTATCGATATTGTGTTTGAATTAATAGTTCCTTGACAGATAGAGAAGCAGGTGGTGGTTAAACTCGTACTAACTGTTGGAATTTTGCTAGTAGGCCTTTGGCCCAAAGCTCAACTAAAATTCTAAAATTCTCTTGGCCCATTCATGTACACATGTGAGTGGAGTGAGTGGCACTAAAGTTTAGTCCCACCACGGAAGTTGAGAGAGAGTTGCACCTCTTTATAAGGTTAGCTCTTCTACCACTTGTATGAGCATTAGAAGATGAAACCTACACGCGCGCTCCTCCTCCTCGCCACGCCGCGCCGCGCCGCGGATTGTCATAATTAACGGATGCATTAATAACTCAGTCGTTTCCGATCCTTTTGGATCGTGGGGTTGTTACTTGGACGTGGGGTTTTCTCCATGACCCACCCGGCCCGCATTATATAGTCATGCAGACGTCTACCCTAGCCGTCGACACAACATATGGTTTCGTACCACCGTGCCAGATCATTGTGCCGCCACGCAAGTCTTCTCCATCCCTTCTTTCGGCGTGCAATGCGAGAAGGGACAGTAGGCCTCCGGAACCCCGCCTCTTGTGATCCTGTACGGGAGAGGGGCGATCAGGTTTTTGGGGAGCGCACTTGCGCGACTGCTGGCGGTGATGACTTCGCCAACGATGACTTCTTCCCCGGCCTCGGCAACCTCTTCCTCAACGACATGGGCGTCAATATGAATGCCGGCGGTGCTGCTCCCGTTGCACCGTATTTGATTATGTCCTTCTTGTTCGAGATCGTGGTAGAATTCATGCTTCTAGTATGTGCCCTAGATTTGATCGGTTCATCTGCTATGCTAGTCAGCATGTTTAGTACAATATGTGTTACTGCTGTCATGATTTATTTCCTGTTTATTCGTATTAAATATCATAGTAATTTGCTCATATTTTCGACAATCCAAAAACGTAATTATAGGCAAATTACTCCGAGTGGTTTTACTGAGCTACCTGCCTTTAACGGGGCGCAATACAAGAGGTGGCGCACGAGAGCAGTCTACTGGTTTCAAACCATGTGCTGCAATGACGACACTAAGGGCAAGCCTGAGGGCGATCTTAATCCAACACAGCTGTAAGCTTTTGAGAAGATTGACACTCTCTTTAAAGGCACCCTTCTGAGTGTTCTTGTGACGTCCCCGATTTGTCCGTACACTAATCATGCACGCAAATGTGTACGATCAAGATCAAGGACTCACGGGAAGATATCACAACACAACTCTAGACACAAATAAAATAATACAAGCTTCATATTACAAGCCAGGGGCCTCGAGGGCTCGAATACAGAAGCTCGAAAACAACAGAGTTAGCGAAAGCAACAATATCTGAGTACAGACATAAGTTAAACAAGTATTGCCTTAAGAAGGCTAGCACAAACATCAACGATCGAAGAAGCAAGGCCTCCTGCCTGGGACCTCCTAACTACTCCTGGTCGTCAGCTGTCTCCACGTAGTAGTAGGCTCCGTCGGGGTAGTAGTAGTAGTCGACCGGGGTGGCATCTGGCTCCTGGGATCCGCCATCTGGTTGCAACAACCAGCAAGAAGAAAGAAGGGGGGAAAGGGGGAGCAAAGCAACCGTGAGTACTCATCCAAAATACTCGCAAGCATCAGACCTATACTAAGTATGCATCAGTATCAAAGGAAAAGATGTATATGTGGATGATACGTCCCAAATGTATCTATAATTTCTGCTTCCTCCATGCATGTTTTGGGTGATATTGCTATGCTTTTGATACACTTTCATACACTTTTGATCATATTTGGACTAACCTATTAACTCAGTGCACCCCAGTGCCAGTTTCTGTTTTCTGTTGTTTTTGTATTTCAGGTTTTCCCATTACTTAAATTGCCAGAAAAATTCGGGGAAAAATATATAAAAAATCAGCGCTCCAGAAGCTTCCACGCGCCAGAAGTGGGGCCAGAGGGGAGCCTGGGGTGGCCCAGGCGGCCACCCGGCGTGGCCCCACCCCTGGCCGCGCCAGGGAGGCGCCTGGGGCCCCACCTCCGCCTCTGGTGACCCCCTTTGGCATATATTTGTCTCCCGTCGCCGAAACCCTGATTCCAGAACCCTTTTCTCCAGAAGCAATTCCGATCTCCGCCGCCATCGCCACCAAGTTTCGGGGGACCAGAATTCCTGTGCCAGCATCCTGCCGGGACGGGGAAGTGCCCCCGGATTCATCTCCATCGACGTTGCTTCCTCCCTCCATGATGCGGGAGTAGTTCCTCCTCGGGGCTGAGGTTTCTATCAGTAGCTATGTGGTCAATTCTCTCTCCCATGATGTGATCTTCGTTGTGATCATAGGCTATGTTAATCTAGGGTGATCCCATGATATTTCCCCTTCCTCTATGTATTTGATTGATGTACTCACTTGTCTTTATCTGGTATAATCTCCGAGACCAAGGTGACAGCGGTCTATTGGACATGGATTAGAAGAATATTTTCATGAGTGATTTCCTCTTTTGTGTGTGGATTGAAGATTGAGAGTCTCTTGGTGCTTGTATTTGACTATCCTTGAGATATGTTGTGGTGATTGTGGTACTCTCTTTGGATGGCCGCGGTGACATTGGGAAATCCATAGATTGAGAACTACGAACTTAGAGGTGTGCTTTTGTAGCCCTACATAATTCTCGTCCTCTCTTGACCACAAAGGAATGACCTCCGAGTGCGTCCCCCTTGCATGTTTTATGGGAAATATCATGTGATTCGATTATGTTAATGTTGTTGGGAGTTGCCACTAGTGAAAGTATGAAGCCTAGGCCTTGTTTCCACCATTGCAATACCATTTGTGCTCACGTTTACCACATGTTTGCTTGCTGCCATTTTTATTTCAGATTTACAAATACATCTTTTGCCATCCATATCACTTGCCATTTAACATCTCTTCGCCGAACTAGTGCACCTATACATCTGACAAGTGTATTAGGTGTGTTGGGGACACAAGAGACTTCTTGTATCTTGATTGCAGGGTTGCTTGAAAGGGGTACGTTCAACCTCCACTTCCCTGAGTTCGATAAACGTTGGGTTACTCACTTAAGGGAAATTTGCTGCTGTCCTACAAACCTCTGCTATTGGAGGCCCAACACTGTCTACAGGAATAGAAGCGTGTAGTAGACATCAGTGGACTGAACTGCAGAATGCCAGAAGAGGAGGGGAAAGCCTAGCCTATCGAAGACTAGCATCTTCAAGCATCTTCTGGAAATCACCATCTTGCAGCAGTAGAAGGAAATACAGAATAGCAGTTTATAATTAACAAGCATGTTGTAGTATTAACGGCCTAGAGATCCTTCCTCGACTCCCTGCGAGAAAGTAATCTCGCAGCCACATATCCATCACATATCTCAAGTATCCATTTCTAGTTATAATAGATCAGGATATAAGATTGAACGTCCATTACCGTGGACACGGCTATTCGAATAGATAACTTCCCTGCAGGGGTGCACCATGTTACCCTCACGCTCGATCATCTCTGGCCGGACACACCTTTCTGGGTCAATGTCCGGCCTCGGAAGATCAACACGTCGTAGCCCTACCTAGGCTCAGCAGAGAGGTCCCCGCCGGCCTACATCCTAAGCACTCCAGGGTCATGGGCCATCGCCCGTTGCACTCCGGAACGTTGCGCGCAGGGCGATCCAGGCCACCTCCACTGGGGCACCGACCAGGCTGTGCCGCAATGCTGAACTGGACGTCTGACAAAGCTTCGGCTGATACCACGACGCCGAGGCCCATAACTATTCTCGCGTGGCGGTTAGTGCGTAAAGGCCAGAGGCCAACTCAGAACAAATACCCAAATCTGTTAGTGCATTATTGATACGTCCAAAACGTATCTATAATTTCTGCTTGCTCCATGCCACTTTTGGGTGATATTGCTATGATATTCATACACTTCCATACACTTTTGATCATATTTGGACTAACTTACTAATCCAGTGCACCCCAGTGCCAGTTTCTGTTTTCGGCTGTTTTTGTATTTCAGGTTTTCACGTTTCGAGAACTGCCCAGAAAAATCCAGAAAAATTATATAAAAAATCAGCGATCCGGAAACAACACTGCGTCCGAAGGGCAGCCTGGGGGGGGCCAGGGGCTCCAGGCGCCCTGTGGGCGCCCCCCCCCCCCCCTGGGCCCCCCGAGGCTCCCCCGGTGCCCTACTTTGGCATATATTTAAAGGGTCCTCCGTAACCCTCAGAACAGGACTTCTTTTCGCGATCCCATCTCTGTTCCGCCGTCGCCGCCGCTTCCAAGATCGGGAGCACCAGGAGAACTCTTCCCGGCACCCTGTCGGAGGGGAGGATCACCACCGGGAGCTTCTCCACCACCATGGACGCCTCCCGGATGACTCGTGAGTAGTCTCCCTTGGACCATGAGTCCATGACTAGTAGCTATGTGATGTTCTCCTCCCGTTCTTGTGCTTCACTAATTAGTCCTCGTGAGCTGCCCTACATGATCGAGGCACCTATGTAATCCTTATACTGTTGTTATGTTGAGTTTGCTGGGATCTGATGGATTATGAGATTATGTTCAGATTGATCTTGAGTAATATATTTGATTCACCTCTTTTATATTTTAGTTCATAAGTAATTCTTGCATGTTCTCCGTTGTTATTTATTGCTTTGGCCGAGTAGTAAGTAGTGACTCCAAGAGGGAACGTTATGCTCGATTGTGGGTTCATGCCCCTCGATGACTAGCTTGAGTGACAGAAACATGAGTCTAGGGGATGTGCTGTTGCCACAAGGGGGAAAACAACGGTGCTTGTGCCCGCGGGTGCAAGGATTGTTTACTTTACGCAAAGTTCTTTTAATGCAGTTGTCTGTTGCATTGAGTTTACACTATGGGTGGGACTCGCAACTTAATACCAGCGAGATGTTCTGGATAGATATCTCAAGGTGGATGATTAGTAGTAGATATTGATGGATTTCGGTCTACTTACTTTGGCGTACCGCCCATGCTTTGAACCTCAACCTTTCTTGCAATGTAATCAGCATTGGTTTGCGTTCGTGGTCCTGTCAGTTGCCCAGCTGTAATTTGTTTACCTCACATAGCTGTTTTATCGTCTTTTGGGAGAGAGACATCACTAGTGAACATCATGAGACTCCGGTCCATATTACCATCATTGATCACATCCACTATTTACTTTTAGCTATTTACTTACTATTGCAAAACACTATCTATCACTACTATCATATTGCTTTTAACCCTTTGTGAACTACAAGGCCGGAGAGATTGACAACCTCTCTGTATTCGTTGGGAGCAAAGTTATTTGTATCTGTGTGCAGGTCCACGTTGATTGCTAATTGCGCCGTTAGCAATTGACACCTACTTGTTGAACCTAGTAGTCTCTGGGGATTCGATCCTTGGCATCTTTGCTAGGGGAAAACACTTCTACTTACTGCATCTTACACCTTCCACTTGGGGTAACCAACGAGGGGTTCGAGGCCCATCAAGGAGTATTTTCTGGCGCCGTTGCCGGGGACTCCACTCTTCAGGATAGGGGAGTTGCATGCTATCTTTTACCTTTGCTTTTTAGTCTTGTTAGTTTACTTTCCATTTTTTCTTTAGTTCCTTTTATCGAAAATCACAAAAATAGTTATCTTGCTTGCTACTATGGGTTCTACCAAAAACACTAGATGGGAGGAGTACACCCCTACTTCCATTGCCCCACTTATCTCTGACGGGATTTACAAAAAAAATAAACCTTGTGATTACACTAGTTATGACGGAGAGTTATGCCCATGGCATGGTCTTCCAGGAAAAAAGTATGAGCCTCAGTTTAAAATTGCTCCTAAGCTTCCCGAAACTTGGGAAGATGTTCAAACTCTTATAATAGAGAGCGAATTAAACAAAGAGGATGACACTACAATTCTGCCCACTAATGATAAAATTGTTGGGGAACGTCGCATGGGAAACAAAAATTTTCCTACGTTCACCAAGATCAATCTAGGAGATGCATCTACGAGAGGAGAGTTGGATCCACATACCCTTGTAGATCGCTAAGCGGAAGCGTTCAAGAACGCGGTTGATGGAGTCGTACTCGCCGCGATTCAGATCGCCGAAGATCCTAGCACCGAAGCAACGGTGCCTCCGCGTTCTTCACACGTGCAGCCCGGTGACGTCTCCCACGCCTTGATCCAGCAAGGAGAGAGGGAGAGGTTGGGGAAGACTCCATCCAACAGCAGCACGACAGCGTGGTGGTGGTGGAGGAGCGCGGGACTCCAGCAGGGCTTCGCCAAGCGCTGCAAGAGACGAGGAGGGAGAGGGGTAGGGCTGCGCCAAGAGAGAGACGTTCTCGTGTGTCTAGCAGCCCCAAAACCTCACATATATATAGGGGGAAGGGAGGGCTGCGCCCCCTTTAGGGTTTCCCACCCCTAGGGGTGCGGCCAGCCCTAGAAACCCATCTAGGGTGCGGCCAAAGGGGGGGAGAGAGAGGGGGCGCCCTAGGGTGGGCCTTAAGGCCCATCTGGACCTAGGGTTTGCCCCCCTCCCCTCTCCATGCGCCTAGGGACTTGGTGGGGGGGCGCACCAGCCCCCTTGGGGCTGGTCCCCTCCCACACTTAGCCCACGCAGCCACCTGGGGCTGGTGGCCCCACCTGGTGGACCCCCGGGACCCTCCCGGTGGTCCCGGTACATTACCGATATCGCCCGAAACTTTTCCGGTGACCAAAACAGGACTTCCCATATATGAATCTTTACCTCCGGACCATTCCGGAACTCCTCGTGACGTCCGGGATCTCATCCGGGACTCCGAACAACATTCGGTAACCGCGTACATACTTTCCCTATAACCCTAGCGTCATCGAACCTTAAGTGTGTAGACCCTACGGGTTCGGGAACCATGTAGACATGACCGAGACAACTCTCCGGTCAATAACCAACAACGGGATCTGGATACCCATGTTGGCTCCCACATGTTCCACGATGATCTCATCGGATGAACCACGATGTCAAGGATTCAATCAATCCCGTATACGATTCCCTTTGTCTATCGGTATAGCACTTGCCCGAGATTCGATCGTCGGTATACCGATACCTTGCTCAATCTCGTTACCGGCAAGTCTCTTTACTCGTTCCGTAACACATCATCCCGTGATCAACTCCTTGATCACATATTGTGCACATTATGATGATGTCCTACCGAGTGGGCCCAGAGATACCTCTCCGTCATACGAAGTGACAAATCCCAGTCTCGATTCGTGCCAACCCAACAGACACTTTCGGAGATACCTGTTGTGCACCTTTATAGCCACCCAGTTACGTTGTGACGTTTGGTACACCCAAAGCATTCCTACGGTATCTGGGAGTTGCACAATCTCATGGTCTAAGGAAAAGATACTTGACATATAGAAAAGCTTTAGCATACGAACTACACGATCTGTGCTAGGCTTAGGATTGGGTCTTGTCCATCACATCATTCTCCTAATGATGTGATCCCGTTATCAATGACATCCAATGTCCATGGTCAGGAAACCGTAACCATCTATTGATCAACGAGCTAGTCATCTAGAGGCTTACTAGGGACATGGTGTTTGTCTATGTATCCACACATGTATCTGAGTTTCCTATCAATACAATTCTAGCATGGATAATAAACGATTATCGTGAACAAGGAAATATAATAATAACCAATTTATTATTGCCTCTAGGGCATATTTCCAACAAAAATTGATTTTGATAATTGTAGTATTTCAGAAGTTGTTGCCTTTCTACAAGGAATGGCTAAGGATCCCAACACTAGCACGCTTAATCTTGCCTTCACAGAGCATATCACTAATGCTCTTATCAAAGCTAGGGAGGAGAAACTTCGAGTAGAAGCCTCCATACCTAGAAAGCTAGGAGATGGTTGGGATTCCATGATTAAAATTAAGATAAAAAACTTCTCATGCTATGCTTTATGTGATATTGTAGCTAGTACTTCCATTATGCCCAAAAGACTATATGATATGCTTAAATTGAAATCTTTTGATTCTTGTTCTTTTGGTGATGCCCTTGTTGATTCTTCCATAAAGAAACCTTTGGGGAGGATCGACGATGTTCTTATTATTGTCAATGATAATTATGTGCCCGTTGATTTCACTATTATGGATATTGAATGTGATCCTTCATGTCCAATTATTTTGGGACGTCCTTTTTTGCGCACCGTTGGTGCTGTCATTGACATGAAAGAGGGTAATATAAAATTTCAGTTTCCTCTCAAGAAAGGGATGGAACACTTCCCTCGTAAGAAGGTCAAGTTACCTTTTGAGTCCGTTGTACGGGCTAGTTATTCTTTTACTCTTGATAAAACTTGATCTATGCATTATGCCTAGCTTAAAGGCATAAAAGAAAGCGCTTTTGGGAGGCAGCCCACATGAATAAAATTTTTGCTTTTGTTGTGTCTTGATGTTGTTTACTGCTGTAGCATCATCATTGTATCTTTGCTTTTCATATTTGTGCCAAGTATAGCCTCTGATTGCTAGAAAGTTCAAAAGTTGTGAGGTGCTGTCCAGGAAACAGATTATGTCCTTGGATAGACAAATTCGTATAAAATCACCAGATCATCTTTTTGGTCTGAATTTTTTCGACAGCGTTCTCTATATAATTTTCTTTCGTGCGTCAGTTCTGAGTTTTTTGATTTGAGTTGCATAAGTATCCCGAACAGGTCAATTACTGCCTGCTGTTCTGTTTTTCACAGATTCTGTCCTGTTTTGCCTTACCTTCACTTTGCAAATTGAGAACTTGCTTTTTCTTTGCAAAAACCTTTTGGCAATCTTGAGAAACAGTAGAACTTCAAGAATATCCTTATTTCCAGCAAGGTATAATTATTTTATTAAAGGTACTAACCTCGCTAATTAGATTATGATGAGTTGTGTATGAAGGGAGTTTTCAAGTGTGCGAGGGAAGATGATAAAAAGATTCAGGAGTGTCAAGCGCTCAAGCTTGGGGATGCCCCCGTGCACCCCCAAGAAATATTCAAGGAGACTCAAGCGTCTAAGCTTGGGGATGCCCCCCGTGCATCCCCTTCTCCATCAACATTATCAGTTCGTCTTTCGTTTCGCTATATTTTTATCACTTCATATGTTATGTGCTATGCTTGGAGCGTCTTGCTTTTAGTTTTCTTTTTAGTTTTTCATAACGAGTCGGAACCCAACATTCCTTTATGTGGGAGAGAAACACGCTCCACCTCTACCTAGAACATTACATAGAATTTTCATGTCTATCTATGCTGTGTGTGTTCTTTATCTTTTAATAGCTACTATCATGCTCTGCTCTTAGTATTCATGCTTATCTTTCAAGAGCTTTTATTTAGTTGGTTGCTTGAACTCTCTTTAATTACCATGCTCACCTTATTAAGAGAGTTTGCTTCCGTTGCATGGGTTAATGTGTCTATGATAAAGATGCTACTTTCATGATGGTGCTTAGTAGTTCAGGTTTTCTTATGGTTAATCTCAAATAGCTGGGGGGTTCCCAATGTGTTATTGGAATACCAACTTGGTTTGTTTGCCTATGATATGGTATGGTTTAGTAATATCTTCCTTCGAGAATTTATTTTGATTGACTTGGCGTATGCTCACGCATATTCAAGACTGTAAAGAAAGTCTGTCAAGCCTTCATGATCTTTTGTTTCTAAGTAGCGATATAACTACCATGCCTGATTCAATATTGCTTTGTCGCTCTGCATGATTATGACCGTCATTGCTCTCTTAGTTGGTCGCTCCCAGTCATTTGCTAACCTCCACCTGCACTAAGCAAACTAACCATGCAATACATAGCTCATGGGAAAGTAGCCTAAAAACTATTGTGGTAAAGAATATGTTGCCTATGTATCTTATTTCTTATGAGTTGCTTGCTGAGCGGTAACCATGTTTCTGGGGACGCCATCAACTGTCACACTTTTGTTGAATATCATGTGAGTTGCTATGCATGTTCGTCTTGTCTGAAGTAAGGGTGATTTACCGTGGGTTGAATTAATATGCATATTGTTAGAGAAGAACATTGGGCCGCCAACCAAAGCCATGCATCATGGTGGAAGTTTTAGCTTGGACCTTAATCCTCAATCTCTCATGAGAATATGCTTATGCATTAAAGAGGAGCCCATCATCTATTTTCTATGTTGTCCCGGTATGGATGTCCTCAAGTTGAGATCTATCAAAAACGAGAAATCAAATGCGATCTATCTCCTTGGACCTTTGTACAGGTGGCATAGAGGTACCCCTTTGTGACACTTGGTTAAAACATATGCAATGCAATGATAACCCATGGGGATCCGAGCTAATTAGGACAAGGAGCGAGCACTATTAGTATTCGATGCATGAGGCTTGCAACTTATAGGATGTTTTATACATGACACATATGAAGTACTACTACCGTTGACACAATTGCTTCCATGTTTTCAAAATAAAAAAGCTCTAGCACTTAACCTTTCTTTCACCTTTATGTTGAAGCACCAACTACTGAGAGCATGATTGTCATTCTGAGTGTAATGTGCATTGTCCCAAAGTAGCATTGTCTTTTGCATGATTGCGATATCGTTTATTCTGAAATGATTGTATCTAGTCATCACTTAAACCATGAAGGTGCCCTTGCATTTATGTTCTGCATCACTAAAGGGGGCAAGCTAGATATCACTTTATCATATTTGCACGTCATGTTCATTGCAAATCTTTTTGAAGTTTCAGTTTCATATTGTAAAACTTTCAGTCATTTGTGATTTGCTCTTGAGACAACTTAATTACTATAGAATCATTGTCTCAGTAAGCTTTTGTCATATGACTATGAGGAAGTCCTATATGGTTAATAGCATGTCACCACGGAAATTATTCTTGTTATCATTTACCTACTCGAGGACGAGCAGGAATTAAGCTTGGGGATGTTGATACGTCCAAAACGTATCTATAATTTCTGCTTGCTCCATGCCACTTTTGGGTGATATTACTATGATATTCATACACCTACATACACTTTTGATCATATTTGGACTAACTTACTAATCCAGTGCACCCCAGTGTCAGTTTCTGTTTTCGGTTGTTTTTGTATTTCAGGTTTTCACGTTTCGAGAACTGCCCAGAAAAATCCAGAAAAATTATATAAAAAATCAGCGATCCGGAAACAACACTGCGTCCGAAGGGCAGCCTGGGGGGCCACAGGGGCTCCAGGCGCCCTGTGGGCGCGCCCCCCCATGGGCCGCGCCGGGGGGGCGCCTAGGCCCCCCGAGGCTCCCCCGGTGCCCTACTTTGGCATATATTTAAAGGGTCCTCCGTAACCCTCAGAACAGGACTTCTTTTCGCGATCCCATCTCTGTTCCGCCGCCGCCGCCGCTTCCAAGATCGGGAGCACCAGGAGAACTCTTCCCGGCACCCTGCCGGAGGGGAGGATCACCACCGGGAGCTTCTCCACCACCATGGACGCCTCCCGGATGACTCGTGAGTAGTCTCCCTTGGACCATGAGTCCATGACCAGTAGCTATGTGATGTTCTCCTCCCGTTCTTGTGCTTCACTAATTAGTCCTCGTGAGCTGCCCTACATGATCGAGGCACCTATGTAATCCTTATGCTGTTGCTATGTTGAGTTTGCTGGGATCCGATGGATTATGAGATTATGTTCAGATTGATCTTGAGTAATATATTTGATTTACCTCTTTTATATTTTAGTTCATAAGTAATTCTTGCATGTTCTCCGTTGTTATTTATTGCTTTGGCCGAGTAGTAAGTAGTGACTCCAAGAGGGAACGTTATGCTCGATTGTGGGTTCATGCCCCTCGATGACTAGCTTGAGTGACAGAAACATGAGTCTAGGGGATGTGCTGTTGCCACAAGGGGGAAAACAACGGTGCTTGTGCCCGCAGGTGCAAGGATTGTTTACTTTACGCAAAGTTCTTTTAATGCAGTTGTCTGTTGCATTGAGTTTACACTATGGGTGGGACTCGCAACTTAATACCAGCGAGATGTTCTGGATAGATATCTCAAGGTGGATGATTAGTAGTAGATATTGATGGATTTCGGTCTACTTACTTTGGCGTACCGCCCATGCTTTGAACCTCAACCTTTCTTGCAATGTAATCAGCATTGGTTTGCGTTCGTGGTCCTATCAATTGCCTAGCTGTAATTTGTTTACCTCACATAGCTGTTTTATCGTCTTTTGGGAGAGAGACATCACTAGTGAACATCATGAGACTCCGGTCCATATTACCATCATTGATCACATCCACTATTTACTTTTAGCTATTTACTTACTATTGCAAAACACTATCTATCACTACTATCATATTGCTTTTAACCCTTTGTGAACTACAAGGCCGGAGAGATTGACAACCTCTCTGTACTCGTTGGGAGCAAAGTTATTTGTATCTGTGTGCAGGTCCACGTTGATTGCTAATTGCGCCGTTAGCAATTGACACCTACTTGTTGAACCTAGGAGTCTCTGGGGATTCGATCCTTGGCATCTTTGCTAGGGGAAACCACTTCTACTTACTGCATCTTACACCTTCCACTTGGGGTAACCAACGAGGGGTTCGAGGCCCATCAATTATTGACAGAAGTGATGGCTGTCGGGACAAGTCCGGAGCTATCACCCCTCCTGGGTGATACCGCTAAACAGCCAGCTGCCACCGTAAGAACTCGCGCGGGTGCTCTCCGGGCCCGCCCGCCTTTCAAAAAGGTCTCAAGTAAAGTCCATGTAACCGTGTGTCCAAAACATCAAGGTGGAAAACCCAAGGAATCACCCCCGACGAATTCCACTCGATGTGTCCGTCAAGGCAAACTAAGAGGAATCACCCCCGAGGTTCACACTTGACGGGTTGCACGACAGAGTCGTATCGGCAATGGAGAAAGAGGAATCATCCTCGATGACCACAACCGAATAGCTACACTATAGAGTTATCATCATGAGTGTGTTACGAGGTTTCACCCTCGGTACCCGATAGTACCTCTGAAGAGTCGAGCAACAAGGGGGGTGTGATGTGATGTGAAGTGTCGGGCTTCGGACTTCGATCACGTTGCTCGAGTCGTTGATGATGAAGCAGGGGTAACAAGGACAATCGGGCTTCGGTCTTCGATCACGTTGCTCGACTCGTCGATGATGAAGCAGGGCAACAAGGACAAGGTGGGGGCACTGCTGGATCACTATCCAACCTATACTAAGCAGTTTAGCATAGCATGTAGGTAACAATAGCAGGTACAAAAGCAGGTTATGCATCGGAATAGGATCAAACAATAACAGTAGCAAAATCTAATGCAAGCATAAGAGAGAATGGAATGGGCGATATCGGGATGATCAAAGGGGGGCTTGCCTTGAAGCTCCGCTGAAAGAGAAGAAGAGTCGTCGTCGATGTAGTCGATCACAGGGGCATCAGCAGCGGTCTCGGGGTCTACCGGAGAAGAAGAGGGGGAAGAAACAATAAATACATAGCACACAGATGCAATACAGATGCACGACATGACAATAAGCGGTGCTAGGGGTGTTCTAACGCAGTGCTACACAATACTGGCGAAGGGGGAAAACATCCGGGAAAGCATTCCCGGTGTTAGGCATTTTCGTACAGACGAACCGGAGGGGGATTGTTCCATGTTTGGTATGCTAGGGATGTGCGGCGGACGAACGGACCGCGTATTCGGATTTCTCTCGAAATTTTGAGCAACTTTCATATATAAATCTTTTTCATCCAAGTTACGGATTATTTTCTACGATTTTTCCAAGTTTTAATAATATTTTGGAATTCTTTTAATTCGAAAATAAATAGGAAATTAGTTTTGTCACCTAGTGCAATTCTAGCCATAGTGTATGACATGTGGGGCCAGTGGGGTGGGTTGACCCAGTCAAAGGTTGAATGGTCTAAGGAGGAATAGTGTAGACGGGTCCCATATGTCATTGACTTACAATTTTTTTAATTTACTTTTTCTTTAAGCTAACCGTAGGTCCACATGTCATCTGTTATTAGACTAATTTAGCACTACTTTTAGTTCTAATCTAAACTAGTAGTAATACTAATTACAACAAGGGCCGGCCACGCAAGCTGTGGCAAAGCCAGCCACACACACACGGCGCACACACACAGTACGCACCTTGCTATGCTAAGGGTTGCTTTTGTTCTTTGTTAACACAAGATTGCATTTTGCGATTTTTGCAGGATTTAATCCATACATCAAATGGATTTGGTCCAATGGACATATTTGAGCCTTGTCAAGTGTACTATCTACTCATATTATTTTTACACATATTAACTACTGTTTAACCGCTGATTAGGGGCTGTTTAGGGGGTTAGTCAACGTAGAAATTGAAAAGCTAACTAGCAGCAACAGTAGAGCTTCAGTTAGCATCGGTGGCAGCTGACGAGTAGCAACCAGTAGTAGCAGACGAGTAGCAAGCGCACGCCGGCGCGTGAGCACGCGCAAGGCACGGCCACCACGGGGAGCGGCGGCTGCCTCGGACCGGACCAGAGCGAGGCGGGACGCGCGCGGGGAGGCTCGGCCGGGAACGAGCGATGGCGACAGGCACGGCAGGAAGCGGCGCGGGTGCGTGAGCGCGTGCGGGATGGTTGGGAGCGGCGGTGAGCGGGGGCGGCCACGTGCGCAGGGGGCCGCGGCCAGCGAGTGGCGAGCGCGAGCAGACGAGGCCAGGGCGCGGCTCGTTCGCGGGAGCGCGGACAGCGACGTAGTGAGCACGAGCTCCGACGACATCGGGCACGGCGGTGACGGCAGCCTACGGCGGTGGTTCGATGGGGAGAATAGGGGGAACCGGAGGAGAAGCTCACTGTGAGCCTGTAGAGGTGCTAAGTGGGCTCGGGGAGGGCTCGGCGGCGTCGGAATCAAAGGCGAACGCCGGCAGTGGTCCGAGGTCGATGGAGCTCGATCTAGACGATGTAGTGGTCCCAGCTTGAGCTCTTGGTCGAGGAGGATGTAGCAGTCCTCGACGGAGCTTCTGGACACCTCGGCGGGGCGTGGTGACGTCGATGGCCGCGGGATCGACGGCGGCGAGCACTAGCGGTCTCGGGTGATGGCGGCCAGAGAGGAAGAGGAGAGGGAAACGCAAGGTGGAGGGGGATATTTTGGGCGAGGCTAGGGCGTCGACGCTGGCAAGTTTATCCCCTCCAAGCGCCCTGTAGCGACGATGTGGCGAGGTGGTGCGGCGGGAACGGCTCGGTGGTCGGGGACGACCAACGGGCGCACCTCGATCGGCTTCCCTGTAGCGAGGTGGAAGGTGACTGAGTGGGGTTGGGCTAGGCCGGTGTAGTGGGCCAAGGCCTAGGGGGATAGGGGTTGGACTGTTTCCTTTTACTTTTTTATTACCTTTGTTTTTTTAAACTTCTTTTCTGTTTATTTTTAGCTCCTGTTTTGTATTTAGTTGACCCACCCAACATTTTCTTTGAAATGTGAAACATGTCATATAAATACTAGACAATGTTCTTAGATGGCACAAAAAGTTTGGGCTCAAATAAAATAGTTCAATATTTTATAATTTAGAAAAGGCATTTAATTAATTGTTAAAGCCACTGTTTTAATTATTTTTGAGCACTTAATCATTTTATAATAGTGTGGTTTCTTCATCAATAATGCCTATGAATTATTTGACATTTTTGAACAATTTAGTTTTGACATTATAAAACTTTAAATGTTTGACTTTATTTTAAATTTGAATCCGAACCGGTTTGAACCAAAGTGATTTCTAGCAACAGTAAAAGTGATGACGTGGCATCATTAGCAGAGGATTACTGTAGCTTAATTATTCGGGCGTCACAATTCTCCTCCACTACAAGAAATCTCGTCCCGTGATTTAAGGGGTGGAGTAAGGGGGAAAGACTCGAGAAGGACAGAGCTCAACACAAGATAGGTACCTCGGGGTTATCTCAGTGGACGTGGCATAGATGCATCTCTCGAGTTGAAATTCAAGAAAGTCATCGAGAGCAAGGTAAGAAGGTGCAATAAGAATCTCCAACCGGGTAGGGAATCGCTCGATGTCTTAAACAGAGTGTGAAAGGGGCTCAGAGCATCAAGAAGTATTGTATCTGATACCAGAACAAATCACAAGGAAGATGGCTTCCGAATTACATACGAAGCCAAGCGCAAGGGATAACTTAGAAAACATGAATGTAAAGGAGAGTCAGGTTTCGATCCTGGGACCTGTGGGTTATGGGCCCACCATGTGGATTAGAAACAGGAAGACGCTAACATTTGCTCGGTCATGATAGCAAGGCAGGTCAGAGGATAGACTATCAGTTATGTTGGCAACAACGTTGGTTCCTAGGGCGAGGGACGAAGAGAACGATTTTCCTGCTCGCAAGGCGAGGCGGACCAATAGGCAAAGTTCACGTCCATCGGTGGCTACCGAAATGTCGTCAATGATGGCTTCTCGCCCCTCGTTGGTTACCCCAAGTGGAAGGTTTGAGATGTAGCGTAGCGGTAAGTTTTCCCTTGGCAAAGATACCAAGGATCGAATCCCGTGAGACTCCGAGGGTCAACAAGAAGGTGTCAATAGCGCCAGAGACTTCTGCTTGACAGGACCTGCACACAGATACAAATAACTTTGCTCCCAACGAGTACAGAGAGGTTGTCAATCCCTCCGGCCTTGTCATTTACAAAGGATCAAACGCAAGAGATAATGGTGATAGGTATGACTGCAACTAGGAAATAAGAACAGTAAGTAAATAGCGGGTGTGATCAGTGATGGTAATATGGACCGGAGTCCCATGATGTTCACTAGTGATGTCTCTCTCCCAAAAGACGATAAAACAGCTAAGCGAGGTAAACGAATTACAGCTGGGCAATTGACAGGATTATGTGCGCAAACCAATGCTAACTATGCTGTAAGAAAGGTAGAGGCTCAAAAGCATGGGCGGTACGCCAAGGCAAGTAGACCGAAATCAATCTGCATCTACTACTAATCATCCACCTTGAGATATCTATCCAGAACATCTCGCTGGTATTAAGTTGCGAGTCCCACCCATAGTGTAAACTCAAAGCAACAGACAACTGCATTAAAAGAACTTTGCGTAAAGTAAACAATCCTTGCACCCGCAAGTACAAGCACCGTTGTTTTCCCCCTTGTGGCAACAACACATCCCCTAGACTCATGTTTCTGTCACTCAAGCTAGTCATCGAGGGGCATGAACCCACAATCAAGCATAACGTTCCCTCTTGGAGTTACTACCTACTACTCGGCCAAAGCAATAAATAGCAACGGAGAACATGCAAGAATTACTCAAGAACATAAATATAAAAGAGGTGAATCAAATACATTACTCAAACACAATCTGAACATAATCTCATAATCCATCGGATCCCAGCAAACTCAGCATAGCAACAGCATAAAGATTACATATGTGCCTCGATCATGTAGGGCAGCTCACGAGGTCTAATCGATGAAGAACAAAGAGGGGAGGAGAACATCACATAGCTACTAGTCATGGACCCATGGTCCAAGGGGGACTACTCACAACTTATCCGGGAGGCGTCCATGGTGGTGGAGAAGCTCCCGGTGGTGGTTCTCCCCTCCGGCAGGGTGCCGGGAAGAGTTCTCCTGGTGTTCCCGATCTTGGAAGCGCGGCGGCGGCGGAACAGAGATGAGATCGCGAAAAAGGGTTCCGTCCTCGAGGGTTTCGGGACGCGTGCTAAATATATGCCAAAGGGGGGCACCAGAGGCGGAGAGGGGGCCCTAGGCGCCCCCCGGCGCGGCCAGGAGGAGGGCCGCGTGGGCAGGCCGCCTGGGCTGCCCCTGGCTCCCCTCTGGCCCCACTTCTGGCGCGTGGAAGCTTCTGGAGCGCTGATTTTTTATATATTTTTCCCGGAATTTTTCTGGCAATTTAAGTAATGGGAAAACCTGAAATACAAAAACAGCAGAAAACAGAAACTGGCACTGGGGTGCACTGAGTTAATAGGTTAGTCCAAATATGATCAAAAGTGTATGGAAGTGCATAAATATCATAGCAATATCACCCAAAATAGGCATGGAGCAAGCAGAAATTATAGATACTTTTTGGACGTATCATCATCCCCAAGCTTAATTCCTGCTCGTCCTCGAGTAGGTAAATGATAACAAGCATAATTTCTGTGGTGACATGCTATCGACCATATAAGAACTTTTAAGTAAAGCAATCAAGGCATGTAATCCAATTCAAGTCATAACAAGCAAGAGTCTATATTAGCATTGTAACAAGTAACATAAGAACATAAAGGTGCAAGAGCTCTCGCTGTCCGTGACTCGAATGTCTCCAAATGGTGTTTGCGTGCAAGAAAGGGGATAGGGATATATGAGTGAGTAAAACATAGTTTTTGTATTGTTGAGAACTTAATCTACTAAAGTTTCACACTTGGTCTTCTTTGGATTCTTATCTTGACTCATCCCCAGACCGTCAGCCAGGTACAAGTCAAAATGATCCACTCCCTTTCGATATTTTGAGCACTCATGCAATGGATGAGCGTAAGCAAGAAAGTCGACACTTAGGATGGCAAAGAGAGAAAAATGATAGAGGGGGGAGACAAAAAAGGTGTGAAAGGCTCACATCAATGAGGACAATCATCGGCGAGAGAAAGCCAAATGATAGATATGATGCGAGGAGTAGGGATTGCCATGCAACGGATGCACATATGAGCTAAGGTAAGCTCTCCAATGGAACTAGTGGGGGTACATCCAACTTGCTTGCTCAAGAAGACCTAGAGCTCTTTTGAGGAGGCTCATCATTGGAATATACAAGCCAAGTTCTATAGTGTAAAGGTCCCCACATAGCTATATGCATAAATGGTAATCTCTATGGAGTACAAGGTATAAGATGGAGTACGAGTGTGGATCTCTCAAAAGAAATAGTAGTGTGCCCCCTTCTCTCTTTTTATTTCTTTTTCTCTTTTTTTCTATTTTTATTATTTTATTTTTGTGGCCTCAATGGCTCTTTCTATTTATCTCTCATTTGTCCTCTTTGGGATCTTTTGGTTTTGTCCTCTTTGGGATCTTTTGATTTGTCCTCTTTGGGATCTTTTCCTCACTTTAGGGGCAACACTCTATGTATTACAAGAAGTATAGAAGATCTTTCACACTTTACAAAAGTACTCAACATAAAGAAAATGAAACTATCATGATGTATGCAAATGTATGCCTCTGCCAGTGTAGCAGGAAATGCAATGATACTAGCGCGTCATGTAGCAATGATTAGGGCAAGGCCCAACTAGCATGCGGCTCATCGATCAAGCAAAAAGCATGTATGACATGAAGATCAAGTCATGAGAAGATGGATGTTGCATGGCAATGTATCTCGGAAAGGCTATGGAAATGCCTTGATAGGTAGGTATGGTGGCTGTTTTGAGGAAGGATATAATGAGGCTTATGATGACAGAGCGTATCGTGCCAAGGATTTGGATGCACCGGCGAAGTATGCGCCAACTCTCGAGGTGAGAAAGGGCAATGCACGGTACCGAAGAGACTAAAAAAATATGGATAGGTGGAAGTGTCAACTTTCGAATACTCACATTAGTCCGAAGAACTCATGCACTTATTATCGGTAACTCTCAAGCTAATTAGGAGTTTCACAAAGAGACAAGTACCCCGAGGAGGAGTGTATGGGGATTTGGTTATCCTTGTGCATCCTCGACTCATGATACGTGAGTGTACTCTAATATTCGATCCCTCCAAAGATTAGTGATCCGTTTAGTAGCTAAAGTTCTCAACTATTTTGTAGGTTTTCGAAAATAAACACGGATTGCCCAAAATACGACATCTATCACTAATAGGCTAAAGCTCTTGACACCAAAAGTTCAGACATTACTCATGGCAATACCTCAAAACTATTGCAAGTTACTACTAAAATTAAATAGCAACCTCAATTACCTACTTTAAGTTAAGACACACAACTCAGTGCAACAGACAAACTCTATCAACAAGATAAACATGAAAACTCAAGAGATTTCAGCAACCAACTAAACAAAAGCTCTTTAAAAAGAAAAGCATGAAAACTAAGAGCTAAACATGACAGTAGCTATGGAAAGACAAAGAACATACACAGCAAAGATAAGCATGAAAATCCTATGTTGTGTTCTAGGTTGAAGTGGAGCGTGTTTCTCTCCCACACAAAGAAAGCTGGGTTCTAACTCGTTATGAACAGCAAGCAAAGCTAAAGAAAACTAAAAAGGAAACTAAAAGCAAGACGCTCCAAGCATAGCACATAACGCATGAAGTGATTAAAATATAGTGGAACGAAAGACGAACTGATAATTGTTGATGGAGAAGGGGATGCACGGGGGCATCCCCAAGCTTAGACGCTTGAGTCTTCTTGAATATTTCTTGGGGGTGCACGGGGGCATCCCCAAGCTTGAGCGTTTGACCCTCCTGAATCTTTTTATCATCTTCCCTCGCACACTTGAAAACTCCCTTCATACATAACTCATCATAATCTGATTAGCGAGGTTAGTACCCATAATAAAATAACATTTCCCTGCTGGAAATAAGGATAATCTTGAAGGGCTACTGTTTCTCAAGATTGCCAAAAGGTTTTTGCAAAGAAAAAGCAAGCTCAAGGTTTGCAAAACGAAGAAAAGGCAAAACGGGACAGAATCTGTGAAAAACAGACCAGCAGGTAGTAAATAATTTTTTTGGGGCACTTCTGCAACTCAAATCAAAAAACTCAGAACAGACGCCCGAAAGCCAATTGTATAGAGCACGCTGTCGAAACAATTCAGACCAAAAAGATGATCTGGTGATTTTATACGAATTTTTCTGTCCAAGGACAGAATCTGTTTCCTGGACAGCACGTCACAACTTTTGAACTTTCTTGCAATCAGAGGCTAAACTTGGCACAAAGCTGAAAAGAAAAGATACAATGATGATGCTACTGTAGTAACAAGACACAACAAAAGCAAAATAAAACTTTATTCGTTGTGGGCTGCCTCCCAAAAGCGCTTTCTTTTATGCTTTTAAGCTAGGCATAATGCAAAAAGAGAGGATCAAGTTTTATCAAGAGTAAAAGAATAGCTAGCCCGTATAACGGACTCAAAAGGTAACTTGATCTTCTTTCTAGGGAAGTGTTCCATCCCTTTCTTGAGAGGAAATTGGAATTTTATATTCCCCTCTTTAATGTCAATGATAGCACCAACGGTGCGAAGAAAAGGACGTCCCAAAATAATTGGACAAGAAGGTTCACATTTAATATCCATAATAGTAAAATCAACGGGAACATAATTGTCATTGACAATGATAAGAACATCGTCGATCCTCCCCAAAGGTTTCTTTATGGAAGAATCAACAAGACGAACACCAAAAGAACAAGAATCAAAAGGTTTCAATTTAAGCATATCATATATTCTTTTGGGCATAACGGAGGTACTAGCTCCAACATCACATAAAGCATAGCAAGAGAAGTTATTCAACTTAATTTTAATCATAGGATCCCAACCATCTTCTAGCTTTCTAGGTATGGAGGCTTCTACCCTAAGCTTCTCCTCCCTAGCTTTGATGAGAGCATTAGTGATATGCTCTGTGAAGGCAAGATTAAGTGTGCTAGTGTGGGGATCTTTAGCCATTCTTTGTAAAAAGGTGACAACTTCTGAGAGACTACAATTATCAAAATCAATTTTATCATTATTGAGCAGAATTGTAGTGTCATCTTCTTTGTTTGAATTGCTCTCTATTATAAGAGTTTGGACGTCTTCCCAAGTTTGGGGAAGTATGGGAGCAACTTTAAACAGAGGCTCATACTTTTTTCCTGGAAGACCATGCCATGGGCATAACTCTCCATTAAAACTAACATAATCACAAGGTTTATTACTTTTGTAGATCCTGACAGTGGTGATTGGCGTGATGGAAGAAGGGGTGTACTCCTCCCATTTAGTGTTTTTGGTGGAACCCATAGCAGCAACAAGCAAGATAACTATTTTTGTGATTTTTGGTAAAGGAAACTAAAGCAAAAACTGAAAGGTAAACTAACAAGACTAAAAAGCAAAGATAAAAGATAGCGTGCAACTCCCCTATCTTGAAGAGTGGAGTCCCCGGCGACGGCGCCAGAAAACTTTGCTTGATGGCTTCTCGCCCCTCGTTGGTTACCCCAAGTGGAAGGTTTGAGATGTAGCGTAGCGGCAAGTTTTCCCTTGGCAAAGATACCAAGGATCGAATCCCGTGAGACTCCGAGGGTCAACAAGAAGGTGTCAATAGAGCCAGAGACTTTTGCTTGACAAGACCTGCACACAGATACAAATAACTTTGCTCCCAATGAGTACAGAGAGGTTGTCAATCCCTCCGGCCTTGTCGTTTACAAAGGATCAAACGCAAGAGATAATGGTGATAGGTATGACTGCAACTAGGAAATAAGAACAGTAAGTAAATAGCGGGTGTGATCAGTGATGGTAATATGGACCGGGGTCCCATGATGTTCACTAGTGAAGTCTCTCTCCCAAAAGACGATAAAACAACTAAGCGAGGTAAACGAATTATAGCTGGGCAATTGACAGGATTATGTGCGCAAACCAATGCTAACTATGTTGTAAGAAAGGTAGAGGCTCAAAAGCATGGGCGGTACGCCAAGGCAAGTAGACCGAAATCCATCTGCATCTACTACTAATCATCCACCTTGAGATATCTATCCAGAACATCTCGCTGGTATTAAGTTGCGAGTCCCACCCATAGTGTAAACTCAAAGCAACAGACAACTGCATTAAAAGAACTTTGCGTAAAGTAAACAATCCTTGCACCCGCAAGTACAAGCACCATTGTTTTCCCCCTTGTGGCAACAGCACATCCCCTAGACTCATGTTTCTGTCACTCAAGCTAGTCATCGAGGGGCATGAACCCACAATCAAACATAACGTTCCCTCTTGGAGTTACTACCTACTACTCGGCCAAAGCAATAAATAGCAATGGAGAACATGCAAGAATTACTCAAGAACATAAATATAAAAGAGGTGAATCAAATATATTACTCAAACACAATCTGAACATAATCTCATAATCCATCGGATCCCAGCAAACTCAGCATAGCAACAGCATAAAGATTACATATGTGCCTCGATCATGTAGGGCAGCTCACGAGGTCTAATCCATGAAGAACAAAGAGGGGAGGAGAACATCACATAGCTACTGGTCATGGACCCATGGTCCAAGGGGGACTACTCACAAATCATCCGGGAGGCGTCCATGGTGGTTCTCCCCTCCGGCAGGGTGCCGGGAAGACTTCTCCTGATGCTCCCGATCTTGGAAGCGCGGCGGCGGCGGAACAGAGATGAGATCGCGAAAAAGGGTTCCGTCCTCTAGGGTTTCGGGACGCGTGCTAAATATATGCCAAAGGGGGGCACCAGAGGCGGAGAGGGGGGCCCAGGCGCCCCCCCCCCCCCGGCGCGGCCAGGAGGGGGGCCGCGTGGGCAGGCCGCCTGGGCTGCCCCTGGCTCCCCTCTGGCCCCACTTCTGGTGCGTGGAAGCTTCTGGAGCACTGATTTTTTATATATTTTTCCCGAAATTTTTCTGGCAATTTAAGTAATGGGAAAACCTGAAATACAAAAACAGCAGAAAACAGAAACTGGCACTGGGGTGCACTGAGTTAATAGGTTAGTCCAAATATGATCAAAAGTGTATGGAAGTGCATAAATATCATAGCAATATCACCCAAAATAGGCATGGAGCAAGCAGAAATTATAGATACGTTTTGGACGTATCAGTCAACAATAGTAATAAGGTCTTACTGTCAAAGTTTGTACACCGAGGTGTATGCATAAGCATGGAATTATCACTGCTCAGAAATGTTAGGTTACAATAAAGGTAAAACAAAACAATGGAAAGGAAAGTGTAGACTCGAATCAGTTATCGATGTGCTCGAGTGTCTAACAACTCAGAACCCATGGAAAATTTGAATCTGCAAGAAATAATAGTTGATGAAGAACTCATAAAAAGTTATGTAGTTCCGTGATATCCTCGAGATACTAGAGGGTAATACTCGAAGGTAGAACATGATGGAGATTGTACGGGTGAAAGGTCTACAGAAGACAAGTACCTTAACTTGTCCGAGAAATGTAATCAAAGAAGAATGATCATGGTCGGAACCACGGCTGCAAAGGACCAAATATAGATACAAGATGAATTTATCACAAGGGGATTATAATTATAACAAGAAGCTTCCATGATAAGTTCCATATCGGGTCCATGGGCATGAACACCAATGTTCAAGGTCGACTCCCACTTCTCTAATGCACAACTTTCCATTCACTTCTCGCATTCGAAGAAGTTGTAGTGTTGAAATTTTTACCTGACAAAAGCCAGTAGAGTATAACCCGCATAACTTTTGAGTTCACTCGGATTTAGGGAAGACATAGATACAACCCATAGGGGCATCTTAGGAACATATACCACGAACTTCATGAGTAAATAGCTCAATCCCGAAAGCATAGTATGGTTGACAAGATCGGGGGATACAATGTACCAAAGGCATTATGTATCCGAGGAAAGGCTCACAAGGTTACTGAATATGAAGGACGTTGTCGGATAAAACACAAAAAAAGACCTGACGGTTGATACGTCCAAAACGTATCTATAATTTCTGCTTGCTCCATGCCTCTTCTGTGTGATATTTCTATGATATTTATGCACTTCCATACACTTTTGATCATATTTGGACTAACCTATTAACTCAGTGCACCACAGTGCCAGTTCCTGTTTTCTGCTGTTTTTCTATTTCAGGTTTTCCCCATATTAAAAGTGCCCTAAAAATTTCGGGAAAAATACAGGAAAAATCAGCGTATCGGGAGCTTCCGGAAAAACCAAGGCAGGGCCAGAGGGGAGCCTGGGGTGGCCCAGGCGGCCACCCGGCGCGGCCCCACCCCTGGCCGCGCCAGGGGGGCGCCTGGGGCCCCACCTCCGCCTCTGGTGACCCCCTTTGGCATATATATTGCTCGCGTCCCGAAACCCTCGAGGAAGGAACCCTTTTTCGCGATCTCATCTCTGTTCCGCCGCCGCCGCGCTTCCAAGATCGGGAGCACCAGGAGAACTCTTCCGGGCACCCTGCCGGAGGGGAGAACCACCACCGGGAGCTTCTCCACCACCATGGATGCTTACCGGATGAGTTGTGAGTAGTCTCCCTTGGACCATGGGTCCATGACCAGTAGCTATGTGATGTTCTCCTCCCCTCTTTGTTCTTCATGGATTAGACCTCGTGAGCTGCCCTACATGATCGAGGCACATATGTAATCTTTATGCTGTTGCTCTGCTGAGTTTGCTAGGATCCGATGGATTATGAGGTTATGTTCAGATTGTGTGTGAGTAATATATTTGATTCACCTCTTTTATATTTATGTTCTTGAGTAATTCTTGCATGTTCTCCGTTGCTATTTATTGCTTTGGCCGAGTAGTAGGTAGTAACTCCAAGAGGGAACGTTATGCTTGATTGTGGGTTCATGCCCCTCGATGACTAGCTTGAGTGACAGAAACATGAGTCTAGGGGATGTGTTGTTGCCACAAGGGGGAAAACAACGGTGCTTGTACTTGCGGGTGCAAGGATTGTTTACTTTACGCAAAGTTCTTTTAATGCAGTTGTCTGTTGCTTTGAGTTTACACTTTTGGGTGGGACTCGCAACTTAATACCAGCGAGATGTTCTGGATAGATATCTCAAGGTGGATGATTAGTAGTAGATGCAGATGGATTTCGGTCTACTTGCCTTGGCGTACCGCCCATGCTTTTGAGCCTCTACCTTTCTTTACAGCATAGTTAGCATTGGTTTGCGCACATAATCATGTCAATTGCCCAGCTGTAATTTGTTTACCTCGCTTAGCTGTTTTATTGTCTTTTGGGAGAGAGACATCACTAGTTAACATCATGGGACTCCGGTCCATATTACCATAACTGATCACACCCGCTATTTACTTCCTGTTCTTATTTCCTAGTTGCAGTCATACCTATCACCATTATCTCTTGCGTTTGATCCGGAGGGGGATTGTTCCATGTTTGGTATGTAGGGATGTGCGGCGGACGAACGGACCGCGTATTCGGATTCCTCTCGAAATTCTGAGCAACTTTCATATATAAATCTTTTTCATCCGAGTTACGGGTTATTTTCTATGATTTTTCCAAGTTTTAATAATATTTTGGAATTCTTTTAATTCGAAAATAAATAGGAAATTAGTTTTGTCACCTAGTGCAATTCTAGCCATAGTGTATGACATGTGGGGCCAGTGGGGTGGGTTGACCCAGTCAAAGGTTGAATGGTCTAAGGAGGAATAGTGTAGACGGGTCCCATATGTCATTGACTTACATTTTTTTAATTTACTTTTTCTTTAAGCTAACCGTAGGTCCACATGTCATCTGTTATTAGACTAATTTAGCACTACTTTTAGTTCTAATCTAAGCTAGTAGTAAAACTAATTACAACAAGGGCCGGCCACGCAAGCTGTGGCAAAGCCAGCCACACACACACGGCGCACACACACAGTACGCACCTTGCTATGCTAAGGGTTGCTTTTGTTCTTTGTTAACACAAGATTGCATTTTGCGATTTTTGCAGGATTTAATCCATACATCAAATGGATTTGGTCCAATGGACATATTTGAGCCTTGTCAAGTGTACTATCTACTCATATTATTTTTACACATATTAACTACTGTTTAACCGCTGATTAGGGGCTGTTTAGGGGGTTAGTCAACGTAGAAATTGAAAAACTAACTAGCAGCTACAGTAGAGCTTCAGTTAGCATCGGTGGCAGCTGACGAGTAGCAAGCAGTAGTAGCAGACGAGTAGCAAGCGCACGCCGGCGCGTGAGCACGCGCAAGGCACGGCCACCACGGGGAGCGGCGGCTGCCTCGGACCGGACCAGAGCGAGGCGAGACGCGCGCGGGGTGGCTCGGCCGGGAACGAGCGACGGCGACAGGCACGGCAGGAAGCGGCGCGGGTGCGTGAGCGCGCGCTGGACTGCGTGAGCGTGTGCGGGATGGTTGGGAGCAGCGGTGAGCGGGGGCGGCCACGTGCGCAGGGGGCCGCGGCCAGCGAGTGGCGAGCGTGAGCAGACGAGGCCAGGGCGCGGCTCGTTCGCGGGAGCGCGGACAGCGACGTAGTGAGCACGAGCTCCGACGACATCGGGCACGGCGGTGACGGCAGCCTACGGCGGTGGTTCGATGGGGAGAATAGGGGGAACCGGAGGAGAAGCTCACTGTGAGCCCGTAGAGGTGCTAAGTGGGCTCGGGGAGGGCTCGGCGGCGCCGGAATCAAAGGCGAACGCCGGCAGTGGTCCAAGGTCGATGGAGCTCGATCTAGACGATGTAGTGGTCCCAGCTTGAGCTCTTGGTCGAGGAGGATGTAGCAGTCCTCGACGGAGCTTCTGGACACCTCGGCGGGGCGTGGCGACGTCGATGGCCGCGGGATCGACGGCGGCGAGCACTAGCGGTCTTGGGTGATGGCGGCCAGAGAGGAAGAGGAGAGGGAAACGCAAGGTGGAGGGGGATATTTTGGGCGAGGCCAGGGCGTCGACGCTGGCAAGTTTATCCCCTCCAGGCGCCCTGTAGCGACGATGTGGCGAGGTGGTGCGGCGGGAACGGCTCGGTGGTCGGGGACGACCAACGGGCGCACCTCGATCGGCTTCCCTGTAGCGAGGTGGAAGGTGACTGAGTGGGGTTGGGTTGGGCCGGTGTAGTGGGCCAAGGCCTAGGGGATAGGGGTTGGACTGTTTCCTTTTACTTTTTTTATTACCTTTGTTTTTTAAAACTTCTTTCTGTTTATTTTTAGCTCCTGTTTTGTATTTAGTTGACCCACCCAACATTTTCTTTGAAATGTGAAACATGTCATATAAATACTAGACAATGTTCTTAGATGACACAAAAAGTTTGGGCTCAAATAAAATAGTTCAATATTTTATAATTTAGAAAAGGCATTTAATTAATTGTTAAAGCCACTGTTTTAATTATTTTTGAGCACTTAATCATTTTATAATAGTGTGGTTTCTTCATCAATAATGCCTATGAATTATTTGGCATTTTTGAACAATTTAGTTTTGACATTGGAAAACTTTAAATGTTTGACTTTATTTTAAATTTGAATCCAAACCGGTTTGAACCAAAGTGATTTCTAGCAACAGTAAAAGCGATGACGTGGCATCATTAGCAAAGGATTACTGTAGCTTAATTATCCGGGCGTCACAATTCTCCTCCACTACAAGAAATCTCGTCCCGAGATTTAAGGGGTGGAGTAAGGGGGAAAGACTCGAGAAGGACAGAGCTCAACACAAGATAGGTACCTGGGGTTATCTCAGTGGACGTGGCATAGATGCATCTCTCGAGTTGAAATTCAAGAAAGTCATCGAGAGCAAGGTAAGAAGGTGCAATAAGAATCTCCAACCGGGTAGGCAATCGCTCGATATCTTAAACAGAGTGTGAAAGGGGCTCAGAGCATCAAGAAGTATTGTATCTGATACCAGAACAAATCACAAGGAAGATGGCTCCCGAATTACATACGAAGCCAAGCGCAAGGGATAACTTAGAAAACATGAATGTAAAGGAGAGTCAGGTTTCGATCCTGGGACCTGTGGGTTATGGGCCCACCATGTGGGTTAGAAACAGGAAGACGCTAACATTTGCTCGGTCATGATAGCAAGGCAGGTCAGAGGATAGCCTATCAGTTATGTTGGCAACAACGTTGGTTCCTAGGACGAGGGACGAAGAGAACGATTTTCCTGCTCGCAAGGCGAGACGGACCAATAGGCAAAGTTCTCGTCCATCGGTGGCTACCGAAATGTCGTCAACAATAGTAATAAGGTCTTACTGTCAAAGTTTGTACACCGAGGTGTATGCATAAGCAGGGAATTATCACTGCTCAGATATGTTAGGTTACAATAAAGGTAAAACAAAACAATGGAAAGGAAAGTGTAGACTCGAATCAGTTATCGATGTGCTCGAGTGTCTAACAACTCAGAACCCATGGAAAATTTGAATCTGCAAGAAATAATAGTTGATGAAGAACTCATAAAAAGTTATGTAGTTCCGTGATATCCTCGAGTTACTGGAGGGTAATACTCGAAGGTAGAACATGATGGAGATTGTACAGGTGAAAGGTCTACAGAAGACAAGTACCTTAACTTGTCCGAGAAATGTAATCAAAGAAGAATGATCATGGTCGGAACCACGGCTGCAAAGGACCAAATATAGATACAAGATGAATTTATCACAAGGGGATTATAATTATAACAAGAAGCTTCCATGATAAGTTCCATATCGGGACCATGGGCATGAACACCAATGTTCAAGGTCGACTCCCACTTCTCTAATGCACAACTTTCCATTCACTTCTCGCATTCGAAGAAGTTGTAGTGTTGAAATTTTTACGTGACGAAAGCCAGTAGAGTATAACCCGCATAACTTTTGAGTTCACTCGGATTTAGGGAAGACATAGATACAACCCATAGGGGCATCTTAGGAACATATACCACGAACTTCACGAGTAAATAGCTCAATCCCGAAAGCATAGTATGGTTGACAAGATCGGGGGATACAATGTACCAAAGGCATTATGTATCCGAGGAAAGGCTCACAAGGTTACTGAATATGAAGGACGTTGTCGGATAAAACACAAAAAAAAGACCTGACGGTTCACAAGGGATCTGACGTGAGCATCGTTACCCTACCAGAAGAAGAATGAATACAAGGAGATCAGACTATAGAAACAACTGAATAATTCAAAGCTCGAATGCAAAGGAATTATGATTTCCAAATCGAGGGGTAACAAACAGAGGCTCTGATCAAAGACAAGTAAGTAGAATAGACGTAGATCGACAATCAATCAAGATTTGATTTGTCGAACACCAGCTCATGTCCGGGGTGACGTCTGAGCCGAAGGGAAGAATTCTAATTGTGATTGATGATTGCGAGCATTCACAAACATATCGAATCAAATGCTCGAAATTACGATGACGAAGGACGCTAATGAGTATTGCTAGACATATGGAAGTAACCATAATGCAAGCAGATAAGTATTTGCAGAGCAAAAGTTGGAGGAATATCGGAAGATCAGATAGTATTTCAAAGTATCTGGTGAATCACTTGATCAACTAGGAATGGAATCCTCGATAAGTGTGAGGAATTATTCAAATATGTATTCATGTGGCGAAGAATCGCAAGGCAGTGAGACAGGGGATTCTTAAAAGTCGGAGAATAATTCAACGTATCTAGTAGTAACAAGAGCAACCGGGAATGATTGTATGAACAACAAGTGTAAGAAGTTATCCGCAAGGATATATCGGAGGTAAGGAACTGCGAAAGCGATGAGCACAAAACTCTCGGGAAAATACTGCAGGGTATCTTTGGAATCTTCTAGTGAAGCAGATCATCATCTAGAATGAAGGGGCTCTCCGGGAGAAAGTATTTACGAGAACCTAGAGATAGAGTTAGTAAAATCATTTACCCAAATAGAAGAGAGATCAGAATCCCAGAGTATAGACGAGGAGTAAAAGATCCTAATACCACCCAAATGGCGACGTGGGCCCGTAAGCCACACAGCCATGTTAGTAATCAGTTTTTCAAAGATTAGACTCAACTTCGGCCAAGGAGTTGGAAAGGGGGATCCTACAGGCAGTCGGCTCTGATATCAACTTGTGACGCCCCCGATTTGTCCGTACACTAATCATGCATGCAAATGTATACGACCAAGATCAGGGACTCACGGGAAGATATTACAACACAACTCTAGACACAAATAAAATAATACAAGCTTCATATTACAAGCCAGGGGCCTCGAGGGCTCGAATACAGAAGCTCGAAAGCAACAGAGTTAGCGGAAGCAACAATATCTGAGTACAGACATAAGTTAAACAAGTTTTGCCTTAAGAAGGCTAGCACAAACATCAATGAACGAAGAGGCAAGGCCTCCTGCCTGGGACCTCCTACAGACATAGGGGTTGGACTGTTTCCTTTACTTTTTTTATTACCTTTGTTTTTATAAACTTATTTTCTGTTTATTTTTAGCTCATGTTTTGTACTTAGTTGACCCACCCAACATTTTCTGTGAAATGTGAAACATGTCATATAAATACTAGCCAATGTTCTTAGATGGCACAAAAAGTTTGGGCTCAAATAAAATAGTTCAATATTTTATAATTTAGAAAAGGCATTTAATTAATTGTTAAAGCCATTGTTTTAATTATTTTTGAGCACTTAATCATTTTATAATAGTGTGGTTTCTTCACCAATAATGCTTATGAATTATTTGACATTTTTGAACAATTTAGTTTTGACATTGGAAAACTTTAAATGTTTGACTTTATTTTAAATTTGAATCCGAACCGGTTTGAACCAAAGTGATTTCTAGCAACAGTAAAAGCAATGACGTGGCATCATTAGCAGAGGATTACTGTAGCTTAATTATCCGGGCATCACAGTTCTTGATGATTCCATTGTGGATTCATATATGTCGCTTGACAACAGCAAGGACATGTGGGCTGCGCTTGAGGCCAAGTTTGGTGCCTCGGACGCCGGCAGCGAGTTGTACGTCATGGAGCAATTCTGACTACAGGATGACTGATGAGCGCCCTGTTGTATAGCAGGCTCATGAGATACAGTCACTCGCCAAGGAACTTGAGTACTTTAAGTGTGTGTTGCCGGACAAATTCGTTGCCGGGGGCATCATTGCCAAGCTTCCACCTTCATGGAACAATTTTGCTACTTCCCTGAAACACAAGAGACAGGAGATTTACGTTTTGGATCTCATTTGTACTCTTGATGTTGAAGAGAAGGCGAGAGCAAAAGACACACGTGATCGAGTTGCTGAGGGAGCTTCTAGTGCCCACATGGTACAGAAGAAGAACTTCCAACTCAATAAGTTTAAAAATAACAAGAACAAAACTAAGGGCAAAGGCAAGTTTGATGCAAAACAAGCCGTCACATCTTACCAGCTTCAAGAAGAATTATCATAAGAAGGGGAATGGACTTTGCCATGTCTGCGGTCATCCTAATCACTGAGCTCTGAAGTGTCCTAACCACTTTGAGGAGCGCGAACATGAGAAGAGCGGCAAGTCCTCTAATGTTGTCATCGGTGATACTGATATGAAGGAATCTGGGTACGGTATTCTTCCTACCATCCTTTCAGTATTTCAATCTCCTGATTGGCTAATTGACTCCGGTACCAATGTACATGTTTGTGCTGACGCCTCCATGTTTTCTTCTTACCAGGTCACAGGGACTTCTCCCGTGCTGATGAAGAACGGGTCACATGCTATCGTTCGAGGTGTTGGTACGGTCGATCTGAAGTTTACTTCGGGGAAGATCATTGATGGGCCTCGAACCCCTCGTTGGTTACCCCAAGTGGAAGGTGTAAGATGCAGTAAGTAGAAGTGTTTTCCCTTAGCAAAGATGCCAAGGATCGAATCCCCAGAGACTCCTAGGTTCAACAAGTAGGTGTCAACTGCTAACGGCGCAATTAGCAATCAACGTGGACCTGCACACAGATACAAATAACTTTGCTCCCAACGAGTACAGAGAGGTTATCAATCCCTCCGGCCTAGTAGTTCACAAAGGGTTAAAAGCAATGATAGTAGTGATAGATAGTGTTTTGCAATAGTAAATAATAACGAAAAGGTAAATAGCGGGTGTGATCAATGATGGTAATAAGGACCGGAGTCTCATGATGTTCACTAGTGATGTCTCTCTCCCAAAAGACGATAAAACAGCTATGTGAGGTAAACAAATTACAGCTGGGCAATTGACAGGACCACGAACGCAAACCAATGCTGACTACATTGCAAGAAAGGTTGAGGTTCAAAGCATGGGCGGTACGCCAAAGTAAGTAGACCGAAATCCATCAATGCCTACTACTAATCATCCACCTTGAGATATCTATCCAGAACATCTCGCTGGTATTAAGTTGCGAGTCCCACCCATAGTGTAAACTCAATGCAACAGACAACTGCATTAAAAGAACTTTGCGTAAAGTAAACAATCCTTGCACCCGCGGGCACAAGCACCGTTGTTTTCCCCCTTGTGGAAACAGCACATCCCCTAGACTCATGTTTCTGTCACTCAAGCTAGTCATCGAGGGGCATGAACCCACAATCGAGCATAACGTTCCCTCTTGGAGTCACTACCTATTACTCGGCCAAAGCAATAAATAACAACGGAGAACATGCAAGAATTACTTATGAACTAAAATATAAAAGAGGTGAATCAAATATATTACTCAAGATCAATCGGAACATAATCTCATAATCCATCGGATCCCAGCAAACTCAACATAGCAACAACATAAGGATTACATAGGTGCCTCGATCATGTAGGGCAGCTCACGAGGACTAATTAGTGAAGCACAAGAACGGGAGGAGAACATCACATAGCTACTGGTCATGGACTCATGGTCCAAGGGAGACTACTCACGAGTCATCCGGGAGGCGTCCATGGTGGTGGAGAAGCTCCCGGTGGTGATCCTCCCCTCCGGCAGGGTGCCGGGAAGAGTTCTCCTGGTGCTCCCGATCTTGGAAGCGGCGGCGGCGGCGGAATAGAGATGGGATCGCGAAAAGAGTTCCTGTTCTGAGGGTTTCGGAGGACCCTTTAAATATATGCCAAAGTAGGGCATCGGGGGAGCTTCGGGGGGCCCAGGCGCCCCCCCCGGCGCGGCCCAGGGGGGGGGGGGGCGCCGCCAGGGAGCCTGGAGCCCTGGTGGCCCCCCCAGGCTGCCCTTCGGACGCAGTGTTGTTTCCGGAACGCTGATTTTTTATATAATTTTTCTGGATTTTTCTGGGCAGTTCTCGAAACGTGAAAACCTGAAATACAAAAACAGCCGAAAACAGAAACTGGCACTGGGGTGCACTGGATTAGTAAGTTAGTCCAAATATGATCAAAAGTGTATGGAAGTGTATGAATATCATAGCAATATCACCCAAAAGTGGCATGGAGCAAGCAGAAATTATAGATACGTTTTGGACGTATCAACATCCCCAAGCTTAATTCCTGCTCGTCCTCGAGTAGGTAAATGATAACAAGAATAATTTCTGTGGTGACATGCTATTAACCATATAGGACTTTTTATAGTCATATGACAAAAGCTTACTGAGACAATGATTCTATAGTAATTAAGTTGCCTCAAGAGAAAATCACAAATGACTGAAGGTTTTACAACATGAAACTGAAACATCAAAAAGATTTGCAATGAACATGATGTGCAAATATGATAGAGTAATATCTAGCTTGCCCCCTTTAGTGATGCAAAACATAAATGCAGGGGCACCTTCAAGGTTTAAGTGATGACTAGATACAATGATTTCAAAATAAACGATATCACAATCATGCAAAGGACAATGCTACTTTGGGACAATGCACATTACACTCAGAATGACAATCGTGCTCTCAGTAGTTGGTGCTTCAATATAAAAGTAAAAGAAAGGTTAAGTGCTAGAGCTTTTTATTTTGAAAACATGGAAGCAATTTTGTCAACGGTAGTAGTACTTCATATGTGTCATGCATAAGACATCCTATAAGTTGCAAGCCTCATGCATCGAATACCAATAGTGCTCGTACCTTGTCCTAATTAGCTCAGATTTCCATGGGTTATCATTGCATTACATATGTTTCAACCAGGTGTCACAAAGGGGTACCTCTATGCCACCTGTACAAAGGTCCAAGGAGATAAATCGCATTTGATTTCTCGTTTTTGATAGATCTCAACTTGAGGACATCCATACCGGGACAACATAGAAAATAGATGATGGACTCCTCTTTAATGCATAAGCATGTTCTCATAAGAGATTGAGGATCAACGTCCAAGCTAAAACTTCCACCATGATACATGGCTTTGGTTGGCGGCCCAATGTTCTTCTCTAACAATATGCATATTCATTCAACCCACGGCAAATCACCCTTACTTCAGACAAGACGAACATGCATAGCAACTCACATGATATTCAACAAAAGTGTGACAGTTGATGGCGTCCCCAGAAACATGGTTACCGCTCAGCAAGCAACTTATAAGAAATAGGATACATAGGCAACATATTCTTTACCACAATAGTTTTTAAGCTACTTTCCCATGAGCTATGTATTGCAAGGTTAGTGTGCTTAGTACAGGTGGAGGTTAGCAAAAAGACTGGGAGCGACCAACTAAGAGAGCAATGACGGTCATAATCATGCAGAGCGACAAAGCAACATTGAATCAGGCATGGTAGTTATATCGCTACTCAGAAATAAAAGATCATCAAGGCTTGACAGACTTTCTTTACAGTCTTAAATATGCGTGAGCATACGCCAAGTCAATCAAAATAAATTCTCTAAGGAAGATATTACTAAACCATACCATATCATAGGCAAACAAATCAAGTTGGTACTCCAATAACACATTGGGAACCCCCCAGCTATTTGAGATTAACCATAAGAAAACCTTAACTACTAAGCACCATCATGCAAGTAGCATCTTTATCATAGACACATTAACCAATGCAACGGAAGCAAACTCTCTTAATAAGGTGAGCATGATAATTAAAGAGAGTTCAAGCAACCAACTAAACAAAAGCTCTTTGAAAAGATAAGCATGAATACTGAGAGCAGAGCACGATAGTAGCTATTTAAAAGACAAAGAACACACATAGCATAGATAGACATGAAAATTATATGTTATGTTCTAGGTAGAAGTGGAGCGTGTTTCTCTCCCACATAAAGGAATGCTGAGTTCCGACTCGTTATGAAAAACTAAAAAGAAAACTAAAAGCAAGACGCTCCAAGCATAACACATAACACATGAAGTGATTAAAATATAGTGGAACGAAAGACGAACTGATAATGTTGATGGAGAAGGGGATGCACGGGGGCATCCCCAAGCTTAGACGCTTGAGCCTCCTTGAATATTTCTTGGGGGTGCACGGGGGCATCCCCAAGCTTGAGCGCTTGACACTCCTGAATCTTTTTTATCATCTTCCCTCGCACACTTGAAAACTCCCTTCATACATAACTCATCATAATCTGATTAGCGAGGTTAGTACCCTTAATAAAATAATTATACCTTGCTGGAAATAAGGATATTCTTGAATTTCTACTGTTTCTCAAGATTGCCAAAAGGTTTTTGCAAAGAAAAAGCAAGTTCTTGATTTGCAAAGTGAGGGAAAGGCAAAACAGGACAGAATCTGTGAAAAACAGAACAGAAGGCAGTAATTGATCTGTTCGGGATACTTCTGCAACTCAAATCAAAAAACTCAGAACAGATGCACGAAAGACAATTATATAGAGAACGCTGTCGAAAAAATTCAGACCAAAAAGATGATTTGGTGATTTTATACAAATTTTTCTGTCCAAGGACAGAATCTGTTTCCTGGACAGCACCTCACAACTTTTGAACTTTCTAGCAATCGGAGGCTATACTTGGCACAAATATGAAAAGCAAAGATACAATGATGATGCTACAGCAGTAAACAACATCAAGACACAACAAAAGCAAAAAATTTATTCATGTGGGCTGCCTCCCAAAAGCGCTTTCTTTTATGCCTTTAAACTAGGCATAATGCATAGAGGAATCAATAACCATCATAATAATCGGAGTTATAAAGTGCTTCAAATGGTTCCTCAACGAGTTCATTCTTGTCCCTTCTAGGAAAGGGTTACACACCTTTTGCCTTCCCGCGTAAGCGGATTTGTCCCTTACCTATATCGATGAAGCCTTTTACCGCTCGGAGGAAGTCCCTTCCAAGCACTATATTCCCTTGGTTTGGCTCCATGATGAAGAAATCAATCATTGCAATCCTTTTAAGGAATTTAACTGGTACATCTTTTATTCTTCCCTGGATTTCAGAAATATCTCCATTAGTGTGTTCATGATGAGATGATAATCTATCCATGTTAAATTTTAAAGAATCATGAACAATTTTTGGCATAGTAGAAACCATAGATCCAATATCACAATAAGCAAGGAAGTCTTGATTAGAGATGCTAATCCTAACAAGAGGCTCCCAGTCATTATCTATTTCCAAAATATCTCTCTTATTGGGTTTGGGTTTATCTACCTTCATTAAGTCTAGAGCATCCATTCTCTTTTCGATAGTAGCAAGTCTATCTATGACAGTATCAAAGTTGTGATCATAAACAAAGTAACTAGATAGACCATGTATAATTTCAAGAGCTCTAGCTTCTTCACATTCTAGGAAATCTCCCTCAGCTATAATGTCAAGAGAGTGTTTACACCATTTGAAAAGACCATGGTAAAAATTCCCAAGCACAATTTTTATAGGTATCCAAGGCATAATTCTCCTATGTGCATCAGAAATTCTGTCCCATGCCTTCTTCATATTTTCTCCATCCCTTTGATGGAAATCTAGAACTTCTGATTCCCTCAAAGCACCAAATCCTAACATGTTTGGCTAAACAGAAAGGACTACTAACAGAAAGGTAAATAATTTTTTGTGATTTTTGATAAAAGATACTAAAAGCAAAAACTGAAAGGTAAACTAACAAGACTAAAAAGCAAAGGTAAAAGATAGCATGCAACTCCCCTATCCTGAAGAGTGGAGTCCCCGGCAACGGCGCCAGAAAATACTCCTTGATGGGCCTCGAACCCCTCGTTGGTTACCCCAAGTGGAAGGTGTAAGATGCAGTAAGTAGAAGTGTTTTCCCTTAGCAAAGATGCCAAGGATCGAATCCCCAGAGACTCCTAGGTTCAACAAGTAGGTGTCAACTGCTAACGGCGCAATTAGCAATCAACGTGGACCTGCACACAGATACAAATAACTTTGCTCCCAATGAGTACAGAGAGGTTGTCAATCCCTCCGGCCTTGTAGTTCACAAAGGGTTAAAAGCAATGATAGTAGTGATAGATAGTGTTTTGCAATAGTAAATAATAACGAAAAGGTAAATAGCGGGTGTGATCAATGATGGTAATAAGGACCGGAGTCTCATGATGTTCACTAGTGATGTCTCTCTCCCAAAAGACGATAAAACAGCTATGTGAGGTAAACAAATTACAGCTGGGCAATTGACAGGACCACGAACGCAAACCAATGCTGACTACATTGCAAGAAAGGTTGAGGTTCAAAGCATGGGCGGTACGCCAAAGTAAGTAGACCGAAATCCATCAATGCCTACTACTAATCATCCACCTTGAGATATCTATCCAGAACATCTCGCTGGTATTAAGTTGCGAGTCCCACCCATAGTGTAAACTCAATGCAACAGACAACTGCATTAAAAGAACTTTGCGTAAAGTAAACAATCCTTGCACCCACGGGCACAAGCACCGTTGTTTTCCCCCTTGTGGCAACAACACATCCCCTAGACTCATGTTTCTGTCACTCAAGCTAGTCATCGAGGGGCATGAACCCACAATCGAGCATAACGTTCCCTCTTGGAGTCACTACGTATTACTTGGCCAAAGCAATAAATAACAACGGAGAACATGCAAGAATTACTTATGAACATAAATATAAAAGAGGTGAATCAAATATATTACTCAAGATCAATCTGAACATAATCTCATAATCCATCGGATCCCAGCAAACTCAACATAGCAACAGCATAAGGATTACATAGGTGCCTCGATCATGTAGGGCAGCTCACGAGGACTAATTAGTGAAGCACAAGAACGGGAGGAGAACATCACATAGCTACTGGTCATGGACTCATGGTCCAAGGGAGACTACTCACGAGTCATCCGGGAGGCGTCCATGGTGGTGGAGAAGCTCCCGGTGGTGATCCTCCCCTCCGGCAGGGTGCCGGGAAGAGTTCTCCTGGTGCTCCCGATCTTGGAAGCGGCGGCGGCGGCGGAACAGAGATGGGATCGCGAAAAGAAGTTCTGTTTTGAGGGTTTCGGAGGTCCCTCTAAATATATGCCAAAGGGGGGCACCGGACGGGCTTCGGGGGGCCCAGGCGCCCCCCCGGCGCGGCCCAGGGGGGGCGCGCCGCCAGGGCGCCTGGAGCCCTGGTGGCCCCCCCAGGCTGCCCTTCGGACGTAGTGTTGTTTCCGGAACGCTGATTTTTTATATAATTTTTCTGGGCAGTTCTCGAAACGTGAAAACCTGAAATACAAAAACAGCCGAAAACAGAAACTGGCACTGGGGTGCACTGGATTAGTAAGTTAGTCCAAATATGATCAAAAGTGTATGGAAGTGTATGAGTATCATAGCAATATCACCCAAAAGTGGCATGGAGCAAGCAAAAATTATAGATACGTTTTGGACGTATCAATCATGCGTCTGAAGAACGTTCATCATGTGCCTTCCATCAATAAGAATCTCGTCAGCGGTTCCCGTTTGTGTCGAGATGGTTTTAAGTTGGTTTTCGAGTCCAATAAAGTTGTAATTTCTAAGCTTCTAAGTATGGACAATTTGTTGGAAAAGGCTATGAGTGCGGAGGCTTGTTCCGCCTGTCTTTGTCAAATATTTGCACTAAAGTTATTAATAATGTTTTCCACAATAATGAGTCTAATATTTGGCATTCACGACTTTGTCATATTAACTTTGGTTGCATGACGTGGCTAGCCAATATGAGTTTAATTCCAAAATTCACTGATGTCAGGGGCTCCAAATGCCAAGTGTGTGTGCAAGCTAAGCAACCTCGCAAATCCCATAAGACTGCAGAGGCTAGAGACTTGACGCCACTAGAGCTTATACATTCTGATCTATGTGAGATGAATGGCGTATTGACAAAAGGTGGAAAGAAATACTTCATGACGTTGATTGATGACTCCACTAGATTTTGTCATGTGTATCTTCTGAAATCAAAAGATGAGGCTTTAAATTTCTTCAAAATCTATAAAGCTGAAGCAGAGAACCAACTTGATTGAAAAATTAAACGGCTTAGGTTACATCGTGGTGGAGAATATTTTTCCAATGAGTTTGATTTGTTTTGTGCGGAACATGGTATAATCCATGAGAGGACGCCTCCCTACTCACCTCAGTCAAATGGGGTGGCCGAAAGAAAGAACTGAACTCTAACTGATTTGGTTAACGCCATGTTAGACACATCGGGTCTCTCCAAGGCATGGTGGGGGGGAGGCGCTAATGATTACATGTCATGTCCTAAACTGAGTTCCCACAAAGCATAAAACCATGACTCCTTTTGAGGAATGAGAAAGGAAAATATTGAAACTCTCCTACCTACGTACTTGGGGTTGTTCGGCGAAAGTCAATATACCAATTTCCAAGAAGCGCAAGCTTGGAACAAAAACCGTGGATTGTGTTCTTCTGGGCTATGCTTTTCATAGCATTGGCTATAGATTTTTGATAATAAAATTTGAGGTATCCAACATGAATGTTGGTACAATTATGGAGTTGAATGATGCGACTTTCTTTGAGGACATATTTCCTATGAAGGGTATGTCAAGTTCATCAAATCAGGAGATACCTACTCCTTCTAATGAGGAATTTGCTGTAATTCCTGAACCCACCATTGGATGGAACACGTTGAGAATCCTGTTGAGGATGACAATGAAACTCCTATAAGGAGTAAGAGACAGAAGACTGCAAAGTCCTTTGGTGATGATTTCATTGTGTACCTCGTGGATGACACACCCAGGACTATTTCAGAAGCCTATGCATCTTCTGATGCTGACTACTAGAAGGAAGCTGTCCGCAGCGAGATGGATTCCATCTTAGCTAACGAAACCTAGGAAATCACTGGTCGTCCTTGTGGGTGCAAACCTGTAGGATGTAAGTGGGTGTTCAAGAAAAAGTTTAGACCTGATCGTACGATTGAAAAGTACAAGGCACGGCTTGTGGCTAAGGGTTATACCCAAAAAGAAGGTGAAGACTATTTTGATACTTACTCACTTGTGGCTAGACTAACCACTATTCGGGTGCTACTATCACTGGCTGCCTCACACGGTCTTCTCGTTCATCAAATGGACGTTAAGACGGATTTCCTCAATGGAGAGTTGAAGGAGGAAATTTAAATGGATCAGCCCGATGGTTTTGTAGTACCTGGTCAGGAAGGAAAAGTGTGCAAGTTATTAAAGTCTTTATATGGCCTTAAACAAGCTCCTAAAGAGAGGCATGAGAAGTTCGAAAGAACATTAACTGCTGCAGGCTTTATAGTAAATGATGGTGACAAGTGTGTGTACTATCGCCATGGTGGGGGCGAAGGAGTTATTCTTTGTCTGTATGTCGATGACATACTGATCTTTGGAACCAAACTTGATTTAATCAAGGAGGTTAAGGATTTCTTATCTCGTTGTTTTGAGATGAAGGATCTAGGAGTGGCTGGTGTTTTCTTAAATATCAAGCTATTGAGAGATGATAATGGTGGGATTACACTACTTCAGTCTCACTATGTGGAAAAGGTCTTGAGTCGTTTTGGGTATGGCGACTGCCAGCCTTCTCCAACTGCATATGATGCTAGTGTGTTGCTTCAAAAGAATCAACGGATTGCTAGATATCAACTGAGATACTCTCAGATTATTGTCTCGCTTATGTATTTGGCGAGTGCCATGAGGCTTGACATCTCTTTTGCTGTGAGCAAGCTGACTCGGTTTCTGTCAAAACCAGGAGATGATCATTGGCGTGCGCTTGAGAGAGTTATGCGCTACTTGAAAGGCACTGCGAGCTATGGGATTCACTACACCGGGTATCCAAGGGTACTGGAGGGTTATAGTGACTCAAACTAGATATCTGATGCTGATGAGATTAAGGCCACAAGTGGTTATGTTTTCACACTTGATGGTGGCGCTGTTTCCTGGAAGTCTTGCAAGCAGACCATCTTAACGAGGTCAACTATGGAAGCAGAACTCACAGCATTAGACACTGCCACTGTTGAAGCAGAGTGGCTTCATGAACTCTTGATGGACTTACCTATGGTTGAAAAGCCAATACCCCCTATCCTAATGAACTGTGATAATCAAACGGTGATCGTTAAGATAAACAGTTCTAAGGATAATATGAAGTCATCAAGGCATGTGAAGAGGAGATTGAAATCTGTCAGAAAATTGAAGAACTCCGGAGTTATTACGTTGGATTATATCGAAACATCGAAAAACTTGGAAGATCCCTTCACAAAGGGTTTATCACGTAATGTGATAGATAATGTATCGATTGTGATGGGTTTGAGACCCACCGCATGAGTTATCCACAGTGGTAACCCACTCTATGTGATCGGTGATCCCGTGAAGTAGAAGTGGGAGACAATTTGTTGGTCAGCTGGGAGGAGAGTATCCCACTCCGTGAAGATGCAATACTCTCCTGATCTGCATGGTAGGTTGATACTTATCTTAATGTGTTCTAAGTGGCTTATTCGGGTAAGCAGAGATGTTGCCCTGCAGAGCATCTCCTGAGGAACACACCTATATGAATTTGACTGTTAACGTCGCAGTCTGTGAGAATTGGGTGTTCTCTAATTAATTCATGAAAGGCCCTGGAGTATGACGTATACGCTCCACCCGCGAGGAAGCCTTGCAGCAGCCCGGTATCGGTCAAGAATTTGTGTGAAACTAGTCTCGCAGAAAACTTGTAGTTTAAGGCATAGTCCACTATTCAAGTTGTGATCTAGTGTAGCATAAATCTCTGAGTGGAAGTTCAACTTTACAGTCTTCACTGAGCACCGGTATATAAACAATGTTTTGGAACTAAATGATGAGATGTGCCAATGAGACTCTATGGGGGATTGTTGGAATTTTGCTAGTAGGCCTTTGGCCCAAAGCCCAACTAAAATTATAAAATTCTCTTGGCCCATTCATGCACACATGTGAGTGGAATGAGTGGCACTAAAGTTTAGTTCCACCACGAAAGTTGAGAGAGAGTTGCACCTCTTTATAAGGATAGCTCTTCTACCACTTGTATGAGCATGAGAAGATGAGACCTACACGCGCGCTCCTCCTCCTCGCTCGCCTCGCCACGCCACGCCTCGCCTCGCCTCGCCTCGACGCGGGTTACAGGAATAAGTCGAGCCGAGGACAGATCTATGCACGTTGTCTATATTGTTGCTGCTCGGGAATAATTAATAAGTCATAATTAACGGAAGTGTTAATGCCTCAGCCATTTCCTATCCTTTTGGAACGTGGGGCTGTTACTTGGACGTGGGCTTTTCTCCACGATCCACCCGGCCCGCATTATATAGTCAGGCAGACGTCTACCCTAGCCACCGACACAACATATGGTTTCGCACCACCGTTCCAGATCATTGCGCCGCCACGCAAGTCTTCTTCATCCCTTCTTCCGGCGTGCACCGCGAGAAGGGGCGGCAGGCCTCCGGAACCCCGCCTCTTGTGATCCTGTACGGGAGAGGGGCGGTCAGGTTTTTGGGGAGCGCACTCGCGCGACTGCTGGCAGCGACGACTTCGCCAACGACGATTTCTTCCCCGACCTCGGCAACCTCTTCTTCAACGACATGGGCGACAACATCAACGCCTGCGGTGCTGCTCCTGTTGCACCGTATGTGATTCTGTCCTTCTTGTTTGAGATCATGGTAGAATTCATGCTTCTAGTATGTGCCCTAGATTTGATCGGTTTATCTGCTATGCTACTCAGCATGTTTAGTACAATTTATGTTACTGTTGTCATGATTTATTTCCTATTTATTCGAATTAAATATCATAGTAATTTGTTCATATTTCCAACACTAATCGCTGGAATCTGCTTTCCATGCATGTACAATTGCAACAAAGAAGTCACCCATGTCAGTTTCTCCATATCAATATTCTTAAACAGAACGGTGGAGGAAAACATTAACCAATCGAACATGGAGACCCATGTCACCGACCGTTCATGTAGTTTTTGGCCTGCTGGAAATGGAACCCTGTCCGCTGCCACTGCAGCATCTCGTATTTCCACGGGAACCCGTCGCCGTTAATGATGTTGCCGTTCTCGTGCTTGCCGGCACCAGCACCCCGCCACCCCGCCGCCCGCGACCTCTTATTTGTCGCTGCCAGAAGCCGGGGTGTGATAGCAGCCTGCCTATTGCCGGCCGGGTCCACCCTGGCCCCTGCGAGAGCATGGGCGATGAAGAGCACGACCACGGCCGAGGCAGAGAGAATGGCGGCGCACGGATGCCACCTCACACCGCCTCTGGTCCGCTGTTCCGGCGGTTTGGCATCTGACTCCATTTTTATGAAACGGGGTGTTTTATTATTTAAAAGGTTTAAGCATTATATCCGGCCTCTTCATAATTAAAATGCACACAACTACGAAAAATCCTCTCGCACAAAAGAAAAATGAAAAGGCGAAATACTAGGAAACATGTAGAGTGCGTAACGCCTAAAGAAGAGGTGGACCAATCCTAAAATCATGTTGTCACCCATGTTGAGTAAAAGTATCCATCGCCGTATTCTTCAATCATGTACACACCTTTGTAAATAGGTCTCGATTCTCCACGCATTATAGAGAGGATCATAAACGAAGAGTCCCGGTACATCTGTAGATAACCTGCATCAGAGAAGTACTTTTATCATTAAAAAACCAAATAATGGCAAGCGCTCTCACCCTAAGAAGAGTTCTAAACATGTGATCAATCCCATGTAACCAGTTGCCAAATACATTAGTAACACTACAAGGAGGATACAAGCCAGAAGCTATCTTGATGACTGACCATATAGAACAAGCCAATTTGCATTGGAAGAACAAATGTGTTATTGTCTCATCATGATGACAAAAAACACATTGCGGACTTCCATGCCAAATTTCTCTTAATAAGGTTATCTTTAGTAAGAACTAGGGGTTGGGGCGCCATCTGGTGGCGCCTCCTGAGTGGAAGTTTGTGCGGTGCCCGATTGACAAGCGACCCTTTCACCCTTTTTTTTCCTTAATAATTGCTGATAAACATGCATATATAAGCAAGGACTTGCAATAGAATTTACAGCTAATAACAAAACAACCTTCCTTTGAACAAACAACAATATCTTAGAAAGGTTGACCCGCTTGGGTGGTGGATTATTCCCAACCAGATTAAACACTATATCCTACGAATAACAACAGAAAATTGCACACTTGAGGGGCTAGCAGGTTGAAGCTCTGCTAGCAGTGGAAGTTCACGACGATGGAGCAGTTGTCTTTGCTCCTCCTGTTCACTGGCTGAAGCTTTACTAACAATGGATAAAGTATAAAGCTGTCATTTCTTGTAGCATTTCAGTTTGCCTTATTTCCTTAGCGATGCCAATTAGCCTATGTATATGATGGCCAACTAAAAAAGCCCATTCATAGCTGACCTAGCAGCTAATTTAAGAACCATTTAACGTTTGAAGAAAGACTATGTATATAGGTATATCATGTTTAATGGGAAAACATATGAGATCCTCAACCACTGAATGCACTATTAGTCGCGATGATTGAACCTTTTGTTCAATCGGCCTTATTGTAGCATGACAATTACAATAAGAGAATAAGAGTATAAGGTGGCTGGAAATGAAAGACTAACTACAAAGTAGTACCAACTTGCACTCATTTAAAATTATTTGAGCTTTTGTTTCAGAAATTGCAACAAGAACATATTGGTAAAAAAATGCAATCTAAAGAACCCAACAAGTTAACTGGTTAAAACATCAGCTGACCAAAGCTTTGTCCACTACCCTCGTTGTAATACAAATAAAAATAAGAAAGTAGCTGGAGGTATGTACATGGCTCGTAAGAACATCTTAAGCACATCTTTCTGGTGATGCTCTTATGTTCATGAACTAATAGTACCATACCTGTTTAATATGACAAAGAAATCAACTCCATGAATCCTATCACCCAATTGGATTAACCTGTCGAGGAATTGGAGAAAAGCAACACACAAACATTCATAATGAGATCATATTCTCACATACATTTGAAATGGACTACAAGAACCTGAAGTACCATGAGCATCTATTTTACCATAGATTATTAGTTCGCAGAAGTATATATTTACCTCTAGCCTCATTGGAATACACACTGTACAGTCTTGCAACCGGTCATATATAGTCGGCACACCCATGGATCAGCACAGCGGGCTGCTTAAGATCCATTGGTAAGCTTATGCTTTTAGAGTTTAGCATTGCAGCAACATCTGTCATGGTGGGCCAGTCTGCTGGATCTTCCTGAGCACAAGGCATTGCGACATGAGAGCATTTTGTTATCTCAGCGATTATATCTGTCCGCTAACAATGGATCCACATGCTCATGCAACCTTTGTTCCTTCCACATATGCCAGTCCTGAAATAGTTATTCAACATGAGAGAACTACAGCGCGAAAGAAGGGAAATAATCTGGCAACAAAAGTAAACATCTCGTGAATGTGAACCCCGGTGCTTGGGTATTCATCTTCCCCATCGACAGCTCCGACGTTGGCGGCGAGTTGTCCCTTCTATTCGCCACCGCCTCCTTCCCCAAGAAGATTTGTGCTTCGCCGCTGTCCACCGTCAGCTGCTGCGCCACCTCCCGCTCCGCTTTCGCTGCCACTTCCACCAGATCCGCCAGTGTAGCTACAACATTTCATCAATTGTTTAGTGTAGGCATCTCATACAAGTGATTTAGCCTTTGGTTTAGCTGTTGATGCACCCTACATATCTGAATAGGCATCTCATCTTTTCGAGATGAAGTTTAGAAAATACATAACATACCATACAGTCTCAGATGACGAGCTCCTCTAGTACACCATCTTTCTTGAACATGACCTCCTCTTTACTTGTAGGCAAGCATACTTGAAACCACACCTGTATGTAAATAAGAAGTAAAAAAACAGGGCAGATAGAACTCACACAACGGCTCTAAGAATAAGTGACATCAATTACCAAAAGCAACCAATGCACAACTTGTGGATGGTCACACTTGGGGAAGTAACTGTGAGTACCTCTAGTATCGTGGGAACAATATTGAACGCCGTCATTGTAAGAATGAAATTTATAGCGTTACAGCCTCTGTCGATTAGGAGATTTAGAGCTCCAGTTTGCTAGCTGAAACACATAAATAGGCAAGGGACCATTATATAAAATTCAAATAATCGACTCAAACATCAGAAATCACACAAATTAAAATAAAGCAGTGTTGAAAATTTCTCTGAACCCAAAGCTTTTCTTTCCTTGATTCTGAAAGGAACTCCCTGTGCGCATTCATCATGTACTAACTCAGGGAAGACCAAATACAAGTACAACCATCTTTTATATAATACCTTCCAGTGAAAAATAATT
>LR738712.1:837044867-837058857 GCA_902687465.1 Secale cereale | reverse complement strand
TACGTACGATTGTATCGTTTGCTCGATGGTTGGGGGGGCCTAAGCCCCTGCTCGCCCCCCCGGCTCCGCCACTGCATGCAGTGATATACTCAATCTTCAAGAGGCGATGCATGATATATCTATTTGACATGCATGACGGAAAAAACCCGAACGAATTGAACTAATGATAGATGCTAAACACACAAAAAAAACAATCATATCGATGTATAATAATTATACCTGGACGTTTGCCCATCCCTTGGCGATATCAGTTAGGTTGGAGTCCGTCTCACCGACATACCCCCAGCTCACGCGACGCCGCTTCACAGGATCATAGAAGGATGTGGACGCAAATAACTTTCCCCAGTTGTACCTCAAGCCGATCCCCACGTCCAATTCCGGGTCCAACGGTGTCCACTTGTTGGCCGCCGCATCGAACCTCCCCAGCGCATAGTAGTCGTGCCGTTCATCATCCATGCTCGCCTTCAGCACATACAACTCCTTCTCCGATGAGTTCTTGCTGTCACCGACGGGGTATAAGTCGACGCACTCCCACATGCCGGTGCCTTCAACACGGTGGACCGGGTGCGGGATGAGCTCGAAGTTGATGAAGTCTTTCGTCTTGTACATGAGGGCGATGCCGGCATGACCATGGTCGTCCTTGGACCCAATGATGGTGCGCCACGTGTTATCAGACTTATCGAACCATGCTGTCATGGGGTCGCGGAAGTCTTTTTTATAGGTCCCGGGGGGCGGGAAGAGGACAGGGTTGCCCGGGTACTTGGTCCAGGTGCGGAGGAGGGGGTCATTAGGGTCTGCAGGTTCGGCGAGGCACTGAACCTGGGCAAGGTCGTCCGTGTTGCCCGTATAGAGCACGACGACTTTGCCGTTGGGGAGCAAGGTGGCGGAGCCCGTCAAGACGCCGTTGCTCTCGTACCAGTGCTCGGGGACCATGGCGAGGGGCAGGCTGCGCCAATTGACCATGTCACGGGACACGGCGTGGCCCCATGAGATGTTGCCCCACGTTTCGCCCGTCGGGTTGTACTGGTAAAAGAAGTGGTACCATCCACGGTAGTACATCGGAGCTGCATGTTGTATTTGAATTAGCTAATAAGTTCCACAGCTGATAGACAGATAGACAGCGAGCAAGTGATCCATGAACGTACTAACCGTTGGGATCTGCACAAATGTCGCCGGAGTAGGTACGCCGCGGACGGTCAGCAGACAAAAAAGAAAGCAGCCATGTGAGCATCTCCATAGATACATCAAACCTTGAGAAAAATGAACCCGAAATAGTACTCCCTCCGTTTCTTTTTAGTCCGCATATAAGATTTGGTCAAAGTCAAACTTCATAACTTTGACTAACTTTGTAGAACAAAATGTCAACATTCATAATGCGAGATCGACATTAATAGGTGCGTCGTGATATTAACTTTCATATCGTATACCTTTAGTATTGTAGATGTTGATATTTTTTGATATATATTTGGTCAAACCTTGCATCGCTTGACTTTGATCAAATCTCATATGCAGACTAAAAAGAAACGGAGGGAGTACTGGTTAGTGGTTACCGACCGTTCATGTAGTGCTTGTCCGGCTGGAAATGGAACCCCGTGCGCTGCCACTGCAGCATGGCCTTGCTCCACGGGAACCGATCCTTGCCGCCGCCGCCCTCCCCTGTGCTGCTTGCCGTCTCTGCCAGGATACGGGCCCGGACATGCCCGTCGCCGGACTGCGGCCCGGCCACCATGAGCGTGTGGGCGACTAGAAGCGCCGCCACGGCCGAGATGGCCAAGACGGCGGCGCATGCGCGCCACCTAACCCCGCCGCTAGTCCGGTAAGGCATGGCGTGTGACTCCGTCACGGCAGGCGAACGGCAGTTCGAACAATGAGAATTTGTTCGACTCCTACGTCGGCTCAAACCGAGAATGTGTTGGGCAGCACAGCCAAGCGGAGGGGATTTATAGTGCACTTGGGCACCGGCAATAATGCCCATAGATATCACCAAACCGAATATTGATAACGCGTATTACAAATGCCCCTAGCCGATCGAGAGATCTACCAAATCAAATCTGCTGGGTAGCCATGCTCGATCTCGTCTATCCCTAAAAATTCTGTCGAGATACGTATTTCATAATAGTCGTATGTACGGCTTAAAGGAAAATCTTCCTAACTTTCATGGTCCAACGAGATTATCCAAATCATACTCTAATTAAGATTAGATAATGTAATACACCACAAGAATGTTAGCCATACTCAATCTCACAGATCTTCGCTGGAGATGTTAAGTACTCCCTTCGTCCGGTAAAAAGTGTATGTTTGGCTTCAAAATTTGTCCACAAAAGAGTGTACTTCTACCTTCTCAATGCACTTTAATGTACTTCTCTCTCATCACACGGTAATCAAGACCAATAACAATTTATACTACATGTACTTAGCTCATTGGGGTTGGGTAATTAAAGAGGAGAGAGATGGTGGCTTGCACCTTTCCAATGTATTTTTTACTTCACTCCATAATTTGTCCTAAAATCTCTAGATGTTCACTCTTCACCGGACGGAGGGAGTAATGCCTAGCCGATAAGTGCTACGTTTTCTCATGCTTGTTCGGCAGGTGCTACGCATGACAGATCTTCCAAAGACTTCAAGCTATGTCGGCTGGTGGTACTTTGAGGCATGTGTTGCACGTTTTAGGTTTACTGCACCGGTTGTAGGTTCCGATACATTACGTGGATGGATCGACGACGACACCGGTTTTAGATATGGGGAGTGCGAGCACTTAACATTATCGAGTTTGTAGGTGTGAGTGGTGGATCCGGATGGCTTGATGTATGTTCTGGTCAGATCTCTCTTGAAGGGAAATCTTTTCGTATCTTTCAAATCCACCCTGAGATTGTCCAGATCATATTTACTTATTCAGTACTCCAGTTACGTCGAGAGATTTTTTTACCAAACGAAACTTGATACTGCAATATACATACCCCATAACATGCGCTGCTAGGCCAGAAATTTGTCCAAATCAAAATTAGTATCGTATTCTAAATGAACAATATAATCAGCAATATTAATAGCTGAGAGATTTGATGCAATCAAAAATAAATCTCAAGTTCAGCAGATGATCAGATAATATCGAGATATACATAATGAATGTAATAATGGTGCAGCCATGTGCAAGTAATGTAGCCGAGAGATAGCGGAGCAAGAGAAAGCGAAATGAACAATGCTATACACACGACACAATGCACACAATTCATGCATGATACTTAAATCCAGCCGGGCATGCACATGGTTGAGAAGGGCACCAGCGGCTGGATTAGCAAGTCGTGCATAAATCGGGCAGGACTGTCGTCTGGGTAGCAGTTTCGAAGCGAAATCACATACTCCCAAGTGGCGCCACATCAGACAGGCCTTTCGGAAGTTGGCCCATGCTTTCGAAAGTTGGCCCATGCTTTCGAAAGTTGATGTACTTCCAATTTTGTTGAAAAATCAAATTATTTCAAAGTTTGACCAGTTTGTGCAAAAATATATCAATGCTTGTGAAACCAAATAGATATATGATAAAAATATATTATATCATAAATCTAATGCTGGTAATTTGTTGGCATGAATTTTGATGTATTATTGTATAAATATAGTCGAACATAAAAACATGACTATTCAACAAAGTTGAAAGCACATTATTTCAAGGACGAAGGGAGTAGTTGGAATGCATATATGTGGTTTCATTTGGCAAGGCCTCCTAGCGATTTACTACGGTTTTTGAGAGAAGAAAAGAAATCAGTGGAAAGCAAGGGTGGGAAGATGGCGATCAGGTAGGAACGAGCCGTCCACACCTATCGCTAACTTCCAGTCGACTGGAAATTAGTCGCGTCTTTTTTTATACAGAAAAACCCGTAGAAGGTGAAAAGGAGGGTTGTTCTCTTCATAAAAAGTTCAAAAAGGATAAGCTTGTAGCCTACCATTCTTTTTTTTTCTTTTTCTTTGAAACGAGGCAAAAGACTTCCCATTTTCATTGATTAAGAAGAAGAAAATTGTTCGGTTAATTGACAAAAAACCAGGATAAAACCGATACAAGCCAACCCATTTGACATGGGCACAACCGGCCAACCTGGCAACCGACATGAACCCCGAAACTGCAAAGAAGAAAGACATGCGCCGAGGAGTCGCAAGCGTCATCGTCATCACCGGTTGCCTCGAACGTGCGACTCCGACTTCACCATAGAGCTCCATCATCGAAGTCAACTCGCGAACAGCCGCAGAAGCCACTACGGCACATGCCAACAGATGGCCAGACGCGCAAGCAGCCGACGGCTCCGACTTTGACGACGAGCATCGCAAGGGAAATATGCATGACTTGCGCCGACCGTGCCCTTCGTAACAGAAGAGCACTTCGGACACGCCGGAAAGAACCGACTACCGAAGTCCACGCCGCAACCTGAGCTCCTCTCGACGGCATCATCATTGCCAAACAGAAACCAGCATCCCGCCTCAACAAACCACGCGGCGAAGATGCCGCAATCCACTAGTCTCCCAGTCGTAGCCGGCTCCGAGACGATGCCCGCAAGGAGGAGAAAGACGCGAAGACGCCTCCATCGCCAGATCCGACGGATCTGAGGTTTCCCTCCGGAGCCAAAGCCGCGGGGAGGAGGAGCACACCTCAACGATGACGCTTCCAAGAAAGTTCACGGCACCCGCGGGCGCCACCGCCGTCGGATCCGAAGAAGGCCGGAGCAAAGATTTCTCCCGGAGATGCGCCGACCACCTGCCATCACCGACCGCCGTCCACCAGCCACCACCTGCTGAGGCCGACATTCTAGCCGTGGGATCCCATGATCCACCACGACCAGACACGCACCACCCCCTGGCCGAAGCCGCCGTCCACCACCGCAGCACCACCATGGCCACCACCACCGCAGCAACCAGCACCGCATCGCAAAGCGCAACATCCAGGTCGATGCACCTCGCACCAGATCCAATCGGAGCCGCACGAGCGAAGTAGCAGAGCAGACAAGCCCAGCCGATCACCGCGCCCGCCGCACGCCAGCCACCAGCGCGCCCGGCCGCCGATCTGCGCCCCACGCGCACATCCAGATCCGCCCGACGCCGCGCGAACGCGTGCCGTCCATGCCCCGGCCACACCAGGAGCCCGGACCGAAGCCGCCGCCCCGGCGCTCCACCAGCCGCCCGCAAGAGGCCCGCCGCCGCCGCAGTCCGTCCGACGCCGCCCCGCCCAGAGCTCCCCTGCTCGTGAGAGATGCAACCCGCCGCAGAGAAAAAGGAGCCCCGCCACCGCCTGGTCCATGAGAGCTTTGCCCGCGGGAGGCACCGGCGACGGCGAGGGGGAGGATTGGATGGGGCGGGCGGAGGTCTGGGAGATTTGGTCGCCGCCCGTGTCGCCCCTGGGAGGGAGTGACGCGAGGGCCTCTTACCGTTCTCTTCATAATGACATATGTTTCCTTCTAAAAAACATTATTTTTAGAAACAAAAAAAATACATATATTTTCCGTCATATAACAGTGCGACGCACACACACGAGCAGCCAACTGAGCCGGCACATATGCACTGTAGGATACCGATGTACTATGGGAAGCTGTACTGTAGTTCTTTTTTGTGCAAGAAGCTGCACTGTAACTAGTAGGCTGTAGTGAATGGTTATTTTTTTCTAATTTTATTTTCAGGCAGTTTTCTATTAGAACAAGAAGTCGTTTCAAAGACAACATGTTTTGAAGTATTCGGAAAATGATTTTTTTTAATTATAACATTATTTTAAAATTTTCAAATGAAATTCAAAAGTTCTGAACAAATTTTGGAGATCCCAAAAATATTTTTTACATGAAAAACTTTTTCTGATTAAGAAACTAATTTTGTAAGTTCCAAACAAATTTTTAAAGAGTAAAATGCACTGGCGGTCCTTGAACTTGCGAAGAAAGCACGCTTTGGTCACCGTACTTCAAAGTACGACCAATACGGTCACTCAATACGCGTACACGTGATTATACGGTCACTGTTCACCATACGCCACTCGTCGCCGCTCCATTTGACCACCTGTTGACCGTTCGGAGGCGACACCTGGCTGCATCAAAGTTATGGACAAGGAGTTGGAGGAATTACAGAGCCAGCCAAGGGTTTCATTGCAAAAAACCCAGGAGAAACCCCCGCAGCCGCCAGGTGTCGCCTCCGAACGGTCAACAGGTTGTCAAATGGAGCGGCGACGAGTGGCGTACGGTGAACAGTGACCGTATAATCATATGTACGCGTATTGAGTGACCGTATTGGTCGTATTTTGAAGTACGGTGACCAAAGCGTGCTTCCTTCGCAAGTTCAAGTACCGCCAGTGCATTTTACTCATTTTTAAATCCAGATTTTTTTCAGTTTTAATGATTTTGCAAGAATTCCTAACTATCTCTTGAAAATTGTGTTTCGTTTAATCCCAAAGATTTTTTCAAACAATGATATTTTCTATTAACATATAAATTTTGATAATCCCAAACATTTTTATGAAATTTTGAAACAAAATTTGAAATTTCTGGAGACTTTTTAGAATTTTTTTTATAAAAATAAACAAACATGAATAAGGAAACCCATGTTAACCAGACCTCACTCGGAAAAAACATAGACAAAAATTGTGTGGCCCCATGAGTGCGCTGCTCTGTGTGTTTCAGCGCCTATGTACAATGCGTCAGATAGGGCTTTCCTCATTTGGTGCTCCCATTTCCACCCATGGAGGAAGATCCTTCGTATCTTTCAAGATCCACCCGGAGAGATTATCCAAATCATAATTAGTACTCCAGTTAAGAGGAGAGATTTATTTTCCCAAACGAAATATAATACTGCAATATACATACCCCAGAAGGTAATGCTGCTAGGCCAGAAATTTGTCCAAATCAAATTTTTGGTATCCTAAATGAACAATATAATCCACAATACTGATAGCTGAGAGATTTGATGCAAACGAAAAATAATCTCTAGTTCAGCAGATGATCCAACAATATCGAGATATACATAATATAAATAATACAGGTTTGCTATTTCACATCTAGATGTGAGATATTATCTCACATCTAATACGCTCATCCTTGACTTTTTTTTAAATCTCGCATTAATTTTAAGGATGAGGGAGTTTGATGTGAGATAATATCTCACATCTAGATATGATATAGATAGACCCTAAATAATAATAATATGGTGACTTGCAAGTATAGTAGTCGAGAGATAGTACTGCGTGGAAGCGGAGGGAGAGAAAGCGAAATCACATGTTGGCTCCCAAGTGGCGCCACATCAGACAGGCCTTTTTCGGCTATTTGGTAGTTGGCCCATAGTTGGAATGCATACATGTGATTTCGTTCAAAAACCACTAATTAGGGCATCTCCAACAGCTGTAAGATAGGTGCTGATAAATTTGCCACCTAGGACATAGTGATGATGTGGCATGTAATAAATGTAAAGAGAGAGCAAAGTTGTATGTAGAATAACCAACAGCCTTTGCACAAGCTCCAAGGTGAAATAGAGAGCAATCACATTTATTTACTCGCCATCTATTGGATAGTTTAGATACAATCTATTGTAGTAGTTGTATGATAGCTTGTTGGTTGATGACATTGATATTTTACCAACAAGACTAACATACAATCTATTGGAGATGCCCTTAAGAAGTTATCTTTGCAAAGATCGCTCCCAACTACATAGGTTGCGACAAGTGTCACACTGCACGTGCGTCACTTATGGCCACATGGGAGTTTTCCTTTTTTTCATAAATTCGTTTATTCAAAATGTTTTATATGTCGAACGCACATCCAAATCTCAAAACGTTTTTACCATTGGATTTCTAGCGTCGAGATTTTCAAAACTAAATCCGGTGTTGATAGATTTCGACAAAAAAAATATGAAATAATCAAACAAAAAATACTAAACCGAAAGCATGGTTTTTGCCTTTCTGGGAGGCACGATCGTGTTGTTGGGGAACGTAGTATTTTAAAATTTCCTACGATCATGCAAGATCTATCTACCAGATGCATAGCAACGAGAGGGAAGAGTGTGTCTACGTACCCTCGTAGACCGTAAGCGGAAGCGTCAAGTGACGCGGTTGATGTAGACGAACTTCTTCGCGATTCAACCGATCAAGCACCGAACGTACGACACCTCCGCGTTCAGCACACGTTCAGCTTGATGACGTCCCACGAGCTCTTGATCCAGTTGAGCTTCACGGGAGAGTTTCGTCAGCACGACGGCGTGGTGATGGATATGATGTATTCACCGGCGCAGGGCTTCGCCTAAGCACCGCGACGGTATGACCGAGGTGTGTTTCTGTGGAGGGGGGCACCGCACACGGCTGGAACAATTCAACTTGTGTGTCTTTGGGTGCCCCCCTGCCCCCGTATATAAAGGAGCAAGGGGGGAGGCCGGCCGGCCCTCCTATGGTGCGGCTAGGGTGCAATCCTACTAGGAATAGGATTGCAATCCTATTCCTAGTAGGAACTACCAAAGAAGGAAGAGAGGGAAAGGAAAAGAGGGAGAGGTGGCGCCCCCCAATCCTAGTCCAACTAGGATCCCTAGGTGGGGCGCCGGCCAGCCTTTATGGGCTGCCTCTCTCCTTTCTTTAAGGCCCACTATGGACCATCCCCCCTCGTAGGGGGTTCCGGTAACCCCCTCCGGCAATCCCGTTAAATCCGAAACTTTTCCGGAACACTTCCGGTGTCCGAATATAGTCGTCCAATATATCAATCTTTATGTCTCGGACATTCCGAGACTCCTCATCATGTCCGTGATCTCATCCGGGACTCCGAACTACCTTCGGTACATCAAAACTCATAAACTCATAATACCGATCGTCATCAAACGTTAAGCGTGCGGACCCTACGGGTTCGAGAACTATGTAGACATGAACGAGACTCATCTCCGGTCAATAACCAATAGCGGAACCTGGATGTTCATATTGGCTCCTACATATTCTACGAAGATCTTTTATCGGTCAAAACCGCATAACAACATACGTTGTTCCTTTTGTCATCGGTATGTTACTTGCCCGAGATTCGATTGTTGGTATCTCCATACCTAGTTCCATCTCGTTACCGGCAAGTCTCTTTACTCGTTCCGTAACACATCATCTCGTGACTAACTCATTAGTCTTTTGCTTGCAAGGCTTATTGTGATGTGTGTTACCGAGAGGGCCCAGAGATACCTCTCCGACACTCGGAGTGACAAATCCTAATCTTGATCTATGCCAACACCACGAATACTTTCGGAGACACCTGTAGAGCATCTTTATGATCACCCAGTTACGTTGTGACGTTTGATAGCACACAAGGTGTTCCTACGGTATTCGGGAGTTGCATAATCTCATAGTCATAGGAACATGTATAAGTCATGAAGAAAGCAATAGCAAAAAAAACTAAACGATCATAGTGCTATGCTAACGGATGGGTCTTGTCCATCACATCATTCTCCTAATGATGTGATCCCGTTGATCAAATGACAACTCATGTCTATGGCTAGGAAACATAACCATCTTTGATCAATGAGCTAGTCTAGTAGAGGCATACTAGGGACATACTGTTTTGTCTATGTATCCACACATGTATTAAGTTTCCGGTTAATACAATTCTAGCATGAATAAAAGACATTTATCATGATATAAGGAAATACAAATAACATCTTTATTATTGCCTCTAGGGCATATTTCCTTCAGTCTCCCACTTGAACTAGAGTCAATAATCTAGATTACAAAGTGATGATCCTCACACCCATGGAGTCCTGGTGCTGATCATGTTTTGCCCGTGGAAGAGGCTTAGTCAACGGGTCTGCAACATTCAGATCCGTATGTATTTTGCAAATCTCTATGTCTCCCTCCTTGACTAGATCGCGGATGGAATTGAAGCGTCTTTTGATGTGCTTTGTTCTCTTGTGAAACATGGATTCCTTCGCCAAGGCTATTGCTCCAGTGTTGTCACAAAAGATTTTCATTGGACCCGATGCACTAGGTATTACACCTAGATCGGATATGAACTCCTTCATCCAGACTCCTTCATTTGCTGCTTCCGAAGCAGCTATGTATTCCGCTTCACACGTAGATCCCGCCACGACGCTCTGCTTGGAACTGCACCAACTGACAGCTCCACCGTTCAATAAAAATACATATCCGGTTTGTGACTTAGAGTCATCCGGATCAGTGTCAAAGCTAGAATCGACGTAACCATTTACGACGAGCTCTTTGTCACCTCCATACACGAGAAACATATCCTTTGTCCTTTTCAGATACTTCAGGATGTTCTTGACCGCTGTCCAGTGATCCACTCCTGGATTACTTTGGTACCTCCCTGCTAGACTTATAGCAAGGCACACATTAGGTCTGGTACACAACATTGCATACATGATAGATCCTATGGCTGAGGCATAGGGAATGACTTTCATTTTCTCTCTATCTTCTGCAGTGGTCGGGCATTGAGTCTTACTCAACTTCATACCTTGTAATACAGGCAAGAACCCTTTCTTTGACTGATCCATTTTGAACTTCTTCAAAATCTTATCAAGGTATGTGCTTTGTGAAAGTCCAATTAAGCGTCTTGATCTATCTCTATAGATCTTGATGCCTAATATATAAGCAGCTTCACCGAGGTCTTTCATTGAAAAACTCTTATTCAAGTATCCTTTTATGCTATCCAGAAATTCTATATCATTTCCAATCAACAATATGTCATCCACATATAATATTAGAAATGCTACAGAGCTCCCACTCACTTTCTTGTAAATACAGGCTTCTCCAAAAGTCTGTATAAAACCATATGCTTTGATCAGCTCATCAAAGCGTATATTCCAACTCCGAGATGCTTGCACGAGTCCATAGATGGATCGCTGGAGCTTGTATACTTTGTTAGCACCTTTTGGATCGACAAAACCTTCTGGTTGCATCATATACAACTCTTCTTTGAGATATCCATTCAGGAATGCAGTTTTGACATCCATTTGCCAGATTTCATAATCATAAAATGCGGCAATTGCTAACATGATTCGGACAGACTTAAGCATCGCTACAGGTGAGAAAGTCTCATCGTAGTCAACTCCTTGAACTTGTCGAAACCCTTTCGCAACAAGTCAAGCTTTGTAAACAGTAACATTACCGTCTGCGTCGGTCTTCCTCTTGAAGATCCATTTATTTTCGATGGTCTGCCGATCATCGGGCAAGTCAACCAAAGTCCACACTTTGTTCTCATACATGGATCCCATCTCAGATTTCATGGCTTCAAGCCATTTTGCGGAATCTGGGCTCATCATCGCTTCCTCATAGTTCGTAGGTTCATCATGGTCTAGTAACATGATTTCCAGAACTGGGTTGCCGTACCACTCTGGTGCGGAACGTACTCTGGTTGATCTACGACGTTCAGCAGAAACTTGATCCGAAGTTTCATGATCATCATCATTAACTTCCTCACTGATTGGTGTAGGAATCACTGGAACAATTTTCTGTGATGTACTACTTTCCAATCCGGGAGAAGGTACAATTACCTCATCAAGTTCTACTTTCCTCCCACTCACTTCTTTCGAGAGAAACTCCTTCTCTAGAAAGGATCCATTCTTAGCAACGAATATCTTGCCTTCGGATCTGTGATAGAAGGTGTACCCAACAGTCTCTTTTGGGTATCCTATGAAGACACATTTCTCCGACTTGGGTTCGAGCTTATCAGGTTGAAGCTTTTTCACATAAGCATCGCAGCCCCAAACTTTAAGAAACGACAACTTTGGTTTCTTGCCAAACCATAGTTCATAAGGTGTCGTATCAACGGATTTAGATGGTGCCCTATTTAACGTGAATGCAGCTGTCTCTAAAGCATAACTCCAAAACGATAGTGGTAAATCGGTAAGAGACATCATAGATCGTACCATATCCAATAAAGTACGGTTACGACGTTCAGACACACCATTACGTTGTGGTGTTCCAGGTGGCGTGAGTTGTGAAACTATTCCACATTGTTTCAAATGAAGACCAAACTCGTAACTCAAATATTCTCCTCCACGATCAGATCGTAGAAACTTTATTTTCTTGTTACGATGATTCTCTACTTCACTCTGAAATTCTTTGAACTTTTCAAATGTTTCAGACTTGTGCTTCATTAAGTAGATATACCCATATCTGCTCAAATCATCAGTGAAGGTCAGAAAATAACGATACCCGCCGCGAGCTTTAACACTCATTGGCCCACATACATCAGTATATATGATTTCCAACAAATCTGTTGCTCGCTCCATAGTTCCGGAGAACGGAGTTTTAGTCATCTTGCCCATGAGGCATGGTTCGCAAGCACCAAGTGATTCATAATCAAGTGATTCCAAAAGTCCATCACTATGGAGTTTCTTCATGCGTTTTACACCAATATGACCTAAACGGCGGTGCCACAAATAAGTTGCACTATCATTATTAACCTTGCATCTTTTGGTTTCAATATTATGAATATGTGTATCACTACAATCGAGATTCAATAAGAATAGACCACTCTTCAAGGGTGCATGACCATAAAAGATATTATTCATAAAAATAGAACAACCATTATTCTCTGATTTAAATGAATAACCATCTCGCAACAAACAAGATCCAGATATAATGTTCATGCTCAACGCTGGCACCAAATAACAATTATTTAGGTATAAAACTAATCCCGAAGGTAGATGTAGAGGTAGCGTGCCGACGGCGATCACATCGACTTTGGAACCATTTCCCACGCGCATCGTCACCTCGTCCTTAGCCAATCTTCGTTTAATCCGTAGTCCCTGTTTCGAGTTACAAATGTTAGCAACCGAACCGGTATCAAATACCCAGGTACTACTACGAGTATTAGTAAGGTACACATCAATAACTTGTATATCACATATACCTTTGTTCACCTTGCCATCCTTCTTATCCGCCAAATACTTGGGGCAGTTCCGCTTCCAGTGTCCAGTCCCCTTGCAGTAGAAGCACTCAGTTTCAGGCTTGGCTCCAGACTTGGGTTTCTTCGTGGAATTAGCAACTGTCTTGCTATTCTTCTTGAAGTTCCCCTTCTTTCCCTTGCCCTTTTTCTTGAAACTAGTGGTCTTGTTAACCATCAACACTTGATGCTCCTTCTTGATTTCTACCTCCGCAGCCTTGAGTATAGCGAAGAGCTCGGGAATTGTCTTTTGCATCCCTTGCATATTATAGTTCATCACAAAGCCTTTATAGCTTGGTGGCAGTGATTGAAGAACTCTATCAATAACACTATCCTCGTCAACTTTGCAACCAAGTTGAGTCATATGATTGTAGTACCCAGACATTCTGAGCAAGTGTTCACTGATAGAACTATTCTCCTCCATCTTGCAGCTGTAGAACTTATTGGAAATCTCATATTTCTCAATTCGGGCATTTGCTTGAAATATTAACTTCAACTCCTGGAACATCTCATATGGTCCATGACGTTCAAAACGTCGTTGAAGTCCCGGTTCTAAGCCGTAAAGCATGGCACACTGAACTATCGTGTAGTCATCAGACCGCGACTGCCAGGCGTTCAAAGCGTCTACATTAGCGGGAGGGGGCTTGTCACCCTAGCGGTGCTTCAAGGACATAATTCTTCTGTGCAGCAATGAGGATAATCCTCAAGTTACGGACCCAGTCCGTGTAATTGCTACCATCATCTTTCAACTTAGCTTTCTCTAGGAATGCATTAAAATTCAAAGGAACGGTAGCACGGGCCATTGATCTACAACAACATAGATATGCAAAAACTATCAGGACTAAGTTCATGATAAATTAAAGTTCAATTTAATCATATTAATTTAAAGAACTCCCACTTAGATAGACATCCCTCCGGTCATCTAAATGATCACGTGATCCAAATCAACTAAACCATGTCCGATCATCACGTGAGATGGAGTAGTTTCAATGGTGAACATCTTATGTTGATCATATCTACTATATGATTCACGCTCGACCTTTCGGTCTCCAGTGTTCCGAGGCCATATCTGCATATGCTAGGCTCGTCAAGTTTAACCCGAGTATTCTGCGTGTGCA
>LR738712.1:837012230-837044857 GCA_902687465.1 Secale cereale | reverse complement strand
AACCATGTCTGATCATCACGTGAGATGGAGTAGTTTCAATGGTGAACATCTTATGTTGATCATATCTACTATATGATTCACGCTCGACCTTTCGGTCTCCAGTGTTCCGAGGCCATATCTGCATATGCTAGGCTCGTCAAGTTTAACCCGAGTATTCTGCGTGTGCAAAACTGGCTTACACCCGTTGTATTTGAACGTAGAGCTTATCACACCCGATCATCACGTGGTGTCTCGGCACGACGAACTTTCGCAACGGTGCATACTCAGGGAGAACACTTATACCTTGAAATTTAGTAAGGGATCATCTTATAATGCTACCGTCGTTCTAAGCAGAATAAGAAGCATAATAAGATAAACATCACATGCAATCAAAATATGTGACATGATATGGCCATCATCATCTTGTGCTTTTGATCTCCATCTCCAAAGCACCGTCATGATCACCTTCGTCACCGGCGCGACACCTTGATCTCCATCGCAGCATCGTTGTCGTCTCGCCAACTATTGCTTCTACGACTATTGCTACCGCTTAGTGATAAAGTAAAGCAATTACATGGCGATTGCATTTCATACAATAAAGCGACAACCATATGGCTCCTGCCAGTTGCCGATAACATTACAAAACATGATCATCTCATACAAAACCGTATAACTCATCATGTCTTGACCATATCACATCACAACATGCCCTGCAAAAACAAGTTAGACGTCCTCTACTTTGTTGTTGCAAGTTTTACGTGGCTGCTACGGGCTTAGCAAGAACCGTTCTTACCTACGCATACAAAACCACAACGATGTTTCGTCAAGTATGTGTTGTTTTAACCTTCACAAGGACCGGGCGTAGCCACACTAGATTCAGCTAAAGTGAGAGAGACAGACACCCGCCAGTCACCTTTAAGCAACGAGTGCTCGTAACGGTGAAACCAGTCTCGCGTAAGCGTACGCGTAATGTCGGTCCGGGCCGCTTCATCTCACAATACCGCCGAAGCAAAGTATGACATGCTGGTAAGCAGTATGACTAGTATCGCCCACAACTCATTGTGTTCTACTCGTGCATATCATCTACGCATAGACCTGGCTCATGATGCCACTGTTGGGGAACGTAGTATTTTAAAATTTCCTACGATCATGCAAGATCTATCTACCAGATGCATAGCAACGAGAGGGAAGAGTGTGTCTACGTACCCTCATAGACCGTAAGCGGAAGCGTCAAGTGACGCGGTTGATGTAGACGAACTTCTTCGCAATTCAACCGATCAAGCACCGAACGTACGGCACCTCCGCGTTCAGCACACGTTCAGCTTGATGACGTCCCACGAGCTCTTGATCCAGTTGAGCTTCACGGGAGAGTTTCGTCAGCACGACGGCGTGGTGATGGATATGATGTATTCACCGGCGCAGGGCTTCGCCTAAGCACCGCGACGGTATGACCGAGGTGTGTTTCTGTGGAGGGGGGCACCGCACACGGCTGGAACAATTCAACTTGTGTGTCTTTGGGTGCCCCCCTGCCCCCGTATATAAAGGAGCAAGGGGGGAGGCCGGCCGGCCCTCCTATGGTGCGGCTAGGGTGCAATCCTACTAGGAATAGGATTGCAATCCTATTCCTAGTAGGAACTACCAAAGAAGGAAGAGAGGGAAAGGAAAAGAGGGAGAGGTGGCGCCCCCCAATCCTAGTCCAACTAGGATCCCTAGGTGGGGCGCCGGCCAGCCTCTATGGGCTGCCTCCCTCCTTTCCTTAAGGCCCACTATGGACCATCCCCCCTCGTAGGGGGTTCCGGTAACCCCCTCCGGCAATCCCGTTAAATCCGAAACTTTTCCGGAACACTTCCGGTGTCCGAATATAGTCGTCCAATATATCAATCTTTATGTCTCGGACATTCCGAGACTCCTCGTCATGTCCGTGATCTCATCCGGGACTCCGAACTACCTTCGGTACATCAAAACTCATAAACTCATAATACCGATCGTCATCAAACGTTAAGCGTGCGGACCCTACGGGTTCGAGAACTATGTAGACATGACCGAGACTCATCTCCGGTCAATAACCAATAGCAGAACCTGGATGTTCATATTGGCTCCTACATATTCTACGAAGATCTTTTATCGGTCAAAACCGCATAACAACATACATTGTTCCTTTTGTCATCGGTATGTTACTTGCCCGAGATTCGATCGTTGGTATCTCCATACCTAGTTCAATCTCGTTACCGGCAAGTCTCTTTACTCGTTCCGTAACACATCATCTCGTGACTAACTCATTAGTCTTTTGCTTGCAAGGCTTATTGTGATGTGTGTTACCGAGAGGGCCCAGAGATACCTCTCCACACTCGGAGTGACAAATCCTAATCTTGAACTATGCCAACACCACGAATACTTTCGGAGACACCTGTAGAGCATATTTATGATCACCCAGTTACGTTGTGACGTTTGATAGCACACAAGGTGTTCCTACGGTATTCGGGAGTTGCATAATCTCATAGTCATAGGAACATGTATAAGTCATGAAGAAAGCAATAGCAAAAAAAACTAAACGATCATAGTGCTATGCTAACGGATGGGTCTTGTCCATCACATCATTCTTCTAATGATGTGATCCCGTTGATCAAATGACAACTCATGTCTATGGCTAGGAAACATAACCATCTTTGATCAATGAGCTAGTCTAGTAGAGGCATACTAGGGACATACTGTTTTGTCTATGTATCCACACATGTATTAAGTTTCCGGTTAATACAATTCTAGCATGAATAAAAGACATTTATCATGATATAAGAAAATACAAATAACATCTTTATTATTGCCTCTAGGGCATATTTCCTTCACGTGTCTCACGCGGTTTGATGTGTCCCATCCGAACACGGACGGCTTCAGGCGCAACTCCACATGTGGGCCTGCACAGGCCGAAACGTTGCCTGGCTGGGAGTCCAAATATTCTAATGCATCATCAAGTCCTTTGGTCGTAGATTCTTTTCTCCACCTCCCGTCCCCCGCGTCGCCTCTGGGCGGCTCGGGCGGAGCCCAGCACCGCCGGCGCCTCCTCCCACCCCGCCCCCTCCACCTCCCCTCGCCGCCGTCGAATGACGCGGCCGGGCTAAGCCCGCGCAGCGGACGGCGGCGGTGGGGGCTCCCCTGGCCCGCTGCAGCGCGGGCGGCTCTGGATCTCGGGCGGCGGCCCGGTCTTCGCGGCGGTTGTCGGCTGCTGCGGCTGCGTGGGCGGCGCGGCGGCGGAGCCTGGTGGTGCTCCTGCCTCTTCCTTGGTGGCGCTCGGCTTCGGGGGCGTGGTGCTCCAGATCTCGGCGCTCCCCTTGGGTCTCTGTTTTTGCTAGGCTAGGCGGCGCGGGAGCCTCGGTGGTGCTTCGATGGCTGATGTCTACTACGCAACCTTCTTGTAGACGTTGTTGGGCCTCCAAGTTTAGAGGTTTGTAGGACAATAGCAAATTTCCCTCAAGTGGATGACCTAAGGTTTATCAATCTGTGAGAGGCGTAGGATGAAGATAATCTCTCTCAAACAACCCTGCAACCAAATAACAAAGAGTCTCTTGTGTCCCCAACACACCCAATACAATGGTAAATTGTGTAGGTGCACTAGTTCGGCGAAGAGATGGTGATACAAGTGCAATATGGATGGTAGATATAGGTTTTTGTGATAAGAAAATATAAAAACAGTAAGGTAACTAAAGATAAAAGTGGGCATAAACGGTGTTGCAATGATAGGAAACAAGGCCGAGGGTTCATACTTTCACTAGTGCAAGTTCTCTCAACAATAATAACATAATTGGATCAAATAACTTTCCCTCAACATGCAACAGAGAGTCACTCCAAAATAACTAATAGCGGAGAACAAACGAAGAGATTATGGTAGGGTACGAAACCACCTCAAAGTTATTCTTTCTGATCGATCTTATTTAAGAGTTCGTACTAGAATAACACCTTAAGATACAAATCAACCAAAACCCTAATGTCACCTAGATACTCCATTGTCACCTCAAGTATCCGTGGGCATGATTATACGATATCCATCACACAATCTCAGATTCATCTATTCAACCAACACAAAGAACTTCAGAGAGTGCCCAAAAGTTTCTACCGGGGAGTCAAGACGAAAACCTGTGCCAACCCCTATGCATAGATTCCCAAGGTCACGGAACCCGCAAGTTGATCACCAAAACATACATCAAGTGAATCGAAAGAATACCCCATTGTCACCACGGGTATCCCACGCAAGACATACATCAAGTGTTCTCAAATCCTTAAAGACTCAATCCGATAAGATAACTTCAAAGGGAAAACTCAATCCATTACAAGAAGGTAGAGGGGGAGAAACATCATAAGATCCAACTATAATAGCAAAGCTCGTGATACATCAAGATCGTGCCGTCTCAAGAACACGAGAGAGAGAGAGAGATCAAACACATAGCTACTGGTACGTACCCTCAGCCCCGAGGGTGGACTACTCCCTTCTCGTCATGGCGAGCGCCGGGATGATGAAGATGGCCACCGGAGAGGGATCCCCCCCTCCGGCAGGGTTCCAGAACGGGTCTAGATTGGTTTTTGGTGGCAACAGAGGTTTTCGGCGGCGGAACTCCCGATCTAGGTTATTTTCCGGAGGTTTCAGTATATATAGGAGGTGTTGGAGTCGGGGCCAAGCAAAGGGGGTCAATGGGCTGTCCACGAGGCAGGGGGGGCGTGCCCCCCACCCTCGTGGGCAGCCCGTGGGTCTTCTCATCCCCCTCCGGCACTTCCTGGGCTTCTTTTGGTCCAAAAACGTCCTCCGTTGAGTTTCACGTCAATTGGGCTCCGTTTGATATTCCTTTTCTGCGAAACCCTGAAACAGGAGAAAAACATAAACTGGCACTGGGCACTAGGTTAATAGGTTAGTCCCAAAAATCATATAAAGTGTATAATAAAGCCCATAAAACATCTTAGAAGTATAATATAATAGCATGGAACAATCAAAAATTATAGATACGTTGGAGACGTATCAAGCATCGCCAAGCTTAATTCCTGCTCGTCCTAGAATAGGTAAATAATAAAAACAGAATTTTTGATGTGGAATGCTAACCAATATAATTCTCAATGTAATTTTATTTATTGTGGCATGAATGTTCAGATTGGAAAGATTCAAGACAAAAGTCTATATTGACATAAGAATAATAATACTTCAAGCATACTAACAAAGCAATCATGTCTTCTCAAAATAACATGGCCAAAGAAAGTTATCCCTACAAAATCATATAGTCTGGCTATGCTCCCTCTTCATCACACAAAATATTCATATCATGCACAACCCCGGTTTCAGCCAAGCAACTGTTTTCATATTCAATTTTTCAAACCTTTCAACTTTCACGCAATACATGAGTGTGAGCCATGGATATAGCACTATAGGTGGAATAGAGTGGTGGTTGTGGAGAAGACAAAAAGGAGGAAGATAGTCTCACATCGACTAGGCGTATCAATGGGCTATGGAGATACCCATTAATAGATATCAATGTGAGTGAGTAGGGATTGCCATGCAACGGATGCACTAGAGCTATAAATGTATGAAAGCTCAACAAAAGAAACTAAGTGGGTGTGCATCCATCTTGCTTGCTCATGAAGACCTAGGGCATTTGAGGAAGCCCATCGTTGGAATATACAAGCCAAGTTCTATAATGAAAATTCCCACTAGTATATGAAAGTGACTAAACATGAGACTCTTTATCATGAAGAACATGGTGCTACTTTGAAGCACAAGTGTGGAAAAAAGATAGTAGCAATTGTCCCTTTTCTCTTTTTTTTGGAGGGGCCTTCTTTTTTTTGGCCTTTCCTCACATGGGACAATGCTCTATAATGACGATCATCACACTTTTATTGATTTACAACTCGATATTACAACTCGATGCTAGAACAAAGTATGACTCTATATGAATGCCTCCGGCGGTGTACCAGGATGTGCAATGAATCAAGAGTGACATGTATGAAAAATTATGCATGGTGGCCACGAACACAATGTCAACTACATGATCGTGCATGGAAATATGACAATGATGAAGCGTGTCAAAGCAAACGGAATGGTGGAAAGTTGCATGGCAATATTTCTCGGAATGGCTATGGAAATGCCATGACAGGTAGGTATGGTGGCTGTTTTGAGGAAGGTATATGGTGGGTGTATGGTACCGGCGAAAGTTGCGCGGTACAAGAGAGGCTAGCAATGGTGGAAGTGTGAGAGTGCGTATAATCCATGGACTCAACATTAGTCATAAAGAACTCACATACTTATTACAAAAATTTACGAGTCACCAAAACAAAGCAATCAACGCATGCTCCTAGGGGGAGGTTGGTAGGAGTTAACCATCGCGCGCCCCCGACCTTCACACAAAGGTTGACACTCAATAAATACCTCATGCTCTAACTTCGTCACATAGCGGTTCACCATACGTGCATGCTACGGGAATCACAAACTTTAACACAAGTATTTCTCAATTTCATAATAACTCCACTAGCATGACTCTAATATCACTATCCTCATATCTCAAAACAATTATCAAGCATCCAACTTCTCATCATATTCAATGCACTTTGTATGAAAGTTTTTTACTACATTGATCTTGGATGCCTATCATGTTAAGGCTAGTTTTTATAGCCAAAGTACACATGTTGTTCTAATAGACTCTCAAAAGGATATAAGTGAAGCATGAGAGATCAACAATTTATACTCCCTCCGTCCGAAAATACTTGTCATCAAAATGGATAAAAAGAGATGTACCTAGAACTAAAATACATCTAGATACATCTTCTTTTATTTACTTTGATGACAAGTATTTTTGGACGGAGGGAGTACAAAATAAAATTACCACTGTGCTAAAAAAGATATAAGTGAAGCACTAGAGCAAACTATTTAACTCAAAAGATATAAGTGAAGCACATAGAGTGTTCTAACAATTCCTAGGCCATATTTATCTCTCTCAAAAAGGTGTGTCCAGCAAGGATAATTGTGGCAAACTAACAAGCAAAGACTCAAATAATACATGACGCTCCAAGTAAAACACATATCATGTGGTGAATAAAAATATAGTCCCGAGTATAGTTACCGATAGATGAAGACGAAAGAGGGGATGCCTTCCCGGGGCATCCCCAAGCTTAGGCTTTTGGTTGTCCTTGAATTTTACCTTGGGGTGTCTTGGGCATCCCCAAGCTTAGGCTCTTGCCACTCTTTGTTCCGTAGTCCATCAAAGCAATACTCAAAACTTGAAAACTTCACAACACAAAACTTAGACAAAAATCTCGTGAGCTCCGTTAGTATAAGAAAACAAACCACCACTCAAATGTTCTGTAATGAACTCATTCTTTGTTTATATTGGTGTTAAAACTACTGTATTCCAACTTATCTATGATTCATACTCCCCAATACTACTCATAGATTCATCAAAATAAGCAAACGACACACGAAAAACAGAATCTGTCAAAAATAGAACAGTCTGTAGTAATCTGCAACTTCTGCATACTTCTGTAACTCCAAAAAATGAAATAAATTGTTAAACGTGAGGAATTTGTCTATTAATCATCTGCAAAAAGAATCAACTAAATAGCACACTCCAATAAAATCTGGTGACCATTCAAGTGAGCGCAAACGATTCTGTTTTTCACAGCAAGATCATATAAACTTCACACAAGTCTTCCCAAAGGTTCTACTTGGCACAAACACTAATTAAAACACAAAACCACATCTAAACAGAAGTTAGATGCAATATTTATTCCTAAACAGAAGCAAAAAGCAAAGAACAAAAATAAAATTGGGTTGCCTCCCAACAAGCGCTATCGTTGAACGCCCCTAGCTAGGCACAATGATTTTAATGATGGTTGCATAAAAGATAAGAATTGAAACATAAGGAGAGCATCATGAAAAATATGACTAGGACATTTAAGTCTAACCCACTTCCTATGCATAGGGATTTTATGAGCAAACAACTTATGGGAACAATAATCAACTAGCATAGGAAGGCAAAACAAGCATAACTTCAAAACTTTAAGCACATAGAGAGGAAACTTGATATTATTGCAATTCCTACAAGCATATGATCCTCTCTCATAATAATTTTCAGTAGCATCGTGAATGAATTCAACAATATAACCGTCACATAAGGCATTATTTTCATTATCCCCAAGCATATAAATTTTATTGCTCTCCACATAAGCAAAATTCTTCTCATTCGGAATAGTGGAAGTATCATAAGAGACTTAAATACTATAGATTGTCTCCACATTAAAAGAGTAATGTTCAGAAAAAGGGTAATCATAATCATGACAAGTTTTATAAATATAATCATCACTACTTTTTATAGCATAAGTGGCATCACAATAATCATCATAAATAGGAGGCATGCTTTCATCATAATAGATTTGCATATCAAGACTTGGGAGGCTAAAAATATCATCTTCATCAAGCATAGCATCCCCAAGCTTGGGACAAACATTAATTGCAGCAAATAAATTCTCAAATATATCATTCTCATCAAACATAGCATCCCCAAGCTTGGGCCTTTGCATGTCATAAGCATAATCACTCTCATCATTAATAGTATGGATAGCACCGATAGTATAGCAATTATCAGCATCAGAATGAGTAATAGGAGCAAAATCATTTGGGAGGGATACATTTTTATCTTTGCTTCTCCGTCTTTTCTTTTTCTTCTTCACATTAATTATGGGTTTAATCTTCTTTTTGGAGCTCCTTATTAATGAGATTGGTAGAATAGAAGGCTCCTCCTCGTTACCTGATTCATCATAAGAAAGAATAGGAGGATATTGGGAAATCTCTTCCCCTTCATTAGTATTCTCTTCATCTTCTATTTGTTTTCTTATCTTTAGGTAATTGGAAATATAAGGATTTTCAATGCAATTCACTACACAATACATATAAATTTCCTCTAGATCAAAATCAAGAAGTTTATCAAGGGCAAATCCTGGAAGATGCTTAGTTCTACATTTGATTTCTTCATAACCCAAAAGCAAGATAAGTTCATTATGATGTGCAAGGGAAATCAAGTCGTCACAATTTTTGGACACGATTTGATCATGAAACAATTTGTGTTGGAGAATGAAATGACCACGTTCATTGCAAAGTTCACAAGTACGGCTAAGAAATTTTAAATTTCAGCACAATCATCTAGCCTTTCTAGCAACCATTTAGTTTCTAAATACTTATGCCTTTTGCAAAATCTATCTTCCCTATTTGGTATGTACTTGCAAACTCTATGCACTCCACAAAAATCGACATGCTTATATGAGATATTTTCATCATGACTAGTGCAACATCATTAGTACTATGGATATTCGAAGAATTCACACTAACAACATTGCAATCATGCTCATCATTCAAGTTTTGAGTGCCAAGCATTCTATGTAATTCCTCTTCTAGTACTTGAGCACAATTTTCCTTTCCATCATTTTCACGGAAGATATTAAAAAGATGAAGCATATGAGGTAACCTTAATTCCATTTCATGTAGTTTTCTTTTACAAACTAAACTAGTGATAAAACAAGAAACTAAAAGATTTGATTGCAAGATCTAAAGATATACCTTCAAGCACTCACCTCCCAGGCAATGGCGCCAGAAAAGAGCTTGATGTCTACTACACAACCTTCTTGTAGACGTTGTTGGGCCTCCAAGTGCAGAGGTTTGTAGGACAGTAGCAAATTTCCCTCAAGTGGATGACCTAAGGTTTATCGATCTGTGGGAGGCGTGGATGAAGATGGTCTCTCTCAAACAACCCCGCAACCAAATAACAAAGAGTCTCTTGTGTCCCCAACACACCCAATACAATGGTAAATTATATAGGTGCACTAGTTCGGCGAAGAGATGGTGATACAAGTGCAATATGGATGGTAGATATAGGTTTTTGTGATAAAAATATAAAAACAGCAATGTAACTAAAGATAAGAGTGGGCATAAACGGTGTTGCAATGCTAGGAAACAAGGCCTAGGGTTCATACTTTCACTAGTGCAAGTTCTCTCAACAATAATAACAAAACTGGATCAAATAACTATCCCTCAACATGCAACAGAGGGTCGCTTCAAAGTAACTAATAGCGGAGAACAAACGAAGAGATTATGGTAGGGTACGAAACCACCTCAAAGTTATTCTTTCTGATCGATCTTATTCAAGAGTTCGTACTAGAATAACACCTTAAGATACAAATCAACCAAAACCCTAATGTCACCTAGATACTCCATTGTCACCTCAAGTATCCGTGGGTATGATTATACGATATGCATCACACAATCTCAGATTCATCTATTCAACCAACACAAAGAACTTCAAAGAGTGCCCCAAAGTTTCTACCGGAGAGTCAAGACAAAAACGTGTACCAACCCCTATGCATAGATTCCCAAGGTCACGGAACCCGCAAGTTGATCACCAAAACATACATCAAGTGAATCGAAAGAATACCCCATTGTCACCACGGGTATTGTAGGATCGAAAGTAGGTCTAGAGGGGGGGGTGATTAGACTACTTGACAATATAAAAAATCTGCCTTTAGATCATGCAATGTTTTTGGCAGTTTCACAATTAAGATCAAATCAAGTAACACCCTACACATGCAATTCTAGAGTATAAGCAGCGGAAAGTAAATTGCACATGTAAAAGAGAGGTGGAGAAGATCAAACGCAGTTTGGTGACACGAAGATTTTTGTCGTGGTTCCGATAGGTGGTGCTATCGTACATCCACGTTGATGGAGACTTCAACCCACGAAGGGTAACGGCTGCGCGAGTCCACGGAGGGCTCCACCCACGAAGGGTCCACGAAGAAGCAACCTTGTCTATTCCATCATGGCCTACGCCCACGAAGGACTAGCCTTACTCGGGGTAGATCTTCACGAAGTAGGCGATCTCCTTGCCCTTACAAACTTCTTGGTTCAACTCCACATCTCAAAGACGGAGGCTCCCAAGCGACACCTAACCAATCTAGGAGGCACCACCCCCCAAAAGGTAATAGACGGTGTTGATGATGATGAACTCCTTGCTCTTGTGCTTCAGATGATAATCTCCCCAACACTCAACTCTCCTCACTGATATGGCTGTGGTGGAAGAAAGGTTTGAGTGGAAAGCAACTTGGGAAGGCTAGAAATCAAGTTTCATATGATAGGAATGGAATGACTTGATCTCAACACAAGGGTAGGTGGTTCACTTCTCAGAAAGTATATGGTAGAAGTGGTAGACTTTCTGATGGCTCTCCTCACGAATGAAGAGGGGGTGGAGGGGTATATATAGCCTCCACACAAAATCCAACCGTTACACACACATTTGACCAATCTCGGTGAGACCGAAGTTAAAACTCGGTCAGACCGAAAGTTCAAATATAGTGAACGTTGGGATTTTCGGTGGGACCGAAAATACCATCTCGGTGTGTCCGAAGTGAGTCAAAGGTTAGGGTTTGCCATCTCGGTGTGACCGAAAACAACAACTCGGATATTCCGAAATGCTGTCAATTGGTTACAGAAGGTTGGCAGTCCATTTTCGGTGAGACCGAAACTCAGAATCGGATGGACCGAGAAATTAGGGTTTGGGGAAATAACTGAAGTGGTTCATCTCGGTGGGACTGAGTTTGCAGAATCGGTTTGTCCGAGATTACTTATGAGTGTGTTGAATAGTGAAGAGTGCTGATAGTTGAGGGAGCTAGATCACCAAGCACTTGAGCAACTAGATCATTAACACAACCTCATCCCCTTTTAATAGTATTGGCTTTTCCTATGGACTCAATGTGATCTTTGATCACTAAACCAAAAATAGAGTCTTGAGCTTTTGCCAATGCTTGTCTTAGCATTTTGAGGGGTCCACTTCTTCAGACATTTCCATACCCATATCATCGAACTTTTCTGAAATGATTCTCAAGAAAATATTAGTTCAATGATATATATGTTGTTATTAATTACCAAAACCACCCGGGGATTAGTTGCACTTTCAGGTATCCCACGCAAGACATACATCAAGTGTTCTCAAATCCTTAAAGACTCAATCCGATAAGATAACTTCAAAGGGAAAACTCAATCCATTACAAGAAGGTAGAGGGGGAGAAACACCATAAGATCCAACTATAATAGCAAAGCTCGCGATACATCAAGATCGTGCCATCTCAAGAACACGAGAGAGAGAGAGAGAGAGAGAGAGAGAGAGAGAGAGAGAGAGAGATCAAACACATACCTACTGGTACATACCCTCAGCCCCGAGGGTGGACTACTCCTTCCTCGTCATGGAGAGCGCCGGGATGATGAAGATGGCCACCGGAGAGGGATCCCCCCCCTCCGGCAGGGTGCCAGAACGGGTCTAGATTGGTTTTTTGTGGCAATAAAGGCTTTTGGCGGCGGAACTCCCGATCTAGGTTATTTTCTGGAGGTTTCAGTATATATAGGAGGTGTTGGAGTCGGGGCCAAGCAAAGGGGATCTACGGGCTGTCCACGAGGCAGGGGGCGTGCCCAGTAGGGAGGGCGCGCCCCCCACCCTCATGGGCAGCCCGTGGGTCTTCTCGTCCCCCTCTGGCACTTCCTGGGCTTCTTTTGGTCCAAAAACGTCCTCCGTTGAGTCTCAGGTCAATTGGACTCCGTTTGATATTCATTTTCTTGCGAAACCCTAAAACAGGAGAAAAACATAAACTGGCACTGGGCTCTAGGTTAATAGGTTAGTCCCAAAAATCATATAAAAGTGTATAATAAAGCCCATAAAACATCCTAGAAGGATAATATAATAGCATAGAACAATCAAAAATTATAGATACGTTGGAGACGTATCAGTGGCCGGCGGGGAGGCTGGCATACGCTGGATCTGGCCAGGCGTCGCTAGATCCGGGCGGTCTTCGGGGGGTTTCCGTTGCTGCCTGCTCGTTGTCTCCACGCGGTGCCTGCGGCGTGGCGGCGGTGACCTCCTGCCCCCAGGCTTGGTGAGGGGGGCGGCGTGCGGTTGGACCAATGGCGGTGACGACGGTGTGCGTCCAGGGCCCGGCAGCACGGCTGCCGCTGCTCGGGCGGGCACGCGGGACGGTCTTGGCAGGGGCGGGCGCTGACGGGAGACTCCCCTCGGTGCTCTGCGGTGTTGGTTTGTTGGAAATTTGGTGGAGGTTTGACGGAGGTCTGTGGCTGGCCGATACGGGCTGGTGGTGGTCGAGCATCTCAGGGAGAAATCCTTCTTTCGGCCTTTCCAGAGCTGGCGACGGCGGCACCTGCGGGCGTCGCCCTCTTTCTTGGAAGCGTCGTTGATATATGGTGCTCCACCCCTCACCCCGCGGCCTTGGCCCCGGAGGGAAACCTCTGATCCGCGGGATCGAGCGATGAAGGCATCTTCATGTCTTCTTCCTCCTTGGGGGCATCGCCTTGGAGCCGGCTACAACCTGACACCAGTGGATGGCGGCATCTTCGCCGCATGGTTTGCTGAGGCGGCCGTTTCGGGGGCGCTGATTTCTGTTTGGCAATGATGATGGCGTCAAGAGGAGCTTGGGTCGCAGCTCGGGCTTCGGTAGTCAGATCTTCCCGGCGAGCCCGAGGTGCTCTTTAGGGCACGATCGGTGCAAGCCCTGCATATTTCCCTTGTGAGGCTTGTCATCAAAGTCGGAGTTGTCGGTTGTTGGCGCGTGTGGCCATCTGTTGGCATGTGCCGTCATTGCTTCTGTGTAGCTGTTTATGGGGGCGGCTTCGTTGGTGGAGCTCTATGGTGAAGTCGGAGTCGCCCGTTCGGAGGTAACCGGTGATGACGATGACGCTTGCGACTCCCCAGCGGATGTCTTTTCTTCTTTGCAGCTCATGTTTCATGTCGGTGGCCAGGTTGGCCGGTGGTGCCCATGCTATATGGGTTGGGTTGTATCCGTTTTAGCCCGGTTTTCCGTCAATTAACCGGACAATTCTCACTTCTTCTTAATCCATGAAAATGGCAACCTCGGTTTAAAAAAGAAGTCCTTTGGTCGTGGCCCTTGTACACATGAATGCATGCAAGGATGGTTCGAGGTGGAGGCATGCATGCAAGGGCGTTGGAGGGCATGCATGCACTGTGTGTTGCTTCGTTTGGTTTGCAGGTACTGTAGGTTCTCCAGTTTATTGTTTGACTCCTTTATTCCCGCGTACAAGTAAATCCGAACATGAGTGTAACATCATATGTTTGTTAGCTAAACTATATGTACAAAGAAACGATAGTACCAGACCCGGCCCTGAGGGGGGGCGGGGGGGCGGCCGCCATGGACCGAGCAATGCTACATCCACGTAATGGTCTACGAAAGGTTACGAACTAATCTGATGTGGGACTATTTGATTGGATTAAAGGAGAGGATTAGGCCCACCCCACCTGAAAATCAGGGGGGGCATGTATAGATTAGATGGAAGTTTACGTAGCAGCCACGTAGCCCTTTGTAAGTCTAGGATTTTCGCCACGGACCCCGGCCTCATGGGGCCCCAACCTGGGCATTGCTTGTATGGGCGTGGCCCAAAGTGGCTGTACTATTTTCTCAACGCACGCATACAAAATACACTAAAACCGCATCGTTTGTTTCCAAAAAATGAACTGCCCTAGTAACTGCGGCGCTTAATCTCCGGGATTTCTGTTCATGGTGCCTTATGGAAGCTGCTGCGGTCAGGCACTACGGCTGCGTTAAAGATCGAAGATCTGGGAAAATTAGGATTTTACGACAACCAGGATGTATGCGCCATGTTTGATCTAGGTGGTTCTTCTCCTAGATCGACCACTAATTAGGATATTGCGACAATCAGGTATGTATTCGCCATGTTTGATCTTGGAGGTTCTTCTCCGCTGATAGGTCCTAGACTTGGGTCTAAAGTCATGTTCAAAATCCTTGGACTGGTTTCGATTCAGCTCTACCGATTAACTTATATTTCATCAAATCGGTCTAGTTCAGGTGACTGGGGTTGTGCTTCTAGAAATAGTACGAACTTATACGTGAGGGGAAATGATTTCGCCAAAAGATAAGTTCTGTCTATCTGTCTAACTTGAACAAGAAAAAAATTGGAAAAACCTTAAGATAGCATACCATTATTCTTTACATGAATTTGAATCGATAGCTACCATGTTGCCTATTATTTGCTTCGTCTAACACCCATGTGTGAGACCACACATGTTTGATTCTGTTGTATTGATGCCATCTTGTAGCATTGTGGGATGAATAACCTCACAAATATTATTTGGATATGCTCTATTGACATATTCATGAAGTCTTGCCCCGTTAGTCATTTTTTTATCAGTTGGACTACACCATGTTATTGATTGTTAATTTGTTATAGAAGCAAAAAAAAAAGTAGACATCTATTAGCATATGCCATATTCCCCAAGTTAAGGGCCCCTTTTTCTAGCTCGCCCCGGCCCCCGAAATCTTAGGACCGGCCCTGGATAGTACCTGTCCATTTATTTGTCGCGCACGTGCTCTAGCCATAGGTCCAGATGGAATAACTGATGTAGCAGGCGCGGCGGGTGTAACAATAGAAGAGATGTCCTCATCAGGCACCGTCGTGCCTCTCGCGTAAGCAACTATGCTGCTCCACGAGAAGTAAATACATGTCTCTCGCGGAAGAAAAACCCAAGAGGAAGGGCCGTGCCTCTCGCGGAGGCAAATCACATGTTCGCTGCCAGATGGCGCCAGTTGGCCCATAGTTGAAATGCTTAAATATAGGCACGATCGGAAATCAAAACACTGCAGCAAGCTGCAGAATGGTTAGTAGAGTACAGCGAACAGGTTTTAGTTTTATTTTCAGGCAGTTTTTATATTAAAATATCAATATGTTGTGAAAACTTGAGAACTTATTTTTGAAATATTCAAAATTGTATATTCTGAAAAATCCCAAAAAAAATCGAATAATTTTTTAGATTTCCTAACAATTTTACAAAATCTTGTTTGTTTTAAACTTGAACATCTTTCTAATTGCGAAATAACAAATAAAAAATCTCAATATTTTTGAAAAGTCCTAACTTTGATTCTAAATTTTTGAACATAATTTATAAAATATAGAACAGTTTAAGAAAATATAAGATCCTACGATTTCCAAAATAAATTTCAAAAACCCCGAACATTTTTTAAAACACAAATATTTTTTAAAATATTAGAACACTTTTTAAAAATTAAACAAAGAAAAAAAAATGAAAAACAGGAAATGAAGTGAAAAACCGCGGGACCATTTTTGGTGTGTGCATGCGGTTTTTTTTTTTCTTTTTTGGTTTTTCATGTTCGGATTTTGTGTGATTTTGCTTCTTCGTAAAGTGAAAAGCATGACAGTGCACTGCATGAAACCCAAATCACGCTTCCCAAAAATTGAAAAGCACATTCGTGCATCGCGTGAAGGACAAACCATGCTTCCCAAAATGTTAAAAGCACAATTACGCTACACAGTGAAGCCCAGTTGTGCTTCCGCGTGAGGCACAAACTGTGCTTCCTCAAGAGTGAAAATGCACAGTTGTGCACCGCGTGAAGTACAAATTGTGCTTCCCGAAAAAATGAAAGCACAATTGTACATGCCATGAAGCACAACCTATACTACCCCAGAAACGTGAAGCATAAAATGTGCATCCGCGTGAAGCACAGTTGTCATTTGGTTTTTACCTTTTCTTCATGTTTCTGTTTTTTATTTCATTTTTTTGTTTTCATTTGTTCTGGGTTTCCCTTTTATTAGTTACCCTTTTTTTGGGTTTTTTATTAAAGTTTGCCCAAACCTATTAACATGGGATCTGGGTTTGAAGATCTCGATGTGAAAAAACAGAACGATGAAAACGATTATGGATTTGAATGCACGGTTCTGGAGATAAATGTTTGGAAATAACAAATCTACGAAAAAACATAAAACATCCAGGTTGTGACAAGTTTTGAACATGCAGTGCGCTCACTTGTCACCACTACAAGAGGTGGGAGGAATCTTTGCATGGGATAGCACTTAACTAGTGATTTCAGATAATAAGGGTAATTGAAGCAAGGGAAATATAAACCAAACTTCCTATTCAACACTTATAGCGCCAATTACAGTGTTATAGATAGTTGGCGCCCACGTCCTTTGCTAACTTTATTTGGATATACATATGTGTCCCTCTCTACTACTAGTTTTTGAGAACCTTGGTTTCCTACGGTTTTGAAGTCGGGTTTTTTCTTTCTATTTTTACTTATGCTTTTTGTTTTTAATTGGTAATGTATTTAATCATTTTTATTTTAGTTTTCTTTTCCTTTTAATTGTTATTTGTTTTTTAATATTTTTAATATTTTATATTTTTTCAATTCGTAAATGTTTTCAAATCAATGAGAATTTTCAAATGCGAAAACTTTTTCCAAAATTGTGCACTTGTTTTTCAGCCTATGATTTTTTTAAAACATATACATTTTTCGAATTCACTAACATTTTCTAATTCTTGAAATTTTTACTGGAGCGGCTTTCTCTAGAGTGATCTAAAGGAAAACAAAAAGTGAGTGACTTTCACTTGAGCGGCCGAAAGAAAAAAAAATAGGGTGAGCGTATGGAACAGGGCAAGCTTTACATGTGCTGGCCCATACAAGTGCCTTTTGGTGCTATAGGGCTGACGAGGAGCTCTCACTGGGAACCACCCTTAGAAGTGGTGAAAAGAAGGCTGCGGTGTTCCGGAACCCAAGCTTAGATGAGCCCAAGGATAAACAATAAAATAAAAAATAGATTTCTTAAAAAAATCAAATTTATTTTGTGCTGGAAGATGCTTGTACGCATGAACTCCGTACAAAATTTTGTGAAGTTTGGACAATCGAGTAGCTCATGGCCAAAAAGACAAACTTCAGGTGTCTGAGTTTTTTTTAAAATCCACTGTTCACACACGATTTTATCTTTTTTTGTCGCGAGCTCCTCGAATGTTCAAACTTCACAAAATTTTGCACGGAGTTCACACACATGAGTATCATGCATTTTACTCGAAAAGGAAAACTAACGGAGTCCAACAATGTTTGACCATACTCATCATTTTACATTGCTTCTATCTATGGTACCATCGAAAGACGGGAACAACCACTAACAGACCATGCTTTTAAAGAATGATTTCAAGCAAAGATGTTTTGAAAAATTGAGTTTATGTTTATAGTTATACAGACAAAAGATACGGATCCAATAGAACATTTCATTATATATAAAAAAACATAATCTCACTCATTAAACCAGAGCAATAAAAGTCACTATGTAAACAATGAGTCCTCCCATGCAAAACTAAAACAGCTCACTGTATAAATGAAAATAGAAATCCACTACACAAAAGTCACAAATGACAACCATTCACTATATAAAGAAACACGAGTCCACTCTCCCAAACAACAATAGTTCACAAGTTTTCTAAACAAGCACATAAGCATATTACGGAAACCACATCGGTTCACTATGTAAACAAACAAAATTCCACCCACCCAAACTATATCGATTCTACGCGCGACAATGTAATATAGTTCACTATGACATCAATGCTGAACATGATCCAAGGATAGATGCTTCAGTTCTGCAAGGGAGGATGTGCAGAATCGTTTACATATGTCTTGGCCTTCCTTGGTGAGCGTCTTTGATCCAATGTAGCTTATTAATTACTGATGAGATGCAAGAGCTTCATTGAACATACGAGTGATCGTCCATGTTGGAGAGCTGGTTGTGTGCCGAGTCCATCTCGTGCACGACGAGCCTTTCCGCCGTGACGCTGGCACCGGTGGCATTGTTGAACAAGTAGACTCGTGCCTCCTGGTAGGCCTCCATCGGGTACACCCGTGACGTCATCGTGGTCCTCCCGCCCATCGCGAAGCCCTGCACGATGGAGTGGTCCACGAGCACCCTCATCGAGAAAGCCTCGCCGTCGAGCACCGGCACCGTGCTCCCAATCACCCGCTTCGTCACATCCTTGGCCCGTGACGACCGCAACTCGTCTTGGCAGAAGCTGGTATGGAGGCCTCCGTCGAGCCCCCTAGACACGTAGAAGTAGATCGCCGTCTGCTCGCCGCAGCGGTCACCAGCAGCGAGGACGAGGAGGCCGAAGGGGCCTAGCGCGCCGCGGTTGACAGCACCGCCGCTGCTGCTGCAGTTGTAGCCCACATCGGCCTCGTTGAGGGCGGCGACGGCAGAAGCATCAAGGTGGAAAGTTGCCTCGATGTCGAGTTGAGTGCCTTGGCGGAGGGGGATATGGATGACGGAGCCAGTGTTAAGGGTGACGTCGCTGAGTTCGGTGGCGTTGAGGCGGAGGGTCTCAATCTCCTCCACAGGCCATAAAAAGTATAGATACGTTGGAGACGTATCAGTGGCTGGCGGGGAGGCTGGCATACGCTGGATCTGGCCAGGCGTCGCTAGATCCGGGCGGTCTTCGGGGGGTTTCTGTTGCATCCTGCTCGTTGTGTCCGCCTGGTGCCTGCGGCGTGGACGCGGTGACCTCCTGCCCCCAGGCTTGGTGAGGGCGGCGGCGTGCGGTTGGCCCGATGGCGATGACGATGGTGTGCGTCCAGGGCCCGGCAGCACGGCTGCCGCTGCTCGGGCGGGCGCGCGGGACGGTCTTGGCAGGGGCGGGCGCTGACGGGAGACTCCCCTCGGTGCTCTGCGGTGTTGGTTTGGTGGAAATTTGGTGGAGGTTTGATGGAGGTCTGTGGCTGGCCGATACGGGCTGGTGGTGGTCGAGCATCTCAAGGAGAAATCCTTTTTTCGGCCTTTCCAGAGCTGGCGACGGCGGCACCTGCGGGCGTTGCGCTCTTTCTTGGAAGCGTCGTTGATATATGGTGCTCCACCCCTCACCCCGCGGCCTTGGCTCCGGAGGGAAACCTCTGATCCACGGGATCGGGCGATGAAGGCGTCTTCATGTCTTCTTCCTCCTTGGGGGCATCGCCTTGGAGCCGGCTACAACCTGACACCGATGGATGGCGGCATCTTCGCCGCGTGGGATGGCGGCATCTTCGCCGCGTGGTTTGCTGAGGCGGCCGTTTCGGGGGCGCTGGTTTCTGTTTGGCAACGATGATGGCGTCATGAGGAGCTTGGGTCGCAGCTCGAGCTTCGGTAGTCGGATCTTCCCGGCCGGCGAGCCCGAGGTGCTCTTTAGGGCATGATCGGCGCAAGCCCTGCATATTTCCCTTGTGAGGCTTGTCGTCAAAGTCGGAGTTGTCGGTTGTTGGCGCGTGTGGCCATCTGTTGGCATGTGCCGTCATTGCTTCTGTGTAGCTGTTTATGGGGGCGGCTTCGTTGGTGGAGCTCTATGGTGAAGTCAGAGTCGCCCGTTCGGAGATAACCGGTGATGACGATGACGCTTGCGACTCCCCGGCGGATGTCTTTTCTTCTTTGCAGCTCATGTTTCATGTCAGTGGCCAGGTTGGCCGGTGGTGCCCATGCTATATGGGTTGGGTTGTATCCGTTTTAGCCCGGTTTTCCGTCAATTAACCGGACAATTCTCACTTCTTCTTAATCAATGAAAATGGCAACCTCGGTTCAAAAAAAAAGTCCTTTGGTCGTGGCCCTTGTACACATGAATGCATGGATGGATGGTTCGAGGTGGAGGCATGCATGCAAGGGCGTTGGAGGGCATGCATGCACTGTGTGTTGCTTCGTTTGGTTTGCAGGTACTGTAGGTTGTCCAGTTTATTGTTTGACTCCTTTATTCCAGCGTACAAGTAAATCCGAACATGAGTGTAACATCATATGTTTGTTAGTTAAACCATATGTACAGAGAAACGATAGTACCTGGCCATTTATTTGTCGCACACGTGCTCTAGTCATAGGTCCAGATGGAATAACTGATGTAGCAGGCGCGGCGGGTGTAACAGTAGAAGAGATGTCCTCATCAGGCACCGTCGTGCCTCTCGCGTAAGCAACTATGCTGCTCCACGAGAAGTAAATACATGTCTCTTGCGGAAGAAAAACCCCGCATTTTTCCCTTTCTGAGAGGAAGCGGAGGCAAATCACATGTTCGCTGCCAGATGGCGCCAGTTGGCCCATAGTTGAAATGCTTAAATATAGGCACGATCGGAAATCAAAACACTGCAGCAAGCTGCAGAATGGTTAGTAGAGTACAGCGAACAGGTTTTAGTTTTATTTTCAGGCAGTTTTTATATTAAAATATCAATATGTTGTGAAAACTTGAGAACTTATTTTTGAAATATTCAAAATTGTATATTCTGAAAAATCCCAAAAAAAATCGAATAATTTTTTAGATTTGCTAACAATTTTACAAAATCGTGTTTGTTTTAAACTTGAACATCTTTCTAATTGCAAAATAACAAATAAAAAATCTCAAAAATTTTGAAAAGTCCTAACTTTGATTCTAACTTTTTGAACATAATTTATAAAATATAGAACAGTTTAAGAAAATATAAGATCCTACGATTTGAAAAATAAATTTCAAAAACCTCGAACATTTTTTATAACACAATTTTTTTAAAAAAATATTAGAACAAAATTTGAAATGTTCGAACACTTTTAAAAAATTAAACAAAGGAAAAAAAATGAAAAACAGAAGAAACAAAAAAACAGGAAATGAAACCCAAAAAACAAGACCTGGCTCTGAAAAACCTAGACATGAATTGGGTCGGCCCAAGCATGCGTTGTCTTGTGAGTTTCATCGCCTGCGTTGAATAGGGTTTTTCCTCATTTGTGGTCTCATTCTCAGTCACCCATAGAAAACTTGGATGGACTTTTTGTCCTTGCGGACCACATAGATGTCCAAGCCCATGAGATAAGAAATGAGAATAACGGATACTAACTAATAAGGGGCCCATCTAGGAAGACTTCGCGAGGGCCAGCCGCGTGGTGTGCCGAGACGTCGGGTGCAACCGCGGGACCATTTTTGGTGTGTGCATGCGTTTTTTTTTTGGTTTTTCATGTTCGGATTTTGTGTGATTTTGCTTCTTCGTAAAGTGAAAAGCATGACAGTGCACTGCATGAAACCCAAATCACGCTTCCCAAAATTTGAAAAGCACATTCGTCCATCGCGTGGAGGACAAACCATGCTTCCTAAAATGTTAAAAGCACAATTACGCTAAACAGTGAAGCCCAGTTGTGCTTCCGCGTGAGGCACAAACTGTGCTTCCTGAAGAGTGAAAATGCACAGTTGTGCACCGCGTGAAGTACAAATTGTGCTTCCCGAAAAAATGAAAGCACAATTGTGCATGCCATGAAGCACAACCTATACTACCCCAGAAACGTGAAGCATAAAATGTGCATCCGCGTGAAGCACAGTTGTCCTTTGGTTTTTACGTTTTCTTCTTGTTTCTGTTTTTTATTTCATTTTTTGTTTTCATTTGTTCTGGGTTTCCCTTTTATTAGTTACCTTTTTTTTGGGTTTTTTATTAAAGTTTGCCCAAACCTATTAACATGGGATCTGGGTTTGAAGATCTCGATGTGAAAAAACAGAACGGTGAAAACGATTATGGATTTGAATGCCCGGTTCTGGAGATAAATGTTTGGAAATAACAAATCTACGAAAAAACATAAAACATCCAGGTTGTGACAAGTTTTGAACATGCAGTGCGCTCACTTGTCACCACTAAAAGAGGTGGGAGGAACCTTTGCATGGGATGGCACTTAACTAGTGATTTCAGATAATAAGGGTAACTGAAGCAAGGGAAATATAAACCAAACTTCCTATTCAACACTTATAGCGCCAATTACAGTGTTATCGATAGTTGGCGCCCACGTCCTTTGCTAACTTTATTTGGATATACATATGTGTCCCTCTCTACTACTGGTTTTTGAGAACCTTGGTTTCCTATGGTTTTTGAAGTCGGGTTTTTTCTTTCTACTTTTAATTATGCTTTTTGTTTTTAATTGGTAATGTATTTAATCATTTTTATTTTAGTTTTCTTTTCCTTTTAATTGTTATTTTTATAATATTTTTTCAATTCGTGAATGTTTTCAAATCAATGAGAATTTTCAAATCCGAGAACTTTTTCCAAAATTGTGTACTTGTTTTTCAGTCTATGATTTTTTTTAAACATTGTACATTTCTAGAATTCACTAACATTTTCTAATTCTTGAAATTTTCACTCGAGCGGCTTTCTCTAGAGTGATCTAAAGGAAAAAAAAGTGAGTGACTTTCACTTGAGCGGCCGAAAGAAAAAAAAAATAGGGTGAGCGTATGGAACAGGGCAAGCTTTACATGTGCTGGCCCATACAAGTGCCTTTTGGTGCTATAGGGCTGACGAGGAGCTCTCACTGGGAACCCAAGCTTAGATGAGCCCAAGGATAAACAATAAAATAAAAAATAGATTTCTTAAAAAAATCAAATTTATTTTGTGCTGGAAGATGCTTCTACGCATGAACTCCGTACAAATTTTTGTGAAGTTTGGACAATCGAGTAGCTCATGGCCAAAAAGACAAACTTCAGGTGTTTGCGATTTTTTTTTTAAATCCACTGTTCACACACGATTTTATCTTTTTCTGTCACGAGCTCCTCAATGTTCAAACTTCACAAAATTTTGCACGGAGTTCACACAAATGAGTATCATGCATTTTACTCGAAAAGGAAAACTAACAGAGTCCAACAATGTTGGACCATACTCATCATTTTACATTGCTTCTATCTATGGTACCATCGAAAGACGGGAACAACCACTAACAGACCATGCTTTTAAAGAATGATTTCAAGCAAAGATGTTTTGCAAAGTTGAGTTTATGTTTATAGTTATACAGACAAAAGATACGGATCCAATAGAACATTTCATTATATATAAAAAACATAATCTCACTCATTAAACCAGAGCAATAAAAGTTACTATGTAAACAATGAGTCCTCCCATGCAAAACTACAACAGTTCACTGTATAAACGAAAATAGAAATCCACTACACAAAGTCACAAATGACAACCATTCACTATATAAAGAAACACGAGTCCACTCTCCCAAACAACAATAGTTCACAACTTTTCTAAACAAGCACATAAGCTTATTACGGAAACCACATCGGTTCACTATGTAAACAAACAAAAATCCACCCACCCAAACTATATCGATTCTACGCCCAACAATGCAATATAGAACACTATGGCATCAACGAATAACATGGTCCAAGGATAGATGCTTGCAAGCGAGGATGTGCAGAATCGTTTACATATGTCTTGGCCTTCCTTGGTGAGTGTCTTTGATCCAATGTAGCTTATTAATTACTGATGAGATGCAAGAGCTTCATTGAACATACGAGTGATCGTCCATGTTGGAGAGCTGGTTGTGTGCCGAGTCCATTTCGTGCACAACAAGCCTTTCCGCCGTGACGCTGGCACCGGTGGCATTGTTGAACAAGTACACTCGTGCCTCTTGATAGGCCTCCATCGGGTACACCCGTGATGTCATCGTGGTCCTCCCGCCCATCGCGAAGCCCTGCACGATGGAGTGGTCCACGAGCACCCTCATCGAGAAAGCCTCGCCGTCGAGCACCGGCACCGTGCTCCCAATCACCCGCTTCGTCACATCCTTGGCCCGTGACGACCGCAACTCGTCTTGGCAGAAGCTGGTATGGAGGCCTCCGTCGAGCCCCCTAGACACGTAGAAGTAGATCGCCGTCTGCTCGCCGCGGCGGTCACCAGCAGCAAGGACGAGGAGGCCGAAGGGGCCTAGCGCGCCGCGGTTAACAGCACCGCCGCTGCTGCTGCAGTTGTAGCCCACATCGGCCTCGTTGAGGGCGGCGACGGCAGAAGCATCAAGGTGGAAAGTCGCCTCGATGTCGAGCTGAGTGCCTTGGCGGAGCGGGATATGGATGACGGAGCCTGTGTTAAGGGTGACGTCGCTGAGTTCGGTGGCATTGAGGCGGAGGGTCTCAATCTCCTCCACAGGCCATAGGAGGAGGTTTGTCCGGGTCTTCTCGTCCAGAGTAATCGTCCTTGGAACTGACTGCACGCATGTCAAACGCCATTAATCAGTTAGTTATAAGCTCCAGTACACTACATACTGACATTGACAACTTCAAACAAAATAAAAACATACGCAGAACTAGTTTTTATTAAATTATATAGTAGTAATGAAATCTGATTTCCAGAGAAGAAACGGCCGCACAAACAAAAATGGTATTGACCGATTGGCATAATGAACTTCGGAAACTACTGAAATTCATCTTGCGGTTTGGTCAGCTGGACATATATGGTAACAAAGTGATTAACATGTTACCATTAACACTGGCTACGTGTTAGTCCTTAACTACTGACCGATTGGCATGTTTCTGCCTGCCTACGTGTTGGTCCATTTTAAGCAAATGTATATGTTGTATATTATATACTGATACAGCAACAACAGCATTTCAATCCCCAAGAGAGCCAACGGATAGATCTATGTACCTAACATGCATAATGAACAAGTATAGATAGATATATACCTGAATTGAGGCCCATCCCTTCACGACATCAGCCCGCTTGGAGTCGACCTCGCCGACGTACCCCATCAGCACGCGTCGCTTCTTCGCCGGGTCATAGAACGAGGTGGACGCATAGAACTTACCCCAGTCGTATCTCAACCCGATCCCCAAGTCGAGCTCCGGGTCGATCGGCGTCCATGTGTTTGCCGCCGAGTCGTACGTGCCTAGTGAGTAGTAGTCGTGTCGTTCGTCGTCCATGCTCGCCTTCAACACGTGCAACATCTCCGATGAGTTGTCGCTGGTGCGGTGACCGACAGGGTAGAAGTCGATGCACTCCCACTCGCCGGTGCGCTCGACTCGATGCAAGATGCCCGGGATGAGCTCGTAGTTAAGGAAGTCCTTGGTCTTGTACATCATGGCGATGCCATCGTGGTGGCCATTGTGGTCGTCCTTGGACCCGAGGAGGGTGCGCCATGTCTCATCAGATTCGTCGTACCAAGCGGTCATCGGGTCTCGGAAATCCTTGGTGCCGACCCCCGGCGGCGACCAGATGACGGGGTTGGCGGGGTGCTTGGTCCAGCGGCGGAGGAGGGGGTCGTTGGGGTCGGCGGGGGTGGCGATGCACTGGACCTCGACGGCGGAGGCGTTGGTGGCCCCCGTGTAGATCATGATGACGGTGCCATTGGGTAGCACGGTCATAGAGCCCGAGAGGACCCCGAGGATGTCGTACCACTGGTCGGCGACCATGGCAATAGGGAGGGTGCGCCACTGGACAAGGTTCCGGGACACGGCGTGGCCCCACTCCATGCCGTCGTCCCAGTCGGTGCCCACCGGGTTGTACTGGAAGAACATGTGGTACCATCCACGGTAGTACATCAGACCTGCAATGGTTTAGTGCTTTAGTTAATCAGATCAGACTGGCCAAACCAATTCTCTCGCCCAATTTCACCCCACACTTGCATCTAGACCTGCAATGTTTGGTTGAGAGAGAAACTGCATCTAGACTATTGGACGGCGCCACACAAGTATCTCTATTGGTCAGATATTTTTAAGCTTGTTATTTTTCTATAGTTGCTGGGGAATGACACATCACTCTTGAGCTTCATTGTGTATCTTACTCCACCTTACTAATAAAATATAAAACGTGTACATCTACAAAGTAAATTTACTGTAAGGGAGTATTTCACAATGGATACATTAGTATTGATTGGTATCTTATTAGATGTTGATTCTTTTTACAAACATAACAACAAGAGAAGCTTAACTAAGGACAAAACTTATATGCTTGGCATTTTGGGAAGGGGGGGCACACTAGGCACGTTACTTCTTCTACTCACAACGTATCCATCCAATCTATGGAAACTCTGTTTTCCCCTGTTTTGCTGCCAAAATGTTCCTCCGAATTAAACAATCCCTTTTGATTATGCCTAGAGAGAGATCCCGTATTTTTCCCCACACAGAAGACCTTATCAGTTAGTGCGTGGAGTACTAACCGTTGGGATCTGCAAGATGTCGCCGGAGCAGCACGCCGCGGTCGCCGTCCGCCGGCAAGCAGAGAGCAAAGGCAGCGACGTTAGTTTCTCCATCAAACCAAGGCAGAGAGAAATGAATGGACGGAGACGTACCGCTCATGTAGTTCTTGGCCGTCTGGAAATGGTAACCACTGCGCTGCCACTGCAGCATCTCGTTGCTCCACGGGAACCCGCCGGCCGCCGCCTCCTCGTCGACGGCCTGGTCCACCCGGAACCCTGCCAGGAGCGTGGCGCCGACCACCACCACCACCATGGCCGAGGCCGTCAGCAGGGTGGCGCACACGCGCCACCTCGTGCAGCCGCCGGTCCGCTCACCGTCGGCGTCCGCCGCGGCGCCGGAGGGCAGTGGCTTGTACGCGTACGGTAGCGGTGGCTTGCCGTGTGACCCCATCGCGGCGCCGCTCGTGAACTCGAGGAGCGTTTGGTAGATTCTGAGTGGTCGATGGGTGTGAGCTCTGGAGCCGGCGAGGTAGCGCCATTTATAGCTGGTTGGACGGCTGTAAGGTGGGAGCAGTTACGGTGGGGTTTTCACTGAGGTTTTGGCGTGTCACATGATTGCTACTAACATGGTCCAAACACGATACAGGTGGATGCCAGTGTAGCCAAGATTACCCTTCATCAACGGACGGCCAAGATTGTGTTAGCTTGTACTGTGATTTACCAGGAAACAGCTGTGGGAAAGTAGTCGACAAAAAAAAAAAAATATGGGTTCTGCGTTGCGTGAAAGCTGTAGAGCCAGCACAGTCACGTCAGGGGTTTTGGCGTGTCACGTTTGTAAAATGTATGTTCAACACTATCATCGTGTAGCCAAGACTACCCTTCACCGATGGACAACCTAGACCGTGTTAGGTTCGGCTGTAATTCACCGGAAAACAATTGTGGGAAAGTAGCCGACAAAAATAGTTGTGGGTTCTGCGTTGCGAGAAAGCTGTAGAGCCAACACAGTCACGTCTGGGGTTTTGGCGTGTCAGGTTTGTAAAAATGTAGGTTCAACATTATCCTCGTGTAGCCAAAACTACCCTCCATCGATGGACGGCCAAGACTGTGTTAGGTTCAGCTATAGTTCACCAGCAAACAACTGTGGGAAAGTAGCCGACAAAAATAGTTATGGATTCTGCGTTGCGAGAAAGCTGTATCGCCAACACAGTCGCGTAAAGGATTTTGGTGTGTCACCTTTGTACAACTGTATGTCCAACACTATCCCCGTGTAGCCAAAAATACCCTTCATCAACGGAAAGCTAAGGCTGTGTCTGACTAGCTGCCAGTTGTGTGATGTGTGTTGTAAGAAAGTTGAAAAGCCATTTGGTAACTAGGGATTGTGAATTGTCGCCGTGAGAGTAAATGTCTAAAATGCCCCTAAAGAGCAAAGAGAACCGATTACATGATGTTTAACGATAAGGATCTCATCAAAGGTTGTTTTGTTAGCTGTAAATGATCATGTTGTAACTAATGCCCACGTTTACCACACTAATGTTCGAGTTGATTGGTCGTTAGGACTATGTTCTATCTCAAAGGTGTGGCCTTTTCCATCTATTTCACACCAAGAGACTGACATATAAGGAAAATTTGCCACAATTCAATGCAAGTAATGATGGTATACAAATTGTGCACATAAACATACACACAATTGACTAGTTTTAATCTCATCTGCCCATAAGAAATGCATAGATATATCACATCCAGCCCGGGAGACATTTCACATGTGTATTGTTGAACAATATAACTATATATGCACAATACAAATCAAGAAAATGCATGAATATGGCCATGAATATGTAGAATACAAATCGAAAAAAGCAACCGGAATGAACAAACTAACTTACACATATCATACCCTAAAAATGCAAACGCAAGCATTGCACCAAATCCTAACATCGCTAGCAGCAAGAAGAACAATGAACGAAAATTTGATTACAACAACAAGTAGGGCATAGAGGTCTCTTTCGCAGCCCTTCACTAAGAAAACATAAACTAAGATCATCTCTAGACCTCCCCTTAAAATCACCCAACTCCCTAAAAACTGTATAATTTTAGGGAGTCATACACATCAAACCCTTACCCTAAAATTCACGAACATTCTAAAAATTAAGGAGAGGTCCCGATAACCAAGCCACTCTTCTGAAAAGTCGGTAAATTTTTAACCCCCCACCTCCACCTTTCTACTTGTGATAGCGTTGGGATTCCCCAAAGAGGAACATTGATGCAGTATAGTAGCAAATTGTATTTTTCCTCAGTTAAGAACCAAGGTTTATCGAACCAATAGGAGACACCACACATACAACTTTAGCAGTACCTCCACACACACAAACAAATGCTTGCACCCCAATAAGGAAAGGGGGTGTCACTCCCCTTGTTTTTGCCCGTTGCAAGTATCAAATCTAGTAGTGGTAGATATAATTAAAAAAACAAAAAACAGAAAGGAATTATAATTTTTGTTTTATAATAGAAGTGAATGGACCCCGGGGGCCACATCATTCACTAGAGGCGTCTCTCATAAATAGTAGCAGTGGGTAAACAAATTACTGTTGGGCAATTGACCAAATTGCGTATAGTTACGATGATCATCCAAGGCATAATAGATATATAGGAATTATATCCATTACAAGTAGACTGTTAAACTTACTGACATCTATTACTATTGCTCCACCCCGAGACCGCTATCTAGCAATGCGGACAAATAGAGTAACGCTTAAGCAAGATGACATAATGTAGACAGAATACGATCATGGAGTATGTTCAAACCCCGTCGTTTCCTTGGTAGGAACAATTAAAATGTGCCTTGCAATTCCTCCTATCACAGAGTAAGGACACTGCAAGATTGAACCTACTAATATGCACAACTCCCTCTAAAGATCTACTCATTCAATTGGCCAACAAAGACTTATAGATCAAAAAGCATACATAGCTACACAACAAATAAGTATCAAAAGACTCAAATAATATCAGTGAATAATCTGATTACAAACCCACAATTCATCAGATCCCAGCAAACACACCGCAAAAGTTACATATGATTGATCACAGATGAGATCGTTGTATTGAAGAGAGAGAGAGAGAGAGAGAGAGAGAGAGAGAGAGAGAGAGAGAGAGAGAGAGAGAGAGAGAGAGGGTCATGTATGGACCCGTAGGTCATGTAGGAACTACTCACACATCATCATGGAGGCAACAAAGTTGATGAAGATAGCACCCCCAATGGTTTCTCCGTCCGGCGAAGTACCGGTTGAGGCCTCCAGATGCAATCTCGGAAGAACAAAGGCTTGCTACATCGGAATGATTGTTTCGGGTCTCACTTCGGGGTTTCTGAATAGTAAGGAATTTAGAGGCTAGGAATTAAGTCAAATGGAGCCACGTGGGCCCCATAAATGCTGATGCCCCCCCCCCTACAGGGCGCGCCAAGTGATCTTGTCGCTCCCTCATGCATCTTCTGGTCTCTACCCCGAAGCTTCTAGGGTCTCTCGTTGTCCATGAAAAATCCTTGTAAAGTTTCATCGTGTTTGGACTTTGTTTGGTATGGCTTTTCTACGAGACAAAGAAAACACAAAAAACAGGAACATTGGGCACTAGGTTAATAGGTTAGTCCATAGAAAATAATATAAAATGGCATATAAAGCATATAAAAGTGGTAACATAGTAGCATGAATCAATCAAAAGTTATAGATACGTTGGAGATGTATCACCGTGCCGACATGGGAATGGACACTCTGCCCCCTCCAAGTACTTGATGCCCTTCCTAGGGCATCGTGGCTCCACCGGTGACAGGATTTCTGCTACCCGTCCCACCGTGGGGCTGACATGGCCAGGTCAATTTGCCTTTCGTTAACAAATCTCTAGCACTGGCTCATGTGGTCATTGATATAACCGGGTACTTCCTCATGTTCGTTGCCACATTGTGGCTAAGGGGAAGGATAAGATGACGTCTGTAAAGAACAATGTGTGTTTTTCAACATGCTCTCCTGTGGCTCAGGTGGTGCAACCCACCTGCACAGTCACTCCACCACCCCCCTACACAGTCTCGAACATCAGGAAGGCAGATGGCAATGATACCACACATGAAATGTTTGATAAAATGCCCAAGAGTTTCTTTATATTTTAATTTCTTTGTGATGACTTTCAAATGGCTATTGTTGCACTTTAATTAGTTGTTGCAATGCTCAATTTTCTTGATGAATAGTCCCCATTTCTTGAAGTGGAGGAGATCCAACAACATACCATGAACAAGAATCAACCAAAGTCATAAAACATTAGAGCACGAATTCATTTATTATCATTGTTTTTGTATAAACCCCTTACGGGATTGAACTAAACGATTATAGCCCTAGAGACATATAATTGTGTGTTCCTAGTTGTTTCTCCTGAAATTTTCAATGGGGGGATAATCCCCACGTGAATATATTTCATATCGCACTATAACGAGGAAATGTGATCATGCCACAATCTGCCATGATGTTTTCATTCCGGCTTGTGGAGCCGATTTGTCCAGAGAGTAAAATCATCTAGGATGTTTGTTATTAAAACATTGGAGGATAGAAACTTGCTTCAAAAGATATATGTGTTGCGGCAATCCTAGATCTTCCACATCACAATGAGCATGATGAAGATTTAAGAGAGTTAGGAAGTGGTGGTGTAGCAAATGAGACGAGAAGAACGCCAATGGGCATGTAAGGTGGCACGATGTAACTCCGTTCCAGATCCATTAAACGAAGAAGCACTGAAACAATATGTGATATCATGACACCAAAATGCGAGCACAAAGATGTCACAATTCATCATCAATGATGGTCATTTTTTTGAGGTTTTGATGAGTTTTAATTCGATCCATGTGTACTAGCCAGGAAAATATTTTTATGCGTGCCAAACATTAGCATCCCACGTATGCGCTAGTTCCGGCAATATCTATCTTTCGGTCAGAGAAGCATATGCATTTTTGGTGGTGAAGAGTCCGCCTCGATGGATTGTTCATACATCACCCATATTTTGAAATTTTACCTACACTAGAAGAGGACACAAAGGGCACAGTTCTACAGACGCAACCATGGTAAGCCAGCTACACAAGGATAGGTGTATCCCCATCATGTCATATAGTGGTTACAAAGGCATTGGATTTTCGCTGGTGGGGGAATAAATAATGGAACACGTAGGCAACTGGCTCCTAAAAAAGCTAACGATGCAGCCAGAAGAAGGTTGAGCTTCCATATCTAACATGGCATTTATTAGTTTATCTGAGTACTGCAAGGTTTTGGTGGACTATTTTAGATGAAGCTTTTTTGTATAGCTCACAGGGTGGGGGACTGGTGTAGAATCCATATTTCCATGGAGGGGTGGTAATTGTAGGAATTTGTAAGCAAATTTCTATTGGGGATCGTTGTAGAAATTCAAAACAATTCTACGCATCACCAAGATCAATCTATGGAGTGACTAGCAACGAGACGTGAGTGCATCTTCATACCTCTGAAGATGGCGATGCGGAAGCGTTGCAAGAACGCGGTTGGTGGAGCCAAACAACGGCGCCTCCGCGTTCAACACACGTGCAACCCGGTGACGTCTCCCGTGCCTTGATCCAGCAAGGAGAGAGGGAGAGGTTGGCGAAGACTCCGTCCAGTAGCAGCACGACGGTGTGGTGGTGGTGGAGGAGCGTGGTACTCCAGGAGGGCTTCGCCAAGCACTACGAGAGACAAGGAGGGGGAGAGGTAGGGCTGTGCCGAGAGAGAGATGAACTCATGTGTATGGCAGCCCCAAAAACCCCCACTATATATAGGGGAAGGGGAGGGGGTGCGCCCCCACTAGGGTTCCCTCCCCAGGGGGCGGCAGCCCTTGATTGGTTCTCGGGGGGGGGGGG
>LR738712.1:836936184-837012197 GCA_902687465.1 Secale cereale | reverse complement strand
CAGAGGGGGAGAGAGGGGGGCGCGCCCTAGGTGGGCCTTAGGCCCATCTGTGCCTAGGGTTTCCCCCTCTTCTCCTCTCTTGCGCCTTGGGCCTTGGTGGGAGGCACACCAGCCCACCTAGGGGTTGGTTCCTTCCCACTCTTGGCCCACGCAAGTCTTCGGGGCAGGTGGCCCCTCCCGGTGGACCCCCGGAACCCTTCCGGTGGTCCAGGTACATTACCGGTGATGCCCGGAACACTTCTGATGGCCAAATCCTCACTTCCTATATATAATTCTTTACCTCCGGACCATTCCGGAACTCCTCGTGACGTCCGAGATCTCATCCGGGACTCCGAACAACATTCGGTAACCACGTACATATATTCCCTATAACCCTAGTGTCATTGAACCTTAAGTGTGTAGACCCTATGGGTTCGGGAACCATGCAGACATGGCCGAGACATCTCTCCGGCCAATAACCAACAGCGGGATCTGGATACCCATGTTGGCTCCCACATGTTCCATGATGATCTTACCGGATGAACTACAATATCGGGGATTCAATAAATCCCGTATACAATTCCCTTTGTCTACCGGTATGATACTTGCCCGAGATTCGATCGTTGGTATCCCGATACCTTGTTCAATCTCGTTATCAGCAAGTCTCTTTACTCGTTCTGTAATACATCATCATGTGACCAACTCCTTAGTCACATTGAGCTCATTATGATGATGTCTTACCGAGTGGTCCCAGAGATACCTCTCCGTCATACGGAGTAAAAAATTCCAGTCTCGATTCGTGCCAACCCAACAGATACTTTCGGGGATACCCGTAGTGTACCTTTATAGTCACCCTGTTACGTTGTGACGTTTGGCACACCCAAAACTCTCCTACGGTATCCGGGAGTTGCACAATCCCATGGTCTAAGGAAATGATACTTGACATTGGAAAAGCTTTAGCAGACGAACTACACGATCTTGTGCTAGGCTTAGGATTGGGTCTTGTCCATCACATCATTATCCTAATGATGTGATCCCGTTATCAATGACATCCAATGTCCATGGTCAGGAAACCATAACCATTTATTGATCAACGAGCTAGTCAACTAGAGGCTCACTAGGGACATGTTGTGGTCTATGTATTCACACATGTATTATGATTTCCGGATAATACAATTATAGCATGAACAATAGACAATTATCATGAACAAGGAAATATAATAATAACCATTTTATTATTGCCTCTAGGGCATATTTCCAACAGTCTCCCACTTGCACTAGAGTCAATAATCTAGTTACATTGTGATGAATCGAACAGCCATAGAGTTCTGGTGTTGATCATGTTTTGCTTGTGGAAGAGGTTTAGTCAACGGATCTGCGACATTCAGATCCGTATGCACTTTACAAATATCTATGTCTCCATCTTGAATATAACCACGAATGGAGTTGAAACAACGCTTGATGTGCTTAGTCTTCTTGTGAAACCTAGGCTCCTTAGCAATGGCAATAGCTCCAGTGTTGTCACAGAAGAGAGTCATCGGGCCCGACGCGCTTGGAATAACTCCTAGGTCGGTGATGAACTCCTTCATCCAGACTCCTTCCTGCGCTGCTTCGGAAGCAGCTATGTACTCCGCTTCACATGTAGATGCTGCCACGACGCTTTGCTTGCAACTGCACCAGCTGACTGCCCCACCATTCAAAATATACACATATCCGGTTTGTGACTTGGAGTCATCCGGATCTGTGTCGAAGCTAGCATCGACGTAACCCTTTACGACGAGCTCTTCGTCACCCCCATAAACGGTAAACATATCCTTAGTCCTTTTCAGGTACTACAGGATGTTCTTGACCGCTGTCGAGCGTTCCATTCTGGGATCACTTTGGTACCTCCCCATCAAACTTATGGCAAGGTTCACATCAGGTCTGGTACACAACATTTCATACATAATAGAACCTATGGCCGAGGCATAGGGGATGACACTCGTCTTTTCTCTATCTTCTGCCGAGGTCGGGCATTGAGTTGTGCTCAATCTCATACCTTGCAATACAGGCAAGAACCCTTTCTTGGACTGATCCATATTAAACGTCTTCAATATCTTGTCAAGGTATGTGCTTTGTGAAAGACCAATGAGGCGGCTTGATCTATCTCTATAGATCTTGATGCCTAATATGTAAGCAGCTTCTCCAAGGTCCTTCATAGAAAAACACTTATTCAAGTAGGCCTTTATGCTTTCCAAGAGTCCTACATCATTTCCCATCAACAATATGTCATTCACATATAATATGATAAATGCTACAGAGCTCCCACTCACTTTCTTGTAAATACAGGCTTCTCCATAAGTCTGTATGAACTCAAACGCTTTGATCACTTCATCAAAGCGAATGTTCCAACTCCGAGATGCTTGCACCATCCCATAGATGGAGCGCTGGAGCTTGCATACCTTATTAGCATTCTTGGGATCGACAAAACTTCCGGCTGCATCATATACAATTCTTCCTTAGGAAGCCGTTAAGGAATGCCGTTTTGACATCCATTTGCCATATCTCATAATCATAGAATACGGCAATTGCTAACATGATTCGGACGGACTTCAGCATCGCTACGGGAGAGAAAGTCTCATCGTAGTCAATTCCTTGAACTTGTCAATAACCCTTAGCGACAAGCCGAGCCTTATAGATGGTCACATTTCCATCCGCGTCAGTCTTCTTCTTAAAGATCCATTTATTTTCTATGGCTTGCCGATCATTGGGCAAGTCAACCAAAGTCCATACTTTGTTATCATACATGGATCCTATCTCGGATTTCATGGCTTCAAGCCATTTGTTGGAATCCGGGCCCGCCATTGCTTCTTCATAGTTCGAAGGTTCACCGTTGTCTAACAACATGATTTCCAGGACAGGGTTGCCATACCACTCTGGCGCGGAACGTGTCCTCGTGGACCTACGAAGTTCAGTAGTAACTTGATCCGAAGTTTCATGATCATTATCATTAACTTCCTCTCTAGTCGGTGCAGGCACCACAGAAACATCTTCCTGCGCTACGCTACTTTCCGGTTCGGGAGGGGTCACAAGTCAATATGGCAATGGGGACGAAACCCGTCGGGTTTTGCCTTCCCAAACCCATCCCCACGAGAAAAATGGTAAACCCGTCCCCGTCCCCATCACCATGCGCGGGGCTAGTTTTTCGCCCGTCCCCTAAACCCATCGGGTTTCGGGGAACCCATGAGAAAATCAAAATATTTAAACAAACATAGTGGCAACAAAGAATAACATTTCAGCATCAAAACAAGCAAATTTTAGCAGCATCACTTGAGCAAATTTCAACAAAAAACAACAGTAGATGGTTCAACACCTATATAGAGTGTCTTTCAGCAACATGATACCACATTTCAGCAACAAAGATGATCACATTTCGGCAACAAAGATGAACACGTCAAGGCCTCTAAGATTTCAGGGGTAAGACGACTACCGTGGTCACTTAGAACTCTAGCACTTGTGCTGAATGTGTATTTAGACGGGTTTTGCTGGGTTTCGGGTTCGGGGACTATTGAAACGGGTGTAAACCCATGAAATGTGTCGGGTTGTATAATGTGCCCGATAACAACCCCGCGGGGATGAAAAGGTGCCCATCCCCGTCCTCTGATAGGGTAAAAACCCGCGGGGACGCGGGTTTTGGGGCCCCGTTGCCATCAACCACCTCATCAAGTTCCACTTTCCTCCCACTTACTTCTTTCGAGAGAAACTCTTTCTCTAGAAAGGATCCATTCTTGGCAACAAAGACCTTGCCTTCGGATCTGAGCTAGAAGGTATACCCAATAGTTTCCTTGGGGTATCCTATGAAGACGCATTTTTCCGATTTGGGTTCGAGCTTATCAGGTTGAAGTTTCTTGACATAAGAATCGCATCCCCAAACTTTTAGAAACGACAACTTAGGTTTCTTCCCAAACCATAGTTCATACGGTGTCATCTCAATGGATTTAGACGGTGTCCTATTTAAAGTGAATGCGACAGTCTCTAAGGCATAACCCCAAAATGATAGCGGTAAGTCGGTAAGAGACATCATAGATCGCACCATGTCCAACAGAGTATGATTACGACGTTCGGACACACCGTTACACTGAGGTGTTCCAGGCGGCGTCAGTTGTGAAACAATTCCACATTTCCTTAGGTGCGTGCCAAATTCGTGACTTGAATATTCTCCTCCATGATCTGATCGTAAGAACTTTATTTTTCTGTCATGTTGATTCTCAACCTCATTCTAAAATTCCTTGAACTTTTCAAAAGTCTCGGAATTGTGTTTCATCAAGTAGACATACCCATATCTACTCAAGTCATCAGTGAGGGTGAGAACATAATGATAACCACTGCGAGCCTCAACGCTCATCGGACCGCACACATCAGTATGTATGATTTCCAACAACTTGGTTGCTCGCTCCATTGTTCCGAAGAATGGAGTCTTGGTCATCTTGCCCAAGAGGCATGGTTCGCACGTGTCAAATGATTCATAATCAAGAGACTCCAAAAGTCCATCTGCATGGAGTTTCTTCATGCGTTTGACACCAATATGACCAAGGCGGCAGTGCCACAAGTATGTGGGACTATTATTATGAACCTTACATCTTTTGGCATTCACACTATGAATATGTGTAACATCACATTCGAGATTTAACAAAAATAAACCATTGACCAGCGAGGCATGACCATAAAACGTTTCTCTCATATAAATAGAACAACTGTTATTCTCAGATTTAAATGAGTAGACATCTCCCATTAAACGAGATCCAGATACAATGGTCATGCTCAAAGCTAGTACTAAATAATAATTATCGAGGTTTAAAACTAGTCCCGAAGGCAAATATAGAGGTAGCATGCCGACGACGATCACATCGACCTTGGAACCATTCCCGACGCGCATCGTCACCTCGTCCTTCGCCAGTCTCCGCTTATTCTGCAGCTCCTGCTTTGAGTTACAAATGTGAGCAACTGCACCGGTATCAAATACCCATGAGCTACTACGAGCGCTGGTAAGGTACACATCAATAACATGTATATCACATATACCTTTGATGTTGCCGGCCTTCTTATCCGCTAAGTATTTGGGGGCAATTCCGCTTCCAGTGACCCGTTCCCTTGCAATAAAAGCATCCAGTCTCAGGATTGGGTCCATTCTTTGGCTTCTTCCCGGCAACTGGCTTACCGGGTGCGGCAACTCCCTTGCCGTCCTTCTTGAAGTTCTTCTTACCCTTGCCTTTCTTGAACTTAGTGGTTTTATTCACCATCAACACTTGATGTTCCTTTTTGATCTCCACCTCCGCTGATTTCAGCATTGAATATAACTCGAGAATGGCCTTCTCCATCCCTTGCATATAGTAGTTCCTCACAAAGCTCTTGTAGCTAGGTGGGAGCGACTGGATGATTCTGTCAACGACCGCATCATCTGGGAGATTAACTCCCAGCTGAGACAAGCGGTTGTGCAACCCAGACATTATGAGTATATGCTCACTTACAAAACTGTTTCCTCCATCTTACAACTGTAGAACTTGTCAGAGACTTCATATCTCTTGACCCGGGCATGAGCTTGGAAAACCATTTTTAGCTCTTGGAACATCTCATATGCTCCGTGTTGCTCAAAACGCTTTTGGAGCCTTGATTCTAAGCTGTAAAGCATTCTGCACTGAACCAGGGAGTAATCATCACTATGCGACTGCCAGGCGTTCATAATGTCTTGAGTTGCTGGGAAAATGGGTGTGTCACCTAGCGGTGCTTCAAGGACATATGCTTTCTTGGCAGCTATGAGGATGATCCTTAAGTTACGGACCCAATCTGTATAGTTGCTACTATCGTCTTTCAGCTTGGTTTTCTCTAGGAACGCGTTGAAGTTGAGGGCAACATTAGCGTGGGCCATTTGATCTACAAGACATATTGTAAAGATTTTAGACTATGTTCATGATAATTAAGTTCATCTAAACAAATTTAATGAACTCCCACTCAGATAGACATCTCTAGTCATCTAAGTGATACATGATCCGAATCGACTAGGCGATGTACGTTCATCATGTGAGACGGACTAGTCATCAATGATGAACATCTCCATGTTGATCGTATCTTCTATACGACTCATGTTTGACCTTTCAGTCTTCCGTGTTCCGAGGCCATGTCTGTACATGCTAGGCTCGTCAAGTGAACCTAAGTGTATTGCGTGTGTAAATCTGGCTTACACCCATTGTATGCGAACGTTGGAGCCTATCACACCCGGTCATCACGTGGTGCTTCGAAAGAATGAACCTTAGCAACAGTGCACAGTTAGGGGAAACACAATTCTTGATATTTTAGTGAGAGATCATCTTATTTAAGCTATCGTCGTTCTAAGCAAATAAGATGTAAACCATGATAAACATCACATGCAATCAAATAGTGACATGATATAGCCAATATCATTTTTGCTCCTTTTGATCTCCATCATCAGGGCTCCATGATCATCATCGTCACCGGCATAACACCATGATCTCCATCATCATGATCTCCATCATCGTGCCTTCATGAAGTTGTCTCGCCAAACGTTACTTCTACTACTATGTGATGGCTTCTCGCCCCTCGTTGGTTACCCCAAGTGGAAGGTTTGAGATGCAGTGTAGCGGTAGTTTTCCCTTGGCAAGATACCAAGGATCGAATTCCCCTGAGACTCCAAGGTTCAACAAGAAGGTGTCAACTGCTAACGGCGCCAAATATTTAGCAATCAACTGGACCTGCACACAGATACAAATAACTTTGCTCCCAATGAGTACATAGAGGTTGTCAATCCCTCCGGCCTTGTCGTTTACAAAGGATCAAACGCAAGAGATAATAGTGATATGTATAACTGCAACTAGTAAGTAAAAACAGAAAGTAAATAGCGGATGTGATCAGTGATGGTAATATGGACCGGGGTCCCATGATGTTCACTAGTGATGTCTCTCTCCCAAAAGACGATAAAACAACTATGTGAGGTGAATGAATTACAGCTAGGCAATTGACAGGATTATGTGCGCAAACCAATGCTAACTATGTTGCAAGAAAGGTAGAGGTTCAAAGCATGGGCGGTACGCCAAGGCAAGTAGACCGAAATCCATCTGCATCTACTACTAATCATCCACCTTGAGATATCTATCCAGAACATCTCGCTGGTATTAAGTTGTGAGTCCCACCCATAGTGTAAACTCAAAGCAACAAACAACTGCATTAAAAGAACTTTGCGTAAAGTAAACAATCCTTGCACCCGCGAGTACAAGCACCGTTGTTTTCCCCCTTGTGGCAACAGCACATCCCCTAGACTAATGTTTCTGTCACTCAAGCTAGTCATCGAGGGGCATGAACCCACAATCAAGCATAACGTTCCCTCTTGGAGTTACTACCTACTACTTGGCCAAAGCAATAAACAGCAACGGAGAACATGCAAGAATTACTCAAGAACATAAATATAAAAGAGGTAAATCAAATATATTACTCAAACACAATCTGAACATAATCTCATAATCCATCGGATCCCAGCAAACTCATCATAGCAACAGCATAAGGATTACATATGTGCCTCGATCATGTAGGGCAGCTCACGAGGTCTAATTGGTGAAGAACAAAAAGGGGAGGAGAACATCACATAGCTACTGGTCATGGACCCATGGTCCAAGGGAGACTACTCATAACTCATCCGGGAGGCGTCCATGGTGGTGGAGAGGCTCCCGGTGGTGATCCTCCCCTCTGGCAGGGTGCCGGGAAGAGTTCTCCTGGTGCTCCCGATCTTGGAAGCGCGGCGGCGGCGGCAGAACAGAGATGAGATCGCGAAAAAGGGTTCCGTCCTCGAGGGTTTCGGGACGCGGTGTAAATATATGCCAAAGGGGGGCGTCAGAGGGGGCCTGGGGGGCCCAGGCGCCCTGGCGGCGCGGCCTAGGGGGGGGGCGCCCCCTGGCCGCCTGGAGGCCTGGTGGCCCCCCTCCAGCCCTACTTTGGCCGCATGGAAGCTTCCGGAACGCTGATTTTTTATATATTTTTCCCGGAATTTTTCTGGCAGTTTATGTAATGGGAAAACCTGAAATACAAAAACAGCAGAAAACAGAAACTGGCACTGGGGTGCACTGAGTTAATAGGTTAGTCCAAATATGATCGAAAGTGTATGGAAGTGCATAAATAACATAGCAATATCACACAAAAGAGGCATGGAGCAAGCAGAAATTATAGATACGTTTTGGACGTATCAACATCCCCAAGCTTAATTCCTGCTCGTCCTCGAGTAGGTAAATGATAACAAGCATAATTTCTGTGGTGACATGCTATTAACCATATAAGGACTTTTCACAGTCACATGACAAAAGCTTACTGAGACAATGAATATGTAGTAATTAAGTTGCCTCATGAGAAAATCACAAAGAACTGAAAGTTTTTCAATATGATACTGAAACATCAAATAGATTTGTAGTGAGCATGGTGTGCAAGTATGATAAAGTGGTACCTCGCTTGCCCCCTTTAGTGAAGCAAAACATAAATGCAGGGGCACCTCCAAGGTTTAAGTGACGACTAGATACAATGATTTCAGAATAAACGATATCATAATCATGCAAAATACAATGGTACTTTGGGACAATGCACATTACACTCAGAATGACAATCATGCTCTCAATAGTTGGTGCTTTAAAGAAGGTGGAGACTCTCGAATCGTGGCTTTTGTTGGCAAGGTTGAAAACCCGTGGTCGGAAACAAAGACAAAACATGTACCAGAGCTCTTGGTTTTAAAAACAGAGGTAATAATTATTTTTTTAGATTATGCATGTTTCGTCAACGAATGCTAGCAGATAACTCAATTACTTCTTGAGATGGACAAGTTTCGAGGAACGGCTCCCGAATGAGGACGATCACATCCTCTTAATCTCCTTTGTTTATCACTGCCAAAGTTTTATGATTTCTCATGAACAAAGCGTGAAGGAGGGTTTGTTTGTTGCATTATTTTTTTAATGAGCCGGGCACACTCTATGCCAGTTCCTTCTCGTATTATGGGTTTGCACATTAGACATGCAATCCCGGGGTGAAGCTTGTCCAACTTAAAAAGATCATGAATTAACTACTACTTCCTCATGAACTAAAACAAGGGCACAAAATAGGAATGCTTTTTTTGAATAATTTCGAGATGGTACATGAAAGTCTTCGTTAGGAATGGCAGGTAAATACCATGTATAGGAAGGTATGGTGGACTCATATGGCATAACTGGTTTAAAGGATTTTGGATGCACAAGCAGTCAGTCCGCTTAGTACAGGTGGAGGTTAGCAAAAGACTGGGAGCGACCAACTAAAAGAGCAATGACGGTCATAATCATGCAGAGCGACAAAGCAACATTGAATCAGGCATGGAAGTTATATCGCTACTCAGAAATAAAAGATCATCAAGGCTTGACAGACTTTCTTTACAGTCTTAAATATGCATGGGCATACGCCAAGTCAATCAAAATAAATTCTTGAAGGAAGATATCACTAAACCATACAACATCATAGGCAAACAAATCATGTTGGTACTCCAATAACACATTGGGAACCCCCCAGCTATTTGAGACTAACCATAAGAAAACATGAACTACTAAGCACCATTATGCACATAGCATTTTTATCATAGACATATCGACCAGTGCAACAGAAGCCAACTCTCTTAACAAGATAAGCATGATAACTAAGGAGAGTTCCAGCGACCAACTAAACAGAAAGCTCTTTAAAAAGATAAGCATGGAAACTAAGAGCTGAACATGATAATAGCTATTGAAAGACAAAGAACACACACATCAAGGATAGACATGAAAATTCTATGTTATGTTCTAGGTTGAAGTGGAGCGTGTTTCTCTCCCACAGAAAGAAAGCTGAGTTCCAACTCGTTATGAAAAACAAGCAAAGCTAAAGAAAACTAAAAAAAAGGAAACTAAAAGCAAGACGCTCCAAGCATAGCACAGAACACATCAAGTGATAAAAATATAGTGGAACGAAAGACGAACTGATAATGTTGATGGAGAAGGGGATGCACGGGGGCATCCCCAAGCTTAGACGCTTGAGTCTTCTTGAATATTTCTTGGGGGTGCATGGGGGCATCCCCAAGCTTGAGCGTTTGACACTCCTGAATCTTTTTATCATCTTCCCTCGCACACTTGAAAACTCCCTTCATACATAACTCATCATAATCTGATTAGCGAGGTTAGTACCCATAATAAAATAATTGTTCCTTGCTGGAAATAAAGATATTCTTGAAGGTCTACTGTTTCTCAAGATTGCCAAAAGGTTTTTGCAAAGGAAAAGCAAGCTCAAGGTTTACAAAACGAAGGAAAGGCAAAACAGGACAGAATCTGTGAAAAACAGACCAGCAGGTAGTAAATGATTTTTTCGGGGCACTTCTGCAACTCAAATCAAAAAACTCAGAACAGACGCCCGAAAGAAAATTGTATAGAGCACGCTGTCGAAACAATTCAGACCAAAAAGATGATCTGGCGATTTTATACGAATTTTTCTGTCCAAGGACAGAATCTGTTTCCTGGACAGCACGTCACAACTTTTGAACTTTCTTGCAATCAGAGGCTACACTTGGCACAAAGTTGAAAAGTAAAGATACAATGATGATGCTACTGTAGTAACAACATCAAGACACAACAAAAGCAAAATAAAATTTTATTCATTGTGGGCTGCCTCCCAAAAGCGCTTTCTTTTATGCCTTTAAGCTAGGCATATTGCAAAGAGATCAAGTTTTATCAAGAGTAAAAGAATAGCTAGCCCGTATAACGGACTCAAAAGGGAACTTAATCTTCTTTCTAGGGAAGTGTTCCATCCCTTTCTTGAGAGGAAATTGGAATCTTATATTCCCCTCTTTCATGTCAATGATGGCACCATCGGTGCGAAGAAAAGGACGTCCCAAAATAATTGGACAAGAAGGTTCACATTCAATATCCATAATAGTAAAATCAACGGGAACGTAATTGTCATTGACAATGATAAGAACATCGTCGATCCTCCCCAAAGGTTTCTTTATGGAGGAATCAACAAGACGAACACCAAAAGAACAAGAATCAAAAGGTTTCAATTTAAGCATATCATATATTCTTTTGGGCATAACGGAGGTACTAGCTCCAACATCACATAAAGCATAGAAAGAGAAGTTATTCAACTTAATTTTAATCATAGGATCCCAACCATCTTCTAGCTTTCTATGTATGGAGGCTTCTACTCTAAGTTTCTCCTCCCTAGCTTTGATGAGAGCATTAGTGATATGCTCTGTGAAAGCAAGGTTAAGCGTGCTAGTGCGGGGATCTTTAGACATCTTGTGAACGAAATCAATAACTTCGCTAAGGGTGCAATTATCAAAATCAAGGTCACTACTATCAAGTAAAGTGGTAGTGGTGTCCTTTAGGCTCACTTGTTTGGTAGTTTCTATGGTCATAGCATCACCATTAATAGGTCCAATGGGACCAGGAGTGCATTGGGTGCTAAGAGTTTGGATATCCTCAACAACTTGGATAGTAGCAACAGTGTGGTGGGTAGGAAGGTTCTTAATTCTATCTTCTTCCTCCTTTTCTCTAGCCCATCTCTCTTTAAGTTTAGCCAACATCCTAATGTTTTCATTAATTTGCACTTGAATAGCATTCATAGGAGTGACCTTCCTCTCCTCAAGAGGAGAAGTTCTAATTTTAAGCAACTCTACCTCATGGGCTAAATTGTCTACCTTCGAAGAGAGGTCATCTAGTTTGGCTAGTTTTTCTTCTACACTCTTATTGAAGGCTTTTTGGGTAGTGATGAAATCTTTAAGCATAATCTCTAGTTCAGTAGTGGATTTCTTGGTGCTAGGATAAGCATTGTTGTTCCCATAAGAATTAGAGGGGAACGGTCTAGGATTGCTACCAAAGTTACTCCTATAAGCATTGTTATTGAAATTGTTTCTAGAGATAAAGTTCACATCTACTTGTTCTTGAGCAATCAAAGAATTTAAAGGAACATCATGAGGATCAACAGAAGATTTCTTGGAAAGTAGAGACATGATCAAGTCAACTTTTTCATTTAGGGAGGAAATCTCCTCGACAGAGTTTACCTTCCTACCTGTTGGAGCGCGTTTGGTGTGCCATTGGGAATAATTGATCATCATCTCATCGAGAAGCTTCATGGCAGCACCAAGTGTAGTTGACATAAAGGTTCCTCCCGCGGCCGAATCTAACAAGTTCCGCGAGGTAAAGTTCAAGCCTGCATAAAAAGTTTGGATAACCATCCAAGTAGTCAAACCATGAGTAGGGCAGTTCTTGACAAGAGATTTCATGCGTTCCCAAGCTTGGGCAACGTGTTCATTATCCAATTATTTAAAATTCATTATGTTACTCCTTAGTTGGATAATTTTAGCAGGTGGATAGTACTTTCCAATAAAAGCATCTTTTCACTTGTCCCAAGAATCTATGCTATTTCTAGGCAAAGATTGAAACCAAATTTTAGCTCCTCCTCTCAAGGAGAAAGGAAAAAGCTTAAGCTTAACAATATCACCATCTATTTCAGTATACTTTTGCATATCACAGAGTTCAACAAAATTGTTTAAGTGTAAAGCATCGTCATCTCCAGCACCGGAGAATTGATCTTTCATAACTAAGTTCAGTAAAGCAGGTTTAATTTCATAAGAAGGTGCTGAAGTGGCAGGTGTAGTGATAGGCGTGCAGATAAAGTCATCGTTGTTATGACTAGTGAAGTCACACAACTTGGTGTTCTCGGTGGAACCCATAGCAGCAAGCAAGCAAGATAACTATTTTTGTGATTTTTGATAAAAGATACTAAAGCAAAAACTGAAAGGTAATCTAACAAGACTAAAAAGCAAAGCTAAAAGATAGCGTGCAACTCCCCTATCTTGAAGAGTGGAGTCCCTGGCGACGGCGCCAGAAAAACTTTGCTTGATGGCTTCTCGCCCCTGATACGTCTCAAACGTATCTACTTTTCCAAACACTTTTGATATTGTTTTGACCTCATTCTTGCATGATTTGAACTAAACTAACCCGGACTAATGCTGTTTTCAGCAGAGCTGCATGTATGGTTTTATTGTGCGCAGGAAAACGGATTTTTAGGTATCTCTGAAAAATCCACGAAAAATCACAGAAAATCCACGCACCCGAAGGAACCAGGAGCCAGAAGAGGGACCAGAGGGGGACCAGGGGGCCCAGGCGCCCTGGTGGCGCGGCCCAGCCCCTGGCCGCGCCGGGGGGTCGCCTGGGTGGGCCCCACCTCCCCTGGTGCCCTACTTCGACTCGTATTTTAGCTCGTGACGGAGAAATCCTAGATCAGAAGTTCTTTTCCTAGTTTTCGTCGCGGAGCCGCCGCCACCCTCTGTTCTTCTTCGGGAGGGCTAATCTGGAGGCTGAATTGGCCTTCGGAGAGGGGAGATCGTCGCCATCATCATCATCATCACCACTTCATCATCCCTCCATGACTTCTCCTTCCATGTGTGAGTAATCCCCTGCTGTAGGCGAAGGGGATGGTAGGGATTGCATGAGTTAGATCATGTAATAGTTTGTCAGATCGTTGGGGGCATGTTGCCTATCATCTACTATGGTGTTTATCATCTTTGCTTCAACTTGTTATTCTTAATGCTTGACACTTAGGGCCCGAGTGCCATGATTTCAGATCTGAACCATATGTGTTTGCATGAATATATTTGTGTTCTTGATCCTATCTATGAGTTGTTTGCACCTATTACGGTTTGGAACCTGCGATCCCAAAAGTGACAGCTTGGGACACCAAAGGGGATGGTCCGTAGTTTGAGGATTACATGTATCCATTGAGTTTATTGCTTTGTTCCGGTGCTCTTTGACAGGAGCACCTTAATCTCCATAAGTTCCTTTTGGCCCCGTTCGTAGCGGGATGGTAGGACAAAAGATGTTGTGCAAGTTCTTATTGCAAGCACGTACAACTACCTACGGGATACATGCCTAATGTTTGATATTTTCCTAGATGATCATTACTTTTCCGTGTTCCGTGCCCCAAGTTAGAATCATGATATATCTCATCCATGCAGCGCCCAACCATCCGTCTCCCTAGCCTACAGTGTTTAAAATCCTGCTTGTCACTAGTTGCTACTTTTGCTATTTACTATTACTATTTACTTTAGCTGTTTACTTTTACTATCACTATCATCACTATCATATCACTGTTACCACTTATCTTTTGTTGCAAGTAAGCATATTTCAGGTGCGGTTGAATTGACAACTCAACTGTCAAAGCTTATAAATACTCTTTGGCTCCCCGTGTGTCGAATCAATAAATTGGGTTATTCTTACCCGCGAAGACTATCTCGATCCCTTACGGTTGAGGGTTATCAAGTACCGTTTTCTGGCGCCGTTGCCGGGGAGCATAGCAATATTTACAAGTCTACTTGAAGTATCCTACCTACTGCACTTCATCCACTATGGGTAAGAAAGGAGACCCCAAGGTTCCGATCTTACTATCCACTACAAGAAGAGGTACTGTTCTGAGCACTAGTGCTACACTTGATTCGCCTTCTGTTATGAGTAAGTTTGCCTCACCACCACCACATGATGCTCCTACTGAATCTGTTACTATGTCCGATACTCTTGATGATGCTTCTACTACTGTTGATGATATTAGTTCACTTGGTTATGCTCTTGAGAAACAGATCGCTGCTGCTGCTAAAAAGTCTGGAATTGAAATTCCTGTTACTCGCTACCCTATTGGTGAAACTTATGATTATCCTGATTTGAGTAAACTCAAAGAGAGACTCCTTGATGATGATTACTATATGCTTGATGAAGATTTATGCAGGGAACTGACAGAGTTTTCTGGCTCTGACCCTGAAGTTATTAAGAAACTGTTTGAAAAACACTCTTTGAAGAACAAAACCGTTCCTGATCCTGAATTTGCTACATCTCCTATATGCATTGATGATCCTGATTATGATTTCTCTGTTGATCTTTCACTTATACCTATGGTTGAAGCTGACCCCTTTTATGGCAGAGAAAATGATGATGCTATTGCACACCTAACTAAACTCGGTGAGTTGGGTGGCCTGTTTACCACAGATGAGAAGATACGATACTTTTATGTTACCAAGCTTCTTCCTTTCTCCTTGAAGGAAGGTGCTAAAGCATGGTATGATTCACTCTCATGCGGTTCCATTAAGAGTCCTCAAGACTTAGCTCACTCTTTTGTTGATAAGTACTTTCCTGCTCACATGCAACATGCTGCTTTACAAAGAATTTATAACTTTAAACAGTTGCATGATGAGTCCCTCCCTAAAGCTTGGCGGAGGTACTGCGGTCTGATTCGGGCTAGACCAGGACATGAAGTCCCTAAGAACAAATTAATTGATATATTCTATGCTGGTCTAACTGCTGAATCCAGGTCCTATTTGGACAGTTGTGCTGGTTGTGTTTTCAGGAAAAGGACACCGGACGATGTAGAAGATTTGATGGGCAGGATTGCCAAAAATCATGAAGATTGGTCCGTCCCTGAACCACCTCCACCACCAAAGAAGAGGGGCATGTTTGTTCTAAGCCCCGAAGATATGCGAGAAGCAAAGAAGTCTATTAAAGAGAAAGGTATTAAAGCTGAAGACGTGAAGAATCTACCCCCTATTGAGAAGCTGTGTTAGCCTACCACTCACCCTCCTATGGTAGAGGTACACTCTCTTTTAGATTTCAACGCAAGTGACATCCCTCATGGTAAGCCTCCTGATCAATGTTTAGATGAGTTTGATAATTTTATTATGAAACAAAATCATTTTAATGAGAGGATACAAAGTCAGTTGCATGATAATTCCCTTGCTATCAACAGATTGCTTGATGTTCTAGGTAGAACGGTTAATGATGTTAAATGTCTTGTGAAACATTTTCATATGGTTCAAACTCAGCTTGACCAAATTTCTAATGTGCAAAAAGATTTGCTTGCTAACAATGCCAAACAAGATAATTTGCAGGCTTTCGGGATTAAGACCCGAGGAGGAACTAGCACTCAAGATCCTCTCTATCCAGAGGGGCATCCGAGGAGAATCGAGCAAGATTCTCAAATGCAGGAAGAAGAAATTGTTGGCTCTCCAAAGAAGAAGAAGAAACATAAGGAGACTGACAATTCTAATGATCCTATTGCAGATGAAGAGCCAGCTGTTGATCCCAACAGTGTATCTATCTCCGATGCTGATACTGAAGACGGTGCTGAACCTGAAGGTAAGGATAATGAGAAGAATGATCCGCCTGAAGTTCAAGAAGAAGCAGCACCTGACAAACGTAAGAGGTACACTAAAGAAGACTTCATCGCAAGAAAACATGGGAAGGAAAGAGAACCATGGGTACAGAAACCCATGCCCTTTCCAGGTAAGTCCATCAAATCCAAAGAAGAAGAGCATTACAATAAGTTTTGTGAGTGGATTAAACCTCTTTTTCTTCAAATCCCTTTGACTGAAGCTATTAAGTTACCTCCTTATTCAAAATATATGAAAGATATTGTCACTAATAAAAGAAAAGTTCCTAATGAAGCAATATCTACTATGCTTGCTAACTACTCTTTCAGTGGCAAGATTCCTGAGAAGCTCGGTGATCCAGGTATACCCACCATTCCTTGCTCCATAAAGAATAATTATGTAAAAACTGCTTTATGTGATCTTGGAGCAGGAGTGAGTGTTATGCCTCTCTCTCTTTACGAGAGGCTCTGTTTAGAGAAACTAATTCCTACAGATATCTCCCTTCAGATGGCTGACAAGTCAACCGCCGTTCCAATAGGTATTTGTGAGGATGTTCCCGTAGAAGTTGCTAATTGCTTGATTCTTACTGATTTTGTTGTGCTTGACATGCCCGAGGATGGAAGCATGTCCATTATTCTTGGTAGACCTTTTCTTAACACCGCAGGTGCTATTATTGATTGCAATAAAGGGAAGGTTACCTTTCATGTGAATGATAAAGAACACATGGTATATTTTCCAAAGAAGATTGACAGGAGGCATGGCCTCAACTCTATAGAAAATATCGAGACCGTGAAGATTGGAGAATGGGATTGTCCACTACATGTGCCTCACAAATACAAAACTATCATGGTGGGGACAATTTCCATCAAGGTAAAGGTTCAGTGATTACTTCGTAAGAGGTGAGACTTTTTGCTCTATATATCACCTGTTTGTTGGTGAGACTTGATCAACCTTACTAGTAAACATGTTTTATATAGATAAAAAAGTTGAGCTTGTTATGTTTTCATTTATTTTTAGTTTTTGTCCTACTTGCTGTACCAAGTATTTATGTTTTGAAGCTTCACAATACTACTCACTGCTTCAAGTTTTCAGAGAGTTTCGCAGCTTTTTGAACTTCGAAAAAATTTCAATAGTGAAGTTTTCAGAAAAATTCCAGAAAAATTAAAATAAAAATTTCCACGTCGGGAGTGACCCAGAGGGACCTGGGGCCAGCCAGGGGGACCCACCAGTGGCCTAGGCGGCCAGCTGGCGCGGCCCAGCCCCTGGCCGCGCCCACAGGGCGCCTGGGGCCCACATGGCCCCCCTCCAGGTATGTCTTCTTCCTCCCTCTCTCTTTTTCTCCAAAAACGCGAGTTCTGCACTTGTTCTTGTGTTCTTGCTGTTCTTGGAGGCGATTCTTCGATCTCTCTCTACAGCCCACCATTTGAGCTGAGATTTTGAACAAATACTCCCTGGTATGTGACTCCTCCACCCCTCCAATTAGATTTCTGATTGGTGGCTTCATTTGTGAGTATTTAGTAGTTCTTGGTGCTGTATAGATGAGCTTGCATGCATGTGTAGAAAGTTATTTTCCAAGTTTTGATGCAAGTTTATGCCTTGGGCAAGTGAGTTGAGTAGTTTGCCTTAACTCACCTTGTTTTAATCCTCGATTTTGTAAATTGCCAAAAATTTCAGAAATGAGTTTGTTAGGAAGGGCAAAAGGGTGGCTTGAGAAGAGGAGGCCTGCACACTCCGATCGAGTTACTAGAGCCGCAGCTTCACCCTCGACTGCTAGGGTGAGCTACAATGAAGATCATGTGCCCCTGGAGTTGTTGGAAGACACAAGTCCAGCGCGTGCGATGACGTTTCCATGTGATGAATTCCTTGCAGCTGCGGGAATCAAGGATGAGTTTTATAATCTTTGTGCTAATGCAGGTTTGACACGGCTCGTCACGTGCCGTGTTACTCAGTATCAAAAACTCACCTCCAGTTTCATTAACAGTTTTAGATATAATCCTGATTCAGGTGCTATTGAGTTTAAAATTTACAATGATCTTATCACCATGACTTTGGGAAAGTTTTGTGAAATAATAGGTGTGCCAAACGTTGGGAGGACGGCTAGGATGGCCACTCAGCCCTCCGAGCTGAAAACCGTCATCAACTCTCTCTACAGCATGGGTACGAGGGATATTCATCAGTCGAAGATCTCCAGCATCTTATTTCCTCACCTCAGGTATTTTGCATATTATGTTGCTAGAGGGGTGTTAGCTCGCGACAACACGAGCAACATTTCTGCTCCGGATATTGCTATCCTGATAGGAGCCCTCTCAGGGAGGTCTGATTATAATCTGGGTGCCTTAATTGATCGACGCCTTGCTATGAACGGTAACAAGGGAGACTTATATGGTGGCATTTATGCCACACTTATCTTAGAACATCTTGGAGGCACCCCACACCCTGATGATAATCCTTTTACTTATTTAAGCTTTGATCTTGCTGCTATGAAAAGGCATAAGTTTGTTACCATGGCTTCTGAGCTTGATAATCTTGTTTATATCTTGCGTTTCGGAACTACTGCGGAACGCGAGATCCGTCTACCTGCACCTCTTTTGTTTGATTTCTCTCGCAGGAACGGATGGTCCTTTGATGTTGTCCAGTTCGATGAGTTCATGGCCCAGTATCAGTTTCATAACCCCATGGAGGGGGTTGTGCCCGACGAGGAGGAGCACGGTGAGTTACCACCTTTTCAGGGAGATACCGCCACCGAGTTTGGTGAAGGGTCTTCCTCTGCTTGGCGTTCGGACCCTTCCTCGTGGGAGACTCCGAGGAGTTCGGTATACGCGCCGGCATCCTTCTACGACCCTTGGACTCACCACCATACCCCCGGAGCAGGAGGCTCCTAGGGGCAGTAGCTGCTACCAACTTAGGCCAAAAGCCTAAGCTTGGGGGAGTACGTGCCCCTCTCACTTTTCCGTTGTATTATCCGTTTTATTCGCTTTGATCTTTTCGAAACTTTTATCCGTTCTTCTTTATTTCTCTCTTTGCAAAAACAATAAAAAGATTTTCTCTTTCTTTTGCTTTTGTTCAACCTTTGAAATAATCCAAAAAGATTTCCTTTTCTCTCTAGTTTGCTTTGTTTTCAGAGTTCAGCTCGAGTCCGTGATGGCATTTAATTGTATTTCCTACGTTCGATCGTGCAAGTGACGAGGCAGTAATGACGAAGATCGACTGAAAGGAAGCAACAAGGAAGACTGGTATGAACTCTTCTTGTTTCTACTTTTGTACATATGCTTGTACTTATGATCTAGAGACCAGCTTGTAGCGACATAGTGCTATGTTTACAATGCTCTTCCAGTGGTTCATGCTTTCCTTGTGGCTAGTCTCGAATAGCTAGAGTATATAATGTGTTATTGAAATGATCTACATGCATTGCATTGTTCATAGTTCGGTATACTAAGGTGGTATTTCCCTTTAGAGAATTTCTGGATTGACTTGGCACATGTTTACACATGTTTAAGACTAAAAAGTCTGCTCTGCCTTGATGATCTTTGAGTTTTAGAATAGTTATATCACTTTCATGCCTGATTCAATGTTACTTTGTCGCTCTGCATGATTATGACTGTTATTGCTCTCTAGTTGGTCGCTTCCCAGTCTTTTGCTAACCTCCACCTGTACTAAGCGGACTGACTGCTTGTGCATCCAAAATCCTTAAAACCTGTCATGCCATATGAGTCCACCATACCTTCCTATACATGGTATTTACCTGCCATTCCTAACGAAGACTTTCGTGTACCATCTCGAAATTAATCAAAAGCATTTCTCTTTTTGTGCCTCTGTTTTAGCTCATGAGGAAGTAGTAGTTAATTCATGATCTTTTTAAGTTGGACAAGTTTCACCCCTGGATTGCATGTCTAATGTGCAAACCCCTAATACGAGAAGGAACTGGCATAGGGTGCGCCCGGCTCATAAAAGATAATACAACAAACAAACCCTCCCTCACGCTTTGTTCATGAGAAATCAGAAAACTTTGGCAGTGATAAACAAAGGAGATTAAGAGGATGTGATCGTCCTCATGCGGGAGCCGTTCCTCGAAACTTGTCCATCTCAAGAAGTGATTGAGTTACCTGCTAGCATTTGTTGACGAAATATGCACCTCTCAAAAACGTTTTTACCTCTGTTTTTAAAACCAAGAGCTCTGGTACATGTTTAGTTTTTGTTTCCGACCACGGGTTTTCAACCTTGCCAACAAAAGCCACGGTTCGAGAGTCTCCACCTTCTTTCTTCAAAGCACCAACTAGGAGAGCATAATTGTCATTCTGAGTGTAATGTGCATTGTCCCAAAGTATTACATTGTCTTCTGCATGCTTGTGATATGAATTATTCTGAAATTCTTAGTTCTAGTCTCCTTTAAAACTCTGGAGGAGTTTCTGCATTTATGTTTTGCTTCACTCATGGAGGCTAGCGAAATACCACCCTAGTATGCTCAAGCTATGTGCAATGTAATCTTGTCCTGATTTTCAGTGGTATATTATTTACTTTTAGGTATTTGTGATTGGTCACTTGAAAGAAGGATTGCTCCGTGCATTGTCCTCATAGTACTGTTTCAATACTTGCTAGACTCTTTTCGTAGTACATGCTTATATACATCTAATGAAGCAAAAGAGTTTGTCAAAGTTTTCTTTGTCGCGTCCAGTTCGTTGAACTGAATTGCTTGAGGACAAGCAATATGCTAAGCTTGGGGGAGTTGATACGTCTCAAACGTATCTACTTTTCCAAACACTTTTGATATTGTTTTGACCTCATTCTTGCATGATTTGAACTAAACTAACCCGGACTGACGTTGTTTTCAGCAGAGCTACCTGTATGGTTTTATTGTGCGCAGGAAAACGGATTTTTAGGTATCTCAGAAAAATTCACGAAAAATGACAGAAAATCCACGCACCCGAAGGAACCAGGAGCCAGAAGAGGGACCAGAGGGGGACCAGGGGGGCCCAGGCGCCCTAGTGGCGCGGCCCAGCCCCTGGCCGCGCCGGGGGGTCGCCTGGGTGGGCCCCACCTCCCCTGGTGCCCTACTTCGACTCGTATTTTAGCTCATGACGGAGAAATCCCAGATCAGAAGTTCTTTTCCCAGTTTTCTTCGCGGAGCCGCCGCCACCCTCTGTTCTTCTTCGGGAGGGCTAATCTGGAGGCTGAATTGGCCTCCGGAGAGGGGAGATCGTCGCCATCGTCATCATCATCACCACTTCATCATCCCTCCATGACTTCTCCTTCCATGTGTGAGTAATCCCCTGCTGTAGGCAAAGGGGATGGTAGGGATTGGATGAGTTAGATCATGTAATAGTTTGTCAGATCGTTGGGGCCATGTTGCCTATCATCTACTATGGTGTTTATCATCTTTGCTTCAACTTGTTATTCTTAATGCTTGACACTTAGGGCTGGAGTGCCATGATTTCAGATCTGAACCATATGTGTTTGCATGAATATATTTGTGTTCTTGATCCTATCTATGAGTTGTTTGCAGCTATTACAGTTTGGAACCGGCGATCCCAAAAGTGACAGCTTGGGACACCAAAGGGGATGGTCCGTAGTTTGAGGATTACATGTATCCATTGAGTTTATTGCTTTGTTCCGGTGCTCTTTGACAGGAGCACCTTAATCTCCATAAGTTCCTTTTGGCCCCGTTCGTAGCGGGATGGTAGGACAAAAGATGTTGTGCAAGTTCTTATTGCAAGCACGTACAACTACCTACGGGATACATGCCTAATGTTTGATATTTTCCTAGATGATCATTACTTTTCCGTGTGTCGTGCCCCAAATTAGAATCATGATATATCTCATCCATGCAGCGCCCAACCATCCGTCTCCCTAGCCTACAGTGTTTTAAATCCTGCTTGTCACTAGTTGCTACTTTTGCTATTTACTATTACTATTTACTTTAGCTGTTTACTTTTACTATCACTATCATCACTATCATATCACTGTTACCACTTATCTTTTGTTGCAAGTAAGCATATTTCAGGTGCGGTTGAATTGACAACTCAACTGTCAAAGATTATAAATACTCTTTGGCTCCCCGTGTGTCGAATCAATAAATTGGGTTATTCTTACCCGCGAAGACTATCTTGATCCCTTACGGTTGAGGGTTATCAGCCCCTCGTTGGTTACCCCAAGTGGAAGGTTTGAGATGCAGTGTAGTGGTAGTTTTCCCTTGGCAAGATACCAAGGATCGAATTCCCCTGAGACTCCAAGGTTCAACAAGAAGGTGTCAACTGCTAACGGCGCCAGATATTTAGCAATCAACTGGACCTGCACACAGATACAAATAACTTTGCTCCCAACGAGTACAGAGAGGTTGTCAATCCCTCCGGCCTTGTCGTTTACAAAGGATCAAACGCAAGAGATAATAGTGATATGTATAACTGCAACTAGTAAGTAAAAACAGAAAGTAAATAGCGGATGTGATCAGTGATGGTAATATGGACCGGGGTCCCATGATGTTCACTAGTGATGTCTCTCTCCCAAAAGACGATAAAACAGCTATGTGAGGTGAACGAATTACAGCTGGGCAATTGACACGATTATGTGCACAAACCAATGCTAACTATGTTGCAAGAAAGGTAGAGGTTCAAAGCATGGGCGGTACGCCAAGGAAAGTAGACCGAAATCCATCTGCATCTACTACTAATCATCCACCTTGAGATATATATCCAGAACATCTCGCTGGTATTAAGTTGCGTGTCCCACCCATAGTGTAAACTCAAAGCAACAGACAACTTCATTAAAACAACTTTGCGTAAAGTAAACAATCCTTGCACCCGCGAGTACAAGCACCGTGGTTTTCCCCCTTGTGGCAACAGCACATCCCCTAGACTCATGTTTCTGTCACTCAAGCTAGTCATCGAGGGGCATGAACCCACAATCAAGCATAACGTTCCCTCTTGGAGTTACTACCTACTACTTGGCCAAAGCAATAAACAGCAACGGAGAACATGCAAGAATTACTCAAGAACATAAATATAAAAGAGGTAAATCAAATATATTACTCAAACACAATCTGAACATAATCTCATAATCCATCGGATCCCAGCAAACTCATCATAGAAATAGCATAAGGATTACATATGTGCCTCGATCATGTAGGGCAGCTCACGAGGTCTAATTAGTGAAGAACAAAAAGGGGAGGAGAACATCACATAGCTACTAGTCATGGACCCATGGTCCAAGGGAGACTACTCACAACTCATCCGGGAGGCGTCCATGGTGGTGGAGAGGCTCCCGGTGGTGATCCTCCCCTCCGGCAGGGTGCCGGGAAGAGTTCTCCTGGTGCTCCCGATCTTGGAAGCTCGGCGGCGGCTGAACAGAGATGAGATCGCGAAAAAGGGTTCCGTCCTCGAGGGTTTCGGGACGCGGTGTAAATATATGCCAAAGGGGGGCGTCAGAGGGGGCCTGGGGGGCCCAGGCGCCCTGGCGGCGCGGCCTAGGGGGGGCGCGCCCCCTGGCCGCCTGGAGGCCTGGTGGCCCCCCTCCAGCCCTACTTTGGCCGCATGGAAGCTTCCGGAACGCTGATTTTTTATATATTTTTCCCGGAATTTTTCTGGCAGTTTACGTAATGGGAAAACCTGAAATACAAAAACAGCAGAAAACAGAAACTGGCACTGGGGTGCACTGAGTTAATAGGTTAGTCCAAATATGATCAAAAGTGTATGGAAGTGCATAAATAACATAGCAATATCACACAAAAGAGGCATGGAGCAAGCAGAAATTATAGATACGTTTTGGACGTATCAACATCCCCAAGCTTAATTCCTGCTCGTCCTCGAGTAGGTAAATGATAACAAGCATAATTTATGTGGTGACATGCTATTAACCATATAAGGACTTTTCACAGTCACATGACAAAAGTTAACTGAGACAATGAATCTGTAGTAATTAAGTTGCCTCATGAGAAAATCACAAAGAACTGAAAGTTTTTCAATATGTTACTGAAACATCAAATAGATTTGTAGTGAGCATGGTGTGCAAGTATGATAAAGTGGTACCTCGCTTGCCCCCTTTAGTGAAGCAAAACATAAATGCAGGGGCACCTCCAAGGTTTAAGTGACGACTAGATACAATGATTTCAGAATAAACGATATCATAATCATGCAAAAGACAATGGTACTTTGGGACAATGCACATTACACTCAGAATGACAATCATGCTCTCAATAGTTGGTGCTTTAAAGAAGGTGGAGACTCTCGAACCGTGGCTTTTGTTGGCAAGGTTGAAAACCCGTGGTTGGAAACAAAGACAAAACATGTACCAGAGCTCTTGATTTTAAAAACAGAGGTAATAATTATTATTTTAGATTATGCATGTTTCGTCAACAAATGCTAGCAGATAACTCAATTACTTCTTGAGCTGGACAAGTTTCGAGGAACGGCTCCCGAATGAGGACGATCACATCCTCTTAATCTCCTTTGTTTATCACTGCCAAAGTTTTATGATTTCTCATGAACAAAGCGTGAAGGAGGGTTTGTTTGTTCCATTATTTTTTTAATGAGCCGGGCGCACTCTATGCCAGTTCCTTCTCGTATTATGGGTTTGCACATTAGACATGCAATCCCGGGGTGAAGCTTGTCCAACTTAAAAAGATCATGAATTAACTACTACTTCCTAATGAACTAAAACAGAGGCACAAAATAGGAATGCTTTTTTTGAATAATTTCGAGATGGTACATGAAAGTCTTCATTAGGAATGGTAGGTAAATACCATGTATAGGAAGGTATGGTGGACTCATATGGCATAACTGGTTTAAAGGATTTTGGATGCACAAGCAGTCAGTCCGCTTAGTACAGGTGGAGGTTAGCAAAAGACTGGGAGCGACCAACTAAAAGAGCAATGACGGTCATAATCATGCAGAGCGACAAAGCAACATTGAATCAGGCATGGAAGTTATATCGCTACTCAGAAATAAAAGATCATCAAGGCTTGACAGACTTTCTTTACAGTCTTAAATATGTGTGAGCATACGCCAAGTCAATCAAAATAAATTCTTGAAGGAAGATATCACTAAACCATACCACATCATAGGCAAACAAATCATGTTGGTACTCCAATAACACATTGGGAACCCCCCAGCTATTTGAGACTAACCATAAGAAAACATGAACTACTAAGCACCATTATGCACATATCATTTTTATCATAGACATATCGACCAGTGCAACAGAAGCCAACTCTCTTAACAAGATAAGCATGATAACTAAGGAGAGTTCCAGCGACCAACTAAACAAAAAGCTCTTTAAAAAGATAAGCATGGAAACTAAGAGCTGAACATGATAGTTGCTATTGAAAGACAAAGAACACACACAGCAAGGATAGACATGAAAATTCTATGTTATGTTCTAGGTTGAAGTGGAGCGTGTTTCTCTCCCACACAAAGAAAGCTGAGTTCCAACTCGTTATGAAAAACAAGCAAAGATAAAGAAAACTAAAAAAAGGAAACTAAAAGCAAGACGCTCCAAGTATAGCACATAACACATGAAGTGATAAAAATATAGTGGAACGAAAGACGAACTGATAATGTTGATGGAGAAGGGGATGCACGGGGGCATCCCCAAGCTTAGACGCTTGAGTCTTCTTGAATATTTCTTGGGGGTGCATGGGGGCATCCCCAAGCTTGAGCGTTTGACACTCCTGAATCTTTTTATCATCTTCCCTCGCACACTTGAAAACTCCCTTCATACATAACTCATCATAATCTGATTAGCGAGGTTAGTACCCATAATAAAATAATTGTTCCTTGCTGGAAATAAAGATATTCTTGAAGGTCTACTGTTTCTCAAGATTGCCAAAAGGTTTTTGCAAAGGAAAAGCAAGCTCAAGGTTTACAAAACGAAGGAAAGGCAAAACAGGACAGAATCTGTGAAAAACAGACCAGCAGGTAGTAAATGATTTTTTCGGGGCACTTCTGCAACTCAAATCAAAAAACTCAGAACAGACCCCCGAAAGAAAATTGTATAGAGCACGCTGTCGAAACAATTCAGACCAAAAAGATGATCTGGTGATTTTATACGAATTTTTCTGTCCAAGGACAGAATCTGTTTCCTGGACAGCACGTCACAACTTTTGAACTTTCTTGCAATCAGAGGCTACACTTGGCACAAAGTTGAAAAGTAAAGATACAATGATGATGCTACTGTAGTAACAACATCAAGACACAACAAAAGCAAAATAAAATTTTATTCATTGTGGGCTGCCTCCCAAAAGCGCTTTCTTTTATGCCTTTAAGCTAGGCATATTGCAAAGAGATCAAGTTTTATCAAGAGTAAAAGAATAGCTAGCCCGTATAACGGACTCAAAAGGGAACTTAATCTTCTTTCTAGGGAAGTGTTCCATCCCTTTCTTGAGAGGAAATTGGAATCTTATATTCCCCTCTTTCATGTCAATGATGGCACCATCGGTGCGAAGAAAAGGACGTCCCAAAATAATTGGACAAGAAGGTTCACATTCAATATCCATAATAGTAAAATCAACGGGAACGTAATTGTCATTGACAATGATAAGAACATCGTCGATCCTCCCCAAAGGTTTCTTTATGGAGGAATCAACAAGACGAACACCAAAAGAACAAGAATCAAAAGGTTTCAATTTAAGCATATCATATATTCTTTTGGGCATAACGGAGGTACTAGCTCCAACATCACATAAAGCATAGAAAGAGAAGTTATTCAACTTAATTTTAATCATAGGATCCCAACCATCTTCTAGCTTTCTATGTATGGAGGCTTCTACTCTAAGTTTCTCCTCCCTAGCTTTGATGAGAGCATTAGTGATATGCTCTGTGAAAGCAAGGTTAAGCGTGCTAGTGCGGGGATCTTTAGACATCTTGTGAACGAAATCAATAACTTCGCTAAGGGTGCAATTATCAAAATCAAGGTCACTACTATCAAGTAAAGTGGTAGTGGTGTCCTTTAGGCTCACTTGTTTGGTAGTTTCTATTGTCATAGCATCACCATTAATAGGTCCAATGGGACCAGGAGTGCATTGGGTGCTAAGAGTTTGGATATCCTCAACAACTTGGATAGTAGCAACAGTGTGGTGGGTAGGAAGGTTCTTAATTCTATCTTCTTCCTCCTTTTCTCTAGCCCATCTCTCTTTAAGTTTAGCCAACATCCTAATGTTTTCATTAATTTGCACTTGAATAGCATTCATAGGAGTGACCTTCCTCTCCTCAAGAGGAGAAGTTCTAATTTTAAGCAACTCTACCTCATGGGCTAAATTGTCTACCTTCGAAGAGAGATCATCTAGTTTGGCTAGTTTTTCTTCTACACTCTTATTGAAGGCTTTTTGGGTAGTGATGAAATCTTTAAGCATAATCTCTAGTTCAGTAGTGGAGTTCTTGGTGCTAGGATAAGCATTGTTGTTCCCATAAGAATTAGAGAGGAACGGTCTAGGATTGCTACCAAAGTTACTCCTATAAGCATTGTTATTGAAATTGTTTCTAGAGAGAAAGTTCACATCTACTTGTTCTTGAGCAATCAAAGAATTTAAAGGAACATCACGAGGATCAACAGAAGATTGCTTGGAAAGTAGAGACATGATCAAGTCAACTTTTTCATTTAGGGAGGAAATCTCCTCGACAGAGTTTACCTTCCTACCTGTTGGCGCGCGTTCGGTGTGCCATTGGGAATAATTGATCATCATCTCATCGAGAAGCTTCGTGGCAGCACCAAGTGTAGTTGACATAAAGGTTCCTCCCGCGGCCGAATCTAACAAGTTCCGCGAGGTAAAGTTCAAGCCTGCATAAAAAGTTTGGATAACCATCCAAGTAGTCAAACCATGAGTAGGGCAGTTCTTGACAAGAGATTTCATGCGTTCCCAAGCTTGGGCAACGTGTTCATTATCCAATTATTTAAAATTCATTATGTTACTCCTTAGTTGGATAATTTTAGCAGGTGGATAGTACTTTCCAATAAAAGCATCTTTTCACTTGTCCCAAGAATCTATGCTATTTCTAGGCAAAGATTGAAACCAAATTTTAGCTCCTCCTCTCAAGGAGAAAGGAAAAAGCTTAAGCTTAACAATATCACCATCTATTTCAGTATACTTTTGCATATCACAGAGTTCAACAAAATTGTTTAAGTGTAAAGCATCATCATCTCCAGCACCGGAGAATTGATCTTTCATAACTAAGTTCAGTAAAGCAGGTTTAATTTCATAATAAGGTGCTGAAGTGGCAGGTGTAGTGATAGGCGTGCAGATAAAGTCATCGTTGTTATGACTAGTGAAGTCACACAATTTGGTGTTCTCGGTGGAACCCATAGCAGCAAGCAAGCAAGATAACTATTTTTGTGATTTTTGATAAAAGATACTAAAGCAAAAACTGAAAGGTAAACAAACAAGACTATAAAGCAAAGGTAAAAGATAGCGTGCAACTCCCCTATCTTGAAGAGTGGAGTCCCCGGCGACGGCGCCAGAAAAACTTTGCTTGATGGCTTCTCGCCCCTCGTTGGTTACCCCAAGTGGAAGGTTTGAGATGCAGTGTAGCGGTAGTTTTCCCTTGGCAAGATACTAAGGATCGAATTCCCCTGAGACTCCAAGGTTCAACAAGAAGGTGTCAACTGCTAACGGCGCCAGATATTTAGCAATCAACTGGACCTGCACACAGATACAAATAACTTTGCTCCCAACGAGTAGAGAGAGGTTGTCAATCCCTCCGGCCTTGTCGTTTACAAAGGATCAAACGCAAGAGATAATAGTGATATGTATAACTGCAACTAGTAAGTAAAAACAGAAAGTAAATAGCGGATGTGATCAGTGATGGTAATATGGACCGGGGTCCCATGATGTTCACTAGTGATGTCTCTCTCCCAAAAGACGATAAAACAGCTATGTGAGGTGAACGAATTACAGCTGGGCAATTGACAGGATTATGTGCGCAAACCAATGCTAACTATGTTGCAAGAAAGGTAGAGGTTCAAAGCATGGGCGGTACGCCAAGGCAAGTAGACCGAAATCCATCTGCATCTACTACTAATCATCCACCTTGACATATATATCCAGAACATCTCGCTGGTATTAAGTTGCAAGTCCCACCCATAGTGTAAACTCAAAGCAACAGACAACTTCATTAAAAGAACTTTGCGTAAAGTAAACAATCCTTGCACCCGCGAGTACAAGCACCGCTGTTTTCCCCCTTGTCGCAACAACACATCCCCTAGACTCATGTTTCTGTCACTGAAGCTAGTCATCGAGGGGCATGAACCCACAATCAAGCATAACGTTCCCTCTTGGAGTTACTACCTACTACTTGGCCAAAGCAATAAACAGCAACGGAGAACATGCAAGAATTACTCAAGAACATAAATATAAAAGAGGTAAATCAAATATATTACTCAAACACAATCTAAACATAATCTCATAATCCATCGGATCCCAGCAAACTCATCATAGCAACAGCATAAGGATTACATATGTGCCTCGATCATGTAGGGCAGCTCACGAGGTCTAATTAGTGAAGAACAAAAAGGGGAGGAGAACATCACATAGCTACTGGTCATGGACCCATGGTCCAAGGGAGACTACTCACAACTCATCCGGGAGGCGTCCATGGTGGTGGAGAGGCTCCCGGTGGTGATCCTCCCCTCCGGCAGGGTGCCGGGAAGAGTTCTCCTGGTGCTCCCGATCATGGAAGCGCGGCGGCGGCGGAACAGAGATGAGATCGCGAAAAAGGGTTCCGTCCTCGAGGGTTTCGGGACGCGGTGTAAATATATGCCAAAGGGGGGCGTCAGAGGGGGCCTGGGGGGCCCAGGCGCCCTGGCGGCGCGGCCTGGGGGGCGCGCCCCCTGGCCGCCTGGAGGCATGGTGGCCCCCTCCAGCCCTACTTTGGCCGCATGGAAGCTTCCGGAACGCTGATTTTTTATATATTTTTCCCGGAATTTTTCTGGCAGTTTACGTAATGGGAAAACCTGAAATATAAAAATAGCAGAAAACAGAAACTGGCACTGGGGTGCTCTGAGTTAATAGGTTAGTCCAAATATGATCAAAAGTGTATGGAAGTGCATAAATAACATAGCAATATCACACAAAAGAGGCATGGAGCAAGCAGAAATTATAGATACGTTTTGGACGTATCACTATGGCTAATGGTTAGCAATAAAGTAAAGTAATTACATGGCGTTTTCAATGACACACAGGTCATACAATAAAATAAGACAACTCCTATGAGTCCTACCGGTTGTCATACTCATCGACATGCAAGTCGTGATTCCTATTACAAGAACATGATCAATCTCATACATCACGTATATCATTCATCACATCCTTTTGGCCATACCACGTCACATGGCACATGCTGCAAGAACAAGTTAGACGTCATCTAATTGTTGTTGCAAGTTTTTACGTGGCTGCTACAGGTTTCTAGCAAGAACGTTTCTTACCTACGCCAAAACCACAACGTGATATGCCAATTACTATTTACCCTTCATAAGGACCATTTTCATCGAATCCGATCCGACTAAAGTGGGAGAGACAGACACCCACTAGCCACCTTATGCAACTAGTGCATGTTAGTCGGTGGAACCTGTCTCACGTAAGCGTACGTGTAAGGTCGGTCCGGGCCGCTTCATCCCACGATGCCGCCGAATCAAGATAAGACTAGTAACGGCAAGTAAATTGACAAATCGACGCCCACAACTTGTATTCTACTCGTGCATAGAAACTACGCATAGACCTGGCTCTGATGCCACTGTTGGGGATCGTTGCAGAAATTCAAAAAACTTCTACGCATCACCAAGATCAATCTATGGAGTGACTAGCAACGAGAGGGGAGTGCATCTTCATACCTTTGAAGATTGCGATGCAGAAGCGTCGCAAGAATGCGGTTGGAGGAGTCGTACACGAAGTGATTCAGATCGCGGCCGAATCCGATCTAAGTATCGAACAACGGCACCTCCGCGTTCAACACACGTGCAGCCGGGTGACGTTTGTCGCGTCTTCATCCAGCAAGGAGAGAGGGAGAGGTTGGAGAAGACTCCATCCAGCAGTAGCACGACGGCATGGTGGTGGTGGAGGAGCGTGGTACTCCAGCAGGGATTAGCCAAGCACTACGAGAGACGAGGAGGGGGAGAGATAGGGCTGCGCCGAGAGAGAGATGAACTCATGTGTATGGCAGCCCCAAAACCCCCACTATATATAGGGGAAGGGGAGGGGGTGCGCCCCCTCTAGGGTTCCCTCCCCAGGGGCGGCAGCCCTAGATTGGTTCTGGGGGGCGGCCAGAGGGGGAGAGAGGGGGCGGGCCCTAGGTGGGCCTTAGGCCCATATGTGCCTAGGGATTCCCCTTCTTCTCCTCTCTTGCGCCTTGGGCCCTGGTGGGAGGCGCACCAGCCCACCTAGGGGCTGGTTCCTTCCCACTCTTGGCCCACGCAAGCCTCCGGGGCCGGTGGCCCCTCCCGGTGGACCCCCGGAACCCTTCCGATGGTCCCGGTACATTACCAGTGATGCCCGGAACACTTCCGGTGGCCAAATCCTCACTTCCTATATATAATTCTTTACGTCTGGACCATTCCGGAACTCCTCGTGACGTCCGGGATCTCATCCAGGACCCCGAACAACATTCGGTAATCACGTACATATATTCCCTATAACCCTAGCGTCATCGAACCTTAAGTGTGTAGACCCTACGGGTTCGGGAACCATGCAGACATGATCGAGACATCTCTTTGGCTAATAACCAACATCGGGATCTAGATACCCATGTTGGCTCCCACATGTTCCACAGTGATCTTATCGGATGAACCACGATGTCGGGGATTCAATCAATCCCGTATACAATTCCCTTTGTCTACCGGTATGATACTTGCCCGAGATTCGATCGTTGGTATCCCGATACCTTGTTCAATCTCGTTATCGGCAAGTCTCTTTACTCGTTCTGTAATACATCATCCCGTGACCAACTCCTTAGTCACATTGAGCTCATTACGATAATGTCTTACCGAGTGGGCCCAGAGATACCTCTCCATCATACGGAGTGACAAATCCCAGTCTAGATTCGTGCCAACCCAACATATACTTTCGGGGATACCCGTAGTGTAACTTTATAGCCACCCAGTTATGCTGTGACGTTTGGCACACCCAAAGCACTCCTACGGTATCTGGGAGTTTCACAATCTCATGGTCCAAGGAAAAGATACTTGACATTGGAAAAGCTTTAGCAGACGAACTACACGATCTTGTGCTAGGCTTGGGATTGGGTCTTGTCCATCACATCATTATCCTAATGATGTGATCCCGTTATCAATGACATCCAATGTCCATGGTCAGGAAACTATAACCATCTATTGATCAACGAGCTAGTCAACTAGAGGCTCACTAGGGACATGTTGTGGTCTATGTATTCACACATGTATTACGATTTCCGGATAATACAATTATAGCATGAACAATAGACAATCATGAACAAGGAAATATAATAATAACCATTTTATTATTGCATCTAGGGCATATTTCCAACAATTTCAGCAACAAGCAAACCTTTTAGACATGTAAGTTTTTATCCCTTAGAGCGCCTATTAATTTGGGGTGAGCACACTTCATCCCAAGTTACTAAGCATTTAGACCCCGAGAAAGCGAGAGTGTCTGATCGGAAGAAGCATTGTGTACATTTATCCAACGTTAAAGACTTCCATGAAGTAAGAAGGAATGTTGTCTAGAACAGCTGAGAGGAGCACCAAATTGCAACCTTTTGTGACCAAAAGAGCCACCAAATGGAAACATACATATCAAAATTATCTATGATCGGTTATCGAGGCAATTGGTGTACCTAGGCCAATAGCAAGGGTATGATCCAGGCTGAAAGGAATGAAGTTGCTTTTGTGAAAGTTTATTTGAAGCCCAGTAGAAGCCACATAAATATCTAGTAAGCGTTTTAGCGTAGACTTAGAGTTTGGCGAGGCACACACAATTATTAGTGTGTCATCTGCGTACTGAAGTACATGGTACGGTAGTTCATTTCACAGATGGTGCAATAGCGCAACGTTGTTTGCGATCAAGCATCTAAACAAATTGATGACTGCTACTAAATAAATAAGGGGACAGAGGGTTGCTATGTCTCACAAACATATCCATGATTTTTTATTATTTCATGCTATTATGTTACTTATAGCAATTTATATTATTTTTATGGACTAACCTATTCATTTAGTGGCAATTCCCATTTATTGCTTGTTTTTGGTTTCGTATGAAATCAATCTATACGAAGGTCAAAATAAGTTGTCGATTTAACGAGATTTTTTTGGCAACAAGAAACACACTAATCTTAGGGACACCTCAAGAGGAGCTGCCATGGACCCACACGGGTGCCCGAGGAGGGCAGGAGCGTGGCCGCGCCCCCTGCCATGTGGGGCCCTGACTTACCACCTTACGTCACTTCCACCATCATAAATCCCTATAAATATTGAAATCTTCAGACCTATTTTCAGAAGAATTATATCACCATCGCAAGTCTCTATTCTGTGAAGATCCCATCTGGAGGCCTGTTCCGGAGCTCCATCGGAGGGGGAAGCTATTGCCGGAGCCATCTTCATCAACCATGCTCTTTCTATGACCATGTGTGAGTAGTTCCCTTAGGACCTACGAGTCCATAATAGGTGCTAGACTGTTCTCTCTCTTTTTGGATCTACCATACGATGTTCTTGTTCTTGATCGGGATCAAACCGATGTAATTTGTGGTGTGTTTGTTGGGACATGATGAATTGTGTCTTTATGATCAGACTATTCAATGAAATCAATTGAATCTTCTGAGGATTTGTTGCTGCATAATTGAATAACTGTGTATGCTATCCAATCTAGCTATCTTCTTTGGCCAAGTTCGATGGGTTTGTATTCAGAGGGAGTGGTGTTTTGTAGTGGGTTAGAGGCCCAAGACACACATTTCTTATTTCCACTAAGGATAAAACGATAGGGTTTTGTCATATTGATTGACTTCTTCCTATCTACATTATGTCATCTTGCTTATTCCGATACTATATTTCTTGCTAACTTTATACCTTGAGATGCATGCTAGGTAGCGGTTTGGTGGTGGAGTATTGGTAGTAGATGTAGTGGGATTAACGGTCTACTTATCACATATGTAATTCCCATATAATATTATGCCATGAATGTTCATAGTTATAAATATTGCAAAATTGGTCAATTGCCCAACTATAATTTGTTCACTAGAGGACGGACCCGCAGGCCATAGGTTCACTAGAGGCATCTCTCCCGTAAGCATAGCATCGATCGGTAAACAAATTACTATTTGTCAATTGACAGAATTGGACATAGTTACGATGATCATCTAAGGCATAATCAATATATAGACATCGTGTCCATGACAAGTACACCATTAATCCAACTGTATCTACTATATTATTACTCCACCCCAAGACCGCTATCCAGCATGCATCTCAAAGTATTAAGTTCATGACAAACAGAGTAACACATTAAGCAAGATGACATAATGTAGACAAAGTAAGACCAAACAATATGACAGAACCCCGTCATTTTATCCTTTGAAGCAGCAATACACATATGTGCCTTTACCCCTCCTGTCACAGAGAAAGGTCACCGCCAGATTAGACCTTCCACAAAGCACCTCTCCCGCTGAAGAGATCACAATATTGAAGATCAAGAGAGAGAGAGACACACACACACAGACATAGACACACGGATAGAGAGATAAATCCATCTAGCTACTACTATGGACCCATAGGTCCTGAAGGAACTACTAACATGTCACCATGGAGGCAGAAAGATTGATGAAGAATTCCTCCCTAATGGTTACCCCCTCTGACAGACCACCGGAAAAGCTCTCGATGGGACCGCTTCAGAAAAGTGGCTTGTGTCGAAGGGTGAACTAGTTCCTCCTCATCATAGAGGCAGCAGGGATGATGAAGATGGCCTCCTATGATGATTTCCTCCTCCGGCAGGGGACTGGAAGAGGGCTCCAGACGTGATTGCTTAGGAACAGGCTTGAGGTGGCGAAAAACATCATCTAGGTTAACTACCAGGGTTTTTGTATTTATAGGAATTGCAACATTGGAATCACGCCAAAAGGAGTACTGAGGGGCCCACATGCTTGCATGACACTCCCTAGGGGGGAGGGTGCGCCGTGTGAGCTTGTGGTGTCCCCGTGGGTCTTTAGGTTCTTCCTCGAAGTTTCGGGGGTCTCGTATGTTCCCAAAAAATGGAAGTAATTTTTATTGTGTTTGGACTTCATTTAGTATGGTATTTCTGTGAAACATAGAAATAGGCAAAAAAAACAGGAATTGGCACTCGGCACCATGTTAACAGGTTAGTCCATAAAAATAATATAAAAGTACACCAAAACCATATAAGATCACTGTAAACATGGCATGAATACTTCATAAATTATAGATATGTTGGAGACGTATTAGCATCTGATACGTCTCCAATGTATCTATAATTTATGAAGTATTTACGCCATGTTTACAATAATTTTATATGGTTTCAGTATGATTTTATTGGGACTAACCCGGACTAACGTTGTTTTCAGCAGAACTATCATGGTGTCGTTTTTTGTTCACAAATAAAAGTTCTCGGAATGGGCTGAAAATTTACGACGATTTTTTATGGACCAAAAGTGACCCCCGGAGCACCGGAGCCAGGCCAGGAAGTGGACAAGGAGTTCACAAGCCTAGGGGGCGCGCCCCTATGGCTTGTGGTCCCCTCGAGCACCCCCTTGACGTGAGACCGATGCCAAAAATTCCTATAAATCCTGAAACCCCCAGAAAGAAACCTAGATCGGACGGTCCCCCGCTGCAAGTCTTTGTAGCCATGAAAAACCTCTCGGGACCCCGTTTCGGCACCCTGCCGAAGGGGGAAATCATCACCGAAGGCCATCTTCATCATCCCGGCGGCCACCATGATGAGTAGGGAGTAGTCCACCCTCGGGGCTGAGGGTTTGTACCAGTAGCTATGTGTTTTATCTATCTCTCCCTCTTGTGTTCTTGCTTTGGCATGATCCTGATGTACCGCGAGCTTTGCTATTATAGTTGGATCTTATGGTGTTCTTCCCTCTCTACCTTGTGATGAATTGAGTCTTTTCCTTTGAGGTTTTGTTATGTCGGATTGAATCTTTGGATGTGAGAGCACTTGATGTATGTCTTGCGATGGGATATCCGTGGTAACTATGGGATGTCCTATTGATCCACTTGATGTATGTTTTGGTTACCAACTTGCGGATTCCCGTGGTGACAATGGGGTAATCTATGCATAGGGGTTGGAACGCAATTTCAAATTCCGTTCTCCGATAGAAATCTTGGGGTACTCTTGAAGTTCTTTGTGTTGGATTTAATATTATGAATGTGAGATTGTGTGATGCATATCGTATAATTGACCCACGGATACTTGTGGTGACATTGGAGTATCTAGGTGACATTAGGGTTGATTGATGTGTGTCATGTGGTGTTATTTTAGTATGAACTATAGGGCTGTTTGTGATACTTATAGGAATAGCCAATAGATTGATCAGAAATAATAACTTTGAGGTGGTTTCATACCCTACAAGCAATTTCATCTTATGTTCTCCTCGATAGGAACTTTGGAGCGATTCTTTTATGCATGTTGAGGGATTGTTATATGATCCAATTGTGTTACCATTGTTGAGAGATTTTGCGCTAGTGAAAGTATGAACCCTAGGCCTTGTTTTCAAGCATTGCAATACCGTTTTTGCTCACTTTTCCTAATTCTACCTTGTTGTTTTTATATTTTCATATTACAAAAACCTATATCTACTATCCATATTACACTTGTATCACCATATCTTCGCCGAACCAGTTCACTTATACAATTTACCATTGTATTGGGTGTGTTGGGGACAGAAGAGACTTTTTGTTATTTGGTTGCAGTTTTTTTTTTTTGAGAGGGACCATCTTCATCCTACGCCTCCCATGGATTGATAAACCTTAGGTCATCCACTTGAGGGAAAATTACTACTGTCCTACAAAACTCTACGCTTGGAGGCCCAACACGAGTCTACAAGAAGAAGGTTGCGTAGTAGACATCAGCATCCCGAAGCTTAATTACTCCTTGTATTCGAGTAGGTAAATGATAAAATGAATAACTTATGAAGTGTGAATGCTAGCATAGTGCATAAGTTTGTTCAACGAAAATTTCTATCACTTTTCCTAGCAATTCTTCCATCAAATAAATAAACAACAACTATTTCTCATAAAACTCATCATGATAAAATAGCAATCGATTCACATGTTATGGTTTAAACACTGCAGTCTTTGAAACTTAACAACCTATGTTCTTTGTCACCAAGCAATTACAATTCATATTATTTTCAGAAAAGTCTATGTAAGAGCTCCACATACTCAGTTATCATATAGTCTTGTATGATTCCTAGTACTCAAAGCATATTTTTAGAACAAACAGCATCCATCCATGGAACAAAGAGGAAGATATGGGCTTAATGTTTCGCCTCCCACCTTACTTATCATAGAGATAATTGTCAACAATAATAAGTCATGATCAAATGTATTTGACTAGATATATGTGGATGGATCATTCCCCAACACATGTTGCTTGCCAAGTTGAGAATAATGGAGGTTGGAATAGGAGGAAATATTTTGACACTTGCATAACATTAAAACTTAAAGAATAAAAGATAGGCCCTTTTAGAGGGAAGCATGGATTTTCTTATCTGACAAAGCTCATTACTTAAAATAGAGATAATTTCGTTTGGGAGGTGTACTTTTCCTATCAACAGTTTAATGACAAAGTTTTCAGTATCTTCCATGCTAAACACGTTAATGGTGGTTCCCATGCAAAAGTTTTACTCTCCCTTCCACCATACTAACACAAAGCATGGCTAGCCAAATCCACAGGTGCCTGCCAACTTTCAAAATTCTAGGACGAGTGTTTTGATAATAATTTCAGGACTAAGCATCCTTTTTACCAGCCTTACTCAAATTTAACGAGTTAATAAACTCTCTTCGACGAGTAAAACACACTTAACATGGAATATATTGACTACCACATAGCTCCATGAGCAGTACGAGTACACAAAACAGATGTGCATTTGAAGATTTAAGAGATGGCACATGCAAATTTACTTGGAACAACAGGGTAATACCGTATATAGGTAGATATGGTGGACACTGAGGGGAGAAACTTGGCTAAAGGATTTTGGATGCACAAGTAGTATTCCCGCTTAGTACCAATTTTTTTGGCTAACAAAGATTATAAAAAAGCACCACATGTTGGAGGATCCATAACAATATAACTTCTATGCAAATATACCCAACCATAACTCATAACATTGTCTTCCTTGTCCAACTTCATCTTATTTGATCAAGTTTGAAAATAATTAATGGCTATTCACAATCATGAAAGATGTCCAAGATAATATATTTGTATGTGAAAATTCTCTTCCTTCTACTAATCTTTCATGAATTGCTTGTATGACCCATAGTGATTGTCCAATTTCAATAGATTTTTACTTTATAAATCAAATGGAAAACTACTACTAAACATGTAGAACATGTACTATTTCAGGTTTATGATATTTCATTCATTCAACAATTTAATCTTAGGATAAAAGTTAAGCACAAGAGTGAATGACAAACTACTCCAAAAGATATAAGTGAAGATCATGGAGTAGCTAAGGAATTAAGTAGCTATGTAAAGATTCTCTCCAATTCAAAACTTTCAAATCAAATAATATTATTAAACAGTAAACAAAAATAAAAGGACACTCCAAGAATAGCACACATCATGTGAACAAATAAAAACTTAGGCTCAGCCGAGACTAACCGATGGTTGTTGCTGAAGAGAGGTGGGATGCCTACCGGGGCCTCCCCAAGCTTAGATGCTTGAGACTTCTTAGAATATTAACTTGGGGAGACTTGGGCATCCCCAAGCTTCAACTCTTGTGTCTCCTTAATTCCTCTCTTATCACGGGTTCCCCTAAGTCTTAAAAACTTCATCCACACAAAACTTAACAAGAACTCGTGAGATAAGTTAGTATAAATAGATACAAAATCTTAACATTCTCTATTGTAAAAAATACTAAGATTATGATTAAATATTGCATACCAAATGTCTCTGCATATCTAATGCTGCTAACCACTAATAGAAATGTTAAACAAGCAAACATATGCAAACAACGCAAATATACCATCAATCTGTCCAAAACAAACAGTCTGTAAAGGATGAATAAAAATTCATACTTATTTAACTCTTTTTTAAAAAAATACCACGTGACAAAGAACTGATGTCAGCTTACTGTGTATTCAAGATTTAATCATGTTCTCTCTATTCAGTAATATTCAGGACATAACAGAAAACTTTCAAATTTCAAACAACAACCCATAAACTTGCAAACTGATCATGGTAAAGGCTATACTTGACACGTGCATCCTACCCTCTGGTTCTAGTAGTCCCAAGTACTTTGTCTCAAACAGTTCCTTTGTAATTTCCAAAAATATTAGCCTTGTTAAACAGGCAGAAAAGGCATTAGTGATAAATAGGAATAAAAATGAGGACACAGCATCACCTTGTCGGAGGCCTCGATAAGGTGTAAAGGAGCCCAATAATTTGCAATTACACTTCACCAAATATTTAGCTGATGTCACACACACCATGATCCTTGAGACCCAGTCTTGGGAGAAACCACACTTGATCAAAACATTCTACAACAAAGTCCAATCCACACAGTCATACGACGACTTGGGAAGGTCAAACTTTTAAGCAGAACATCCCTATGCATTGCCCTTCAGTGATTACATATAATCGATGCTTTCGAAAGCTATGATGGAATTGTCGGAAATAAGGCATCCCGGATTAAACGCACTTTGATTTTCTGATATGAGCTCATTCTAAATAGGACACAACTGGTTCACCAAACACTTCGACACAATTCTATAGACCATGTTACCGATACTAATTGGCTGGAAATCCTTCAACTCCTTAGGGCGGGAAACCTTAGGAATTAGGACTATTGTCGTATCATTAACCCCATGTGGCTTCGGGCATAATCCCAGCGATGCAAAAATTCATCATCGCGTCAATAGTTTTTGGCTTCAATACTTCCCAATTACATTGATAAAAACATGCAGGAAATCCATTTGTGCCTCGTGCTTTGAGTGGTCTGATCTGAAATGATGTATCTGACACCTCGTTTTCTGTATATGGAGTAGATAGAGCATCATTCATTGCAATGGCCACCTTCGTCGTAGTACTCTAAACGACCTCCTCTAGGTCAATGGTGGGATCCTTCGTACCATCTGTGATGGCATGTCGCACCATGTACCATCATGTTTACGGAGCCTTTGAATGAAGTTTCTCCGCGTAAGCCACAATGCACGACGATGCAAGTATTGTACATTGTGTTCCACTTCCTTGAGCCAAGTGATACGTGAATGGTGCAGCCACGTCATCTCTTCGCGGTATAAAAGTTCATCTAGCTTGTTCATCTTCTGCCCGGTCGCTGCACGATCAGCATCACCACCCTGCATACTACTCAAATCAGCACGCGGTTTTTCAATCTCGAGTCACATGTGCAAAGTTCTTCTTACTCCAATCTTTTAAATTCCTCGTCATTTCCTTTAACGAGCTCGCAACCAAACCAAAGTCCCCACTCACCTTTTTCTTCTCCCAACCTTTGCCACCACATCCGGCAGGGACAGTTCACGTTTCCACATAATTCCATACCTAGGAGACAAGCGCCGGCGCTGTTTGCCCACCATTGGCACCAAGTGTAGCACCATCGGCAGTGGTCCGAATAAGGCGACGCGAAGTATATTGATTCCAATCCTTACAAATTTTTCCTATCATTCTTGTTTGTTTTGTAGTACTGCAAACCATATGTTTTGCTCCTATAAAGTTTTCCTATCACTCCGAATTTCCATTCGGATCAGGCTCGTCGAAAAGTTCATGTGTTTTTCAATCCTTCGGAAAAAGTTCCTGTGTCTTTTAACCATCCTCCAAATTTATTTCAGTAATACATTCACGCTGTTCCAAATTTATTTAGAATTCAACAAAACACGTACATCTGAATCACCATATGTTGTATTCCATTCCTGTACTCTTTTGAACATCCTCCAACTAAAGAGGGCGTTGTTGCACCATCGTTTGGACTATGCGAGTGGAATTTGGTGCCGACTAGACCACGCCCCGTCGACTAGATCCCGACAAGAGCCACCAACCTGGAATCAAGTCGACAAGATCCACTGCTCTAAAGAGCACTGCTACAGTGACGCGTGAGATACCCTGCTGCCAAAGGTAGTAATAAATAATGCATCTACAGTGGACGAGAGAAGCACAGCCGCGCAATTGTGGGGGTAAAGGGAGTGAGAGTGAGAGGGGCCAGTGAGCTCACATGCCGGTCGACCTCCTTCCTTCTGTAGGCAATGACTGGTGCTCTAATTTTTGGGTGGACTGTGTGTGATTAACTCTTTGCTCCGTGATCTGTGCCACTACGTGCTCTAGCTAGGCACTTGAGTTTACAGCCGCGCAATCTTGAGCTCCGTATCCTAGCTACTCCATCTTCTTTAACAAAAAAGTTGCTGAAACATGGCATTTCGCTTTAGGAGTTGAAAAGATTTCGGAGAGACCAGCTGCAACTCAGTTCACTCCTTTGGGTGCTTGTACACACACCATCATTAAGAAGAGTGATTGAAACATGCATTTTCACTTGTCAGAAGAAAAAAATGTAGGGGTGCACACCTTTCCGCTCTGCGCAGGTAAAAGATCATTTTCATTGGGTCCCAAGAGAGCCTGTCATGGTCCTTCCAATGTGCATGTTACTTCTCACACAAATGAAATGCAGGAGATCCTCCGGGTCCAAGCATTGCTGGAAAGATAAATCACTGTGTATTTTTTGTTTACAAGATCTTGAAACAAAGAGTATGATCATTGCACGTGAACCAGACACCAGAGCTCAAGATTGGTTTTTCCTCTACCTCTTGGGGTGCAAAAAACAAACAACGCTCAATTCATCCCTAAACCATCTCACATACACGTACACACACATAAACATGCAAGAACAGACACGTACGCCCCCATGGCCCCATGAGCATGGATATTAGATGCCACCCTACTGCTGATTAATTAAGCCACGTTGCATGACGCACATGTGATATAGATACACTGCAGAGCACTGGACGGTCGGGAGTCGGGACAGCGGTTCACGGGCAACTCCACAATCTGCCAAGTTCGCCTCCGGCCGGGTGGTCCGTTCAATCAACAGTAGTGTTGTACCTTCAACTTCAATCACATGCAGCTAGTGGACGGCTCACAAGCTCTAGAGGTCCATGCATGTCAATATGTCATCACTGTGACTACCAACGGCTCTATTTGTTTAAGATCTTGGATCCATGAACAGTGCCACCACGCACGTTTGAGAAGAGGACAATGCGTCGTTGAGGAGGAGGGCTCCATGGCTGAAAGCGACGGCAACGGCGGAGGCTCATGGGCGCCATGGACGACAGCTACGTGAACGACCGAGGTAACCCTGTGGCCTACATCGACGACGACGATGATGGCTATATCAACGGAGCAACGGGGGGTTGGTTGGTGGCTTGTCAGGGCGCAGCTGGGAGTGGGACAACGTGCGTCTTGGCACACCTGCCCTACCACGTACGTATGCAGATCTGAATCGCATCATTGCCGCAAGCAAAAGTGGGAGCCTACGTCCCATTTCTTGGGGGCATTTGTTGCACCATGAAAAGACGATGGAATTACACCAATGGAAATATTAGGTGAATAGGTTATTGCAACGATAAGATTAATCAGTACAATACACATATTATATTTTGTGTGGAGTGCATAGGCATGCAGGGGGGCTAGTGCTAATTAAATAGACAGCGCGCAAAGCAGCCAACCAAACTAGGGATTGATAAATTAAAGAATTATGTGTTGAAAAAGTGAAAAGTGGTGCCAAGCAGGCTTATAAAAATATGTTAGCTTTCGAAAAGAGGTGATTTGATTGATTATGGAAAAACACAAGGTAGCTAGTCTTGCATCCATGATTTCTCTTCCCATGGGTAGTCGGCCGGACGGAGCTTTCCTTGTGACATTTTCATTTTTGTGATTGCAAGCGTTGCCAGCATGCTCCACCTTCTTCGATGAAGTAGCCACCGGAGAAGAACCAAAATGCTGACCATCGTTCAAAGCTTTCAGTTTATCAGATTAGTGGTGTTTGGCTGTGTGCATCCTAGTTATGCTGAGGCCGTGTGATACTCTTAATGCTTTGTATCACTTTGATGCTATATTTTGAGATAATAAAAGCGTCCTTTATCAGAAAAAAAAGAACAAGAAAATAATAATCACCCGTTGGTTTTATGAGCCGCGATAGTCACCCGCCTCCGAGGACGTGACAATTTTTTTTAAACAGGACGTGACCAATGTCATCATTGAAACAAAAGAGTGTAGGACACATGCCACCATGGGACGTCGTCGAGTAAGACACCCATATATGCTCGCCACACACAATAATATACATCCAAAACGTAGATGCCCATCGACTCTTGAACCATCCACCAGATCCGATGAAGTAGCGACGGATTAAACCCTACACGCGTTCTCCTTTAATATTGGACCGAGCTCCGCCGGAGAGGGAGGACTTATTCGCAAGAAAAAACACAATTACTACCTCACGATGCTAACTGGATTTTTCATTTTTTGTATGTCATGACGTGTTTTGAATTCAGATCGTAAATTTTGCAAAATGATAGATTTTCGTGTTGATACTATGATGCCGTTTTTTTAGAATTTGGACACATGCAAACAAGGTTCAAATGATTGCGCTAGGGGAGGCGAGGCGCTGGTAGGCGGTTGTAATACTTGAACTATCACAAAACTATTTGGAGTACTATATGCATGCAGGCATTAATTTAGAACATGTAAACAACGTTTTTTAGAATCAGAAAATATAAACAAGTAAAGTGTTGGATATTGTCCATTGGAGCATCTCCTATTTGACCCGTCACTGCAATTTGTTAGATTCTCCACTAGAGTCAATGAACATTTTTATTAGCAGACACCTTTCAAATATATTTGAACATTTGAAAATTCATAAACCATAAAAATTTAAGAACATTTACAAAATTCTTCAACACCTTTAAGAATTGGTGACCATTTTTTTTGAATGAAGGAACATTCTTTAAATTCATTTAGTTATAATATTTATAATTTGACAATATTTTCCAGTATCCACATTTATATAATCACGAAAAACTTCAGATCCCTTAAATATTCTGCAATTTGTGAAAATACTTTTATATTATTTATTTTCAGCATTGGCGAAATTTTATTAAAATCCTTAAACAGTACTTGATAATTTTTGAAATTTTTACTATTTCTTTAAATAATTTCCATTAAAAAGGTAAAAGCCGAATGGCCCAGGAGCATCTAGCTATTTATTCCTCAAAAAATCGGCTCAAAATTGGGGCAATAATCGGTTTTGCTAGAGAACCAACTAAATCAATGAAAGAAAACAGCCGAGGACTAAGTTTTGAGTCGTCCCTCAGCTCTTAGATGGTTCGCTCGCTTGGTTGCTTGAACACTTGCGAGCTACCAGCTCTTGGTTAAGCGGGAAACCAAATATTATGTTTTTATATATTACAAACATTATGTTATTTTTTTAAAGGACATCATGAATTGAAAGAAAAGTTCATGTATAAGAATTTATAATTTTTTGTAAAAAACTATGAATTAAAAATATTAGTGAATTTTAGAAAAAATCATGATTTTGAAGAAATATGAATATTGTTTTCAAGGATTTTCATACAATTCATGAATTTCTTAAAAGTTCACGAATTGGGAAATAAACAAAGAATTTGAAGAAGAAAGATTGTGATCGAAAAAAGAAGGCTACGACTAAAAATATTCGCATAACTTATTTTCATTGAAATTTTAATAAATTTTACTTAGTTAATTAATGTTAATGAATTTGAAGGATAAAAAAGGCAAAAGAAAAACCGAAAATAAAATACCCAGAATGACAGGGAAGTCCTACTCTTGATTGTGTACGAGGAGAGAAATCAACAAATTTGGGACCATATGCCTGCCCCACCCCCGCTGCCAAGTATTAAATTGATGCTTCTGAATGTGTTTTATGAATTAAATTTATTCTTCTAAAATCGGGCATTATTGGGGAAGAATCTATGACCCAATGATAGGTGGGTACTACTTGAATGGAATTTATGCAGACTAATTTTTGGTGATTCAGACTTTGGCAAAGCCCGCCTCAGCCTCCATATTCTTAGGCAATCGACTGCATAGCAATTTTGGCCATTCAAATTATGGCGACTCTTCTAGAGTTGCTCTTTATTGTGGAACATCCAGAAATGATGAAGCGGGCAGAATTGCACAAGCACATTGATGTCATCGAGCAGGACAAACTTCAACACATCTTTCACCTCTGTCACTATCATTCCCTAAAGTACTGCTGCCTAGGACACTCATTAAAAATCATACTAATCTTCTTGTAATTCACTACATATCATCATTGTATTTTTACAAAAAATAAATCCAGTGAGCATTTTTATTGATAGAGTTGATTCCCAACAAGATAAATACAGATATGAAAAATTGATATAGAATTACATTAAAGATTGATCTAGCTATAGCTAATTGCCACATTGTACCAAGTGTGTTTTTAAGTTGATTGGCCGAATGAAACATTGATGGGACATGTTTTATCTGAGAGTTGTACCCTTTTCCATCTATGTCAAAACAGAGGGACTATCATCGAAGGAAAATTAGCCTCCAAGAGACAGAAAATCTGGGCATGACACTTCGATTAGAAGGGAAGGTAACAACTCCATTCCTCTACAAAGCTGCACGTTAATTATATGTTCAGTATGTTTTTGGGCCTAGAGAATGTCCTGCATTTTTTTTTCTTTGCGAGAAAACTAATACAAATTCAAAAGACTACAATACAGGCTTTTGGGACCAATAAATTTTGTGCTCTCTTAACCAGCGAATGTCAACTGGGAAGCATTTATTCTTTGCGAGAAAAATAATACAAATTCAAAAGACTGCAATATAAGCTTTTGGGGCCAATAAATGGCAAACGATTTGCATGGCAACTTATGTTGGCCGAGGGTCGTTGGTATACTTGGCAAACATGGCAAATCCGTCTCAGTTTATTTATTTTTCCGATTTTACCGTGTTTGCAAACTAAAATCGTCATTCTCACGACATAAGAATCGCCATAAAAAACTTACAATTTGTCATCCCCTCCCAGCGAACATTACGTGAACAACATTACTGATTTTTTGATCTTTTTTGTGCGCAGAAAGACACGCGTTCCTACGAGTTTCTTCTGATTCAAAATTTCTAGGATTGCTAAGGTGAATCGTTCGGTCCCCGCAAAAAAAAAAAGGTGAATCGTTCGGCTTAAGTAGCATGTGCAAGCTGTTGAGCTCACACTGATCCGAGATCTCTCCCTCCCTTCGGTACATTTGGCTGGCCCCCCTCGTCTACTGCAGCTGCATTATTACTTTTGTACTACGTTTTGGAGCACTGAATCTCGCCGGTTTCATTCCTGTCGCTGCCCTTCGTCTTGTAGGGGTCAGCCGGGATAGATAGTCCAAATGCAGCACCACCGTTCGTACTGAACTGAAGGATCTCTCTTTCTGGTTCGCATATTCTAAAGCAGATCCCATATACCCAGTCCCGCAAGAATCGGTTTAAAGGATACCGCAAAACAGTTTTTTCGCATTTTTACAGTACAACTATTGTTCCGACAGAACAACACTAATGCAGAACCGGACTATAGCACCGGTTCCTAAGCCCTTTAGTGCCGGTTCTACAACCGGCACTAAAAGCCCCCTTTAGTACCGGTTCAACACGAACCGCCACTAAAGGGCCACCACGTGACACGAGGCCGCACCGGGAGCGGGGAGACCTTTAGCACCAACCGGTACTAAAGGATATTTTTTTTTTGAAATAAAGCAAAAACAGTCCGTCTACTAGGCCGGCACAGCCTGCATACGACTAGAAATTCAATCTCTAGTTGGGCCAGGATGCAGGACCGTACGGCCTAGTAGGCCCCACAGGGGCAGAAGATTTGCAATAGGCCCACAAAGGCCTGCTTAGAGAGGAGCTCGACACGGTAGCCGCGGCGAGGCTTATAAACCGGTGCGAACTCCTCTCAACCAGCGAGGTGGGAATAAACATTGTGCACTGCACCCCGTTAGTACCGATTGGAGCCACCAACCCGTACTAAAGGGAGGGTCTTTAGTACCGGTTGGAGCCACCAACCCGTACTAAAGACCACCACTTCCTTAGTACAGGTTCGTGACACGAACCGATACTAAAGGTTCGCCACGAATCGGTACTAATGAGCGCCGCCCGGCTAGCCATACATTAGTGCCGGTTCCATTGCAAACCGGGACTAATGAGGTTCACATTAAATCCTTTTTCTACTAGTGTAGATCCCGTAAAATATTTTTTAGTCCCGGTAAAATTACACAAATCCCCTCTAAAAAGCGTCCGTTAGATTTCGATTGGATCCGCACATCTTGCCGGTGCCAGCGCCGTCGTGGAGCAAGCAATGAAAAAAATAGCGTGCTACAGTAAAATAGCGCCAACCTCAAAATATGCTATTATCGTGCTATATCGCGCTATAGCGTGCTATTAGCGAGACGTTGTACACTGATAAATTTAACGAGACAATTCTCAATATACTATAGCGTGCTATTAGCGAGATTATAGCGTGCTATTTTTTTCATTGGGAGCAAGACGAGGACCACGGGAACGGACGCGACGAGCAGGCAGCAGCTAGCTAGCTCGCGACAGTGGTGGTGGCGGCTAGCTAGCTCACTCGCTTGATACGCAGCGGCTGCTAGCTTGCGGTGGCGACAGCAGCAGTAGCTCGCGGGCGACGGCAGGCGACCGCGGCGGTGTGCGGCCAGCTCGTGGGCAGCTGCTGCAGCGTGCAGCGACGGAGGCGAGCGGCAGCTCGCATGCGGCGGCAGCGGTGAGATTGCTGGAATCGTGCTCGGGAAGCCATGGCGCTGACTGCGAGAAAAGCGGTTGGGGCTAAAATTTCTTTCCCGCCAAAGGAAAGTGCATCCTCCAAAACAGCGCGAAATCCTATAGATATAGAGGAATTGGGCTCACGGATGCAGGATCCCCACAAAAAATTATGAAACAACCGAATTTGCAATATTTGTTTGGGCCAGGTTCATGGGATGAATCTCGTAAACCGACGATTATTATAATGGACGGCCCGGTTTGCGGGGTCTGCTAGAGAAGCTCTTACACTCAACAAACGTAACACTCCGATTGTTTTTTGTCCATCTTAGGAACAGTTTATCAAGTGTTACACTAGAGCTTGGTTAGAGGGAAAGAAATTCAAATTGTAAAGATAACTATTGGACATGATGCATCAAATGTCGGCCGTGGGAATATCTTCGGGGGGCTTTGTGTAAAGATGATAACGAGGACGACCAAGGTTTTAGAGAAGAAATTAATTAGAGAAATCAAGTTGCTATAAGACAACTTATTACGGGGTGCATCACATTTTTTTACGGGGAGCTCCTCGTTTTTATTTCTGTTTCTACTTTTGTGCTTTTAGAATATGCGAACCAGAAAGGGAGATCCTTTGCTTTTAGAAACGGCGACGACCACCAACCCGAATCAAACCGGCAAAGATTGAGTGATAGAGTTATTGCAATACAATAATGCCGAGAGAACCCAGATAAAATTAACAATTCAAAGACAGTCACAGCCACATAATCAACTGCTTTCCACTTCACTCAGAAGGAAGTTCAGCTGTTTCGTCGCTCTCCTCCAAGTAAAATGCATAGAACTACCACATTCATGTTACGATTAGTGAGAAACCACCACTTTATGGTTCGTGGCAATTTGCACCGCACCGTATTTCTCACAGTGCAAAAAACACTGAGTTAGTTTTTGAGCACGTTTTGACGTGGCTGATCCCTTGTAGGCCGATAGCAGTTGGCGCAGACGTTGACTCATCTATCCGGAGCGACTAAGCCAAACCCAAGCGCTCCCTTAGTTACTCCCCTCCCTCGCTCTCCCTCTCCTCTCTCGCGGGCCATGGTGGCGGCGGACTCTGTCGAAGGCTGCTCCGGATACATCGGCGAGGGTGTGGTGGGGACAGAGCTTGAAGCGCGGTTGGCCGGCCGGCTTGGCAGGGGCACCCGCGGTGTCGAGGAAGATTGTTCCGGCAACAACATATTCCGTTCATCATCGTCACTGCCGGCGGCGGCAGAGGTCGTCCGCGCCTGCAGGGTGTTGGTCGAGCCCCTATGTGAGCTACATGCCTATCTCTACATCCATTCCGTTGCTGGAATTTTAGGGTTCCAGATTTGGAAACTAAGGTTTGCTGATTTAGGGTTCCAGATGTTTCTAAAACTCGAATTAATTGAATGTTGTTGTTGTTGTTTGAATGAATTAACTGAATGTTCATGTCCTATTTGATTGAATTTTAGGGTTATGAATTAACTAAAAGTTCATGTATTGTTTGACTAAATTGTAGGGTTCTGAATTTAGATTACTGATTGATAGATGCCGTTTGCATATGAATTATTCTTGTCACTGAATGTAACTAACACTAAATGGCACTCCTGAATTTGCAGGGTGTTGTGAAGTGGGTAAATGATTTAAATTTGGATTGAGTAATGCAGTGGAAAAGCTAACCATAGATGGAGTGAGACAGTGGACATGGTTTTAAGTGATTTGACTGATGAGAGGTGTTAGTAGTTGTGCTCGGTTTAACATTCAAAGTTGTGTTGATTCAGTGTAGAACATAAAGATAGCAAGTGTACCTAACTTGCAATATTCAGAGAATTATGCACTATTAGGACAAGGCATAGCATTCTAGGCTTGTATGCAGATTTATGCTAATTAAATCAAACTTTCTTCAAACGATCAAACTAGGAAAATAAGGAACAAAATGGCATGAAGGAACTATACTTAACTTCAAGAAACTCTTTGTGTTGGGGAACGTAGTAGAATTCAAAAAATTTCTACGCTTTCACCAAGATCAATCTAAGGAGACATCTAGCAACGAGCATATTAGAGTGCATCTACATACCCTTTTGTAGATCGCGAGCGGAAGCGTTCGAAGAAGCGTGGATGAAGTAGTCGTACTCTTCGCGTTCTTCGTCACCGATGATCTAGCGCCGAACGGACGGCACCTCCGCGTTCAACACACGTCCGGTACAGCAACGTCACCTCCTTCTTGATCCAGCAAGGGGGAGGAGAGGTCGTCGGAGATCCAGCAGCACGACGGCGTGGTGGTGGATGCAGCGGGAAATCCTGCAGGGCTTCGCCGGCGCCCTGCGGAGGAGGAGGAAGGTGTGACGGGAAGGGGAGAGGCGCCAGAGACTTGGGTGCGGCTGCCCTCTCCCCCCCACTATATATAGGGGCCAGGGGGGGCGCCGGCCCTGGCAGATCCCATCTGCAAGGGGGGGCGGCGGCCTAGGGGGGAAACTTGCCCCCCCCCCCAAGGCATAGGGGGCGCCCCCCTCCCCTAGGGTTTCAACCCTAGGCGCATGAAGGGGGGCCCAAGTGGTGCGCCAGCCCACCAGGGGCTGGCCCCTTCCCTCTTGCGGCCTAGGGGACCCACCGGGATGGGTGGCCCCACCCGGTGGACCCCCGGGACCCCTCCGGTGGTCCCGGGACACTCCAGGTGACCCTCGGAGTTCACCCGATGGCCGAAACTGGACTTCCTATATATCATTCTTTACCTCCGAACCATTCCGGAACTCCTCGTCACGTCCGGGATCTCATCCGGGACTCCGAACAACTTTCAAGTTTCCACGTGCATGTATCTCTACGACCCTAGCGTCACCGAACCTTAAGTGTGTAGACCCTACGGGTTCGGGAGACACGTAGACATGACCGAGACCACTCTCCGGTCAATAACCAACAGCGGGATCTGGATACCCATGTTGGTTCCCACGTGTTCCTCGATGATCTACATTGGATGAACCACTGTGTCAAGGATTCACTCAATACCGTATGTTATTCCCTTTGTCCATCGGTACGGTACTTGCCCGAGATTCGATCGTCGGTATTCCCGATACCTTGTTCAATCTCGTCATGGCAAGTCTCTTTACTCGTTCTGTAATCCATCATCCCGTGACTAACTCCTTAGTCACCTTGAGCTCATTATGATGATGTCTTGCCGAGTGGGCCCAGAGGTACCTCTCCGTCATACGGAGTGACAACATCCCAGTCTTGGTTCGTACCAACTCAACAGACACTTTCGGAGATACCCGTTGCGTACCTTTATAGCCACCCAGTTACGTTGTGACGTTTGGCACACCCAAAGTATTCCTACGGCATCCGGGAGTTGCACAACCTCATGGTCTAAGGAATAAATACTTGACACCGAAAAGCTTATGCATTACGAACTATACGATCTCATGCTAGGCTCAGAATTGGGTCTTGTCCATCACATCATTCTCCTAATGATGTGATCCCGTTATCACTGACATCCTATGTCCATGGTCAGGAAACCGTGACCATCTGTTGATCAACGAGCTAGTAACTAGAGGCTTACCAGGGACTCATTGTGGTCTATATATTCACACATGTATCGCTGTTTCCGTACAATACAATTCAAGCATGAATAACAGACAATTATCATGAACAAGGAAATATAATAATAATACTTTTATTATTGCCTCTAGGGCATATTTCCAACAGTCTCCCACTTGCACTAGAGTCAATAATCTAGTTACACTGTGATGAATCGAACACCCATAGAGTTCTGGTGTTGATCATGTTTTGCCCGTGGAAGAGGTTTAGTCAACGGGTCTGCAACATTCAGATCCGTATGCACTTTACAAATATCTATGTCTCCATCTTGAACATAATTCCGGATGGAGTTGAAACGGTGCTTGATGTGCTTGGTCTTCTTGTGAAACCTGGGCTCCTTGGTAATTGCAATAGCACCAGTGTTGTCACAGAAGAGAGTCATCGGGCTTGACGCGCTTGGAATGACTCCTAGGTCGGTGATGAACTCCTTCATCCAGACTCCTTCTTGCGCTGCTTCGCAAGCAGCTATGTACTCCGCTTCACATGTAGAATGCGCCACGACGCTCTGCTTGCAACTGCACCAGCTGACTGCTCCACCATTCAAAATATACACGTATCCGGTTTGAGACTTAGAGTCATCCAGATCTGTGTCGAAGCTAGCATCGACGTAACCCTTTACGACGAGCTCTTCTTCACCTCCATAAACGAGAAACATATCCTTAGTCCTCTTCAGGTACTTTAGGATGTTCTTGACCGTTGTCCAGTGTTCCATACCGGGATCACTTTGGTACCTCCCTACCAAACTTATGGCAAGGTTCACATCAGGTCTGGTACACAACATGGCATACATGATAGAACCTATGGCCGAGGCATAGGGTATGACACTCATCTTTTCTCTATCTTCTGCCGTGGTCGGCGACTGAGCCTTGCTCAATCTCATACCTTGCAAAACAGGCAAGAACCCCTTCTTGGACTGATCCATATTGAACTTCTTCAATATCTTGTCAAGGTATGTACTTTGTGAAAGACCGATGAGGCGTCTTGATCTATCTCTATAGATTTTGATGCCTAATATGTAAGCTGCTTCTCCAAGGTCCTTCATTGAAAAACTCTTATTCAAGTAGGCCTTTACACTTTCCAAGAATTCTATATCATTTCCCATCAGCAATATGTCATCCACATATAATATGAGAAATGCTACAGAGCTCCCACTCACTTTCTTGTAGATACAGGCTTCTCCATAAGTCTGTATAAAGCCAAACGCTTTGATCACATCATTAAAGCGAATATTCCAACTCCGAGATGCTTGCACCAGCCCGTAGATCGAGCGCTGGAGCTTGTATACCTTGTTAGCATTTTCTGGATCGACAAAACCTTCTAGCTGCATCATATACAACTCTTCCTTGAGGAAGCCATTAAGGAAAGCCGTTTTGACGTCCATTTGCCATATCTCATAATCATAGAATGCGGCAATAGCTAACATGATTCTGACTGACTTCAGCATCGCTACGGGAGAGAAAGTCTCGTCGTAGTCAATCCCTTGAACTTGTCGATAACCCTTAGCGACAAGCCGAGCCTTATAGATGGTCACATTACCATCCGCGTCTGTCTTCTTCTTAAATATCCATTTATTTTCTATGGCGTGCCTATCATCAGGCAAGTCCACCAAAGTCCATACTTTGTTTTCATACATGGATTCTATCTCGGATTTCATGGCTCCAAGCCATTTATTGGAATTCGGGCCCGCCATTGCTTCTTCATAGTTCGAAGGTTCACCGTTGTCTAACAACATGATATTCATGACAGGGTTGCCGTACCACTCTGGTCCGGAACGTGCCCTTGTGGACCTTCGAAGTTCAGTAGTAACTTGATCTGTTTCTTCATGATCATCATCATTAACTTCCTCCCTTGTCGGTGCAGGCACCTCAGGAACAATTTCCTGCGCTGCGCTACTTTCCGGTTCAGGAGGGGTGACTGTCACCTCATCAAGTTCTAATTTCCTCCCACTCACTTCTTTCGAGAGAAACTCTTTCTCCAGAAAGGATCCATTCTTGGCAACAAAGACCTTGCCTTCGGATCTGTGGTAGAAGGTGTACCCAATCGTTTCCTTTGGGTATCCTATGAAGACGCATTTTTCCGATTTGGGTTCGAGCTTTTCAGGTTGAAGTTTCTTGACATAAGCATCGCAACCCCAAACTTTCAGAAATGACAGCTTCGGTTTCTTGCCAAACCAAAGTTCATACGGTGTCGTCTCAACGGATTTCGACGGAGCCCTATTTAAAGTGAATGCGGCAGTCTCTAAAGCATAACCCCAAAAAGATAGCGGTAAATCGGCAAGGGACATCATAGATCGCACCATGTCCAACATAGTACGATTTCGACGTTCGGACACACCGTTACGCTGAGGTGTTCCGGGCGGTGTCAATTGTGAAACAATTCCACATTTCCTAAGGTGCGTGCCAAATTCATGACTCAAATATTCACCCCCATGATCCGATCGTAAGAACTTTATTTTCTTGTCTTGTTGATTCTCAACCTCATTCTGAAATTCCTTGAACTTTTCAAAGGTATCAGACTTGTGCTTCATCAAGTAGATATACCCATATCTACTCAAGTCATCTGTGAGGGTGAGAACATAATGATAGCCTCCGCGAGCCTCAACACTCATTGGACCGCACACATCGGTATGTATGATTTCCAATAAGTTGGTTGCTCGCTCCATTGTTCCGGAGAACGGAGTCTTGGTCATCTTGCCCAAGAGGCATGGTTAGCACGTGTCAAATGATTCATAATCAAGAGACTCCAAAAGTCCATCAGCATGAAGCTTCTTCATACGTTTGACACCAATATGACCAAGGCGGCAATGCCACAAGTATGTGGGACTATCATTATCAACTTTACATCTTTGGCATTCACACTATGAATATGTGTATCATCACGATCGAGATTCATCAAAAATAAACCATTGACCAGCGGGTGATGGCTTCTCGCCCCTCGTTGGTTACCCCAAGTGGAAGGTTTGAGATGCAGTGTAGCGGTAGTTTTCCCTTGGCAAAGATACCAAGGATCGAATTCCCCTGAGACTCCAAGGTTCAACAAGAAGGTGTCAACTGCTAACGGCGCCATATACTTAGCAATTAACTGGACCTGCACACAGATACAAATAACTTTGCTCCCAACGAGTACACAGAGGTTGTCAATCCCTCTGGCCTTGTCGTTTACAAAGGATCAAACGCAAGAGGTAATAGTGATAGGTATAACTGCAACTAGTAAGTAAGAACAGAAAGTAAATAGCGGATGTGATCAGTGATGGTAATATGGACCGGGGTCCCATGATGTTCACTAGTGATGTCTCTCTCCCAAAAGACGATACAACAGCTAAGCGAGGTAAACAAATTACAGCCGGGCAATTGACAGGATTATGTGCGCAAACCAATGCTAACTATGCTGCAAGAAAGGTAGAGGCTCAAAAGCATGGGCGGTACGCCAAGGCAAGTAGACCGAAATCCATCTGGATCTACTACTAATCATCCACCTTGAGATATATATCCAGAACATCTCGCTGGTATTAAGTTGCGAGTCCCACCCATAGTGTAAACTCAAAGCAACAGACAACTGCATTAAAAGAACTTTGTGTAAAGTAAACAATCCTTGCACCCGCAAGTACAAGCACCGTTGTTTTCCCCCTTGTGGCAACAGCACATCCCCTAGACTCATGTTTCTGTCACTCAAGCTAGTCATCGAGGGGCATGAACCCACAATCAAGCATAACGTTCCCTCTTGGAGTTACTACCTACTACTTGGCCAAAGCAATAAACAGCAACGGAGAACATGCAAAAATTACTCAAGAACATAAATATAAAAGAGGTAAATCAAATATATTACTCAAACACAATCTGAACATAATCTCATAATCCATCGGATCCCAGCAAACTCATCATAGCAACAGCATAAGGATTACATATGTGCCTCGATCATGTAGGGCAACTCACGAGGTCTAATTGGTGAAGGACAAAGAGGGGAGGAGAACATCACATAGCTACTGGTCATGGACCCATGGTCCAAGGGAGACTACTCACAACTCATCCGGGAGGCGTCCATGGTGGTGGAGAGGCTCCCGGTGGTGATCCTCCCCTCCGGCAGGGTGCCGGGAAGAGTTCTCCTAGTGCTCCCGATCTTGGAAGCGTGGCGGCGGCGGAACAGAGATGAGATCGCGAAAAAGGGTTCCGTCCTCGAGATGAGATCGCGAAAAAGCGTCAGAGGATGCCTGGGGGGCCCAGGTGCCCCTTCGAAACCCTCGGGACGGGAACTCTTTTTCGCGATCTCATCTCTGTTCCGCCGCCGCCGCCGCTTCCAAGATCGGGAGCACCAGGAGAACTCTTCCCGGCACCCTGCCGGAGGGGAGGATCACCATCGGGAGCCTCTCCACCACCATGGACGCCTCCCGGATGAGTTGTGAGTAGTCTCCCTTGGACCATGAGTCCATGACCAGTAGCTATGTGATGTTCTCCTCCTGTTCTTGTGCTTCACTAATTAGTCCTCGTGAGCTGCCCTACATGATCGAGGCGCATATATAATCCTTATGCTGTTGCTATGATGAGTTTGCTGGGATCCGATGGATTATGAGATTATGTTCAGATTGTGATTGAGTAATATATTTGATCTACCTCTTTTATATTTATGTTCATAAGTAATTCTTGCATGTTCTCCGTTGTTATTTATTGCTTTGGCCAAGTAATACGTAGTGACTCCAAGAGGGAACGTTATGCTTGATTGTGGGTTCATGCCCCTCGATGACTAGCTTGAGTGACAGAAACATGAGTCTAGGGGATGTGTTGTTGCCACAAGGGGGAAAACAACGGTGCTTGTGCCCGCGGGTGCAAGGATTGTTTACTTTACGCAAAGTTTTTTTAATGCAGTTGTCTGTTGCTTTGAGTTTACACTATGGGTGGGGCTCGCAACTTAATACCAGCGAGATGTTCTGGATAGATATCTCAAGGTGGATGATTAGTAGTAGATATTGATGGATTTCGGTCTACTTACTTTGGCGTACTGCCCATGCTTTGAACCTCAACCTTTCTTGCAATGTAGTCAGCATTGGTTTGCGTTCGTGGTCCTGTCAATTGCCCAGCTGTAATTCGTTTACCTCACATAGTTGTTTTATCGTCTTTTGGGAGAGAGACATCACTAGTGAACATCATGAGACTCCGGTCCATATCACCATCGTTGATCACATCCGCTATTTACTTTTCGCTATTATTTACTATTGCAAACATTATCTATCACTACTATCATTTGCGTTTAATCCTTTGTGAACTACAAGGCCGGAGGGATTGACAACCTCTCTGTACTCGTTGGGAGCAAAGTTATTTGTATCTGTGTGCAGGTCCACGTTGATTGCTAATATCTGGCGCCGTTAGCAGTTGACACGTACTTGTTGAACCTAGGAGTCTCTGGGGATTCGATCCTTGGCATCTTTGCTAAGGGAAAAACTTCCACAACACTGCATCTCACACCTTCCACTTGGGGTAACCAATGAGGGGTTAGAGGCCCATCAATAAGCATTGTTGTTCCCATAGGAATTAGAGGGGAACGGTCTAGGATTGCTACCAAAATTACTCCTATAAGCATTGTTATTGAAATTGTTTCTAGAGATAAAGTTCACATCTACTTGATCTTGAGCAATCAAAGAATTTAAAGGAACATCACGAGGATCAATAGAAGATTGCTTGGAAAGTAGAGACATGATCAAGTCAACTTTTTCATTTAGGGAGGAAATCTCCTCGACAGAGTTTACCTTCCTACCTGTTGGAGCGCGTTCGGTGTGCCATTGGGAATAATTGGTCATCATCTCATCAAGAAGCTTTGTGGCAGCACCAAGTGTAGTTGACATAAAGGTTCCTCCCGCGGCCGAATCTAACAAGTTCCGCGAGGTAAAGTTCAAGCATGCATAAAAAGTTTGGATAACCATCCAAGTAGTCAAACCATGAGTAGGGCAATTCTTGACAAGAGATTTCATGCGTTCCCAAGCTTGGGCAACGTGTTCATTATCCAATTGTTTAAAATTCATTATGTTACTCCTTAGTTGGATAATTTTAGCAGGTGGATAGTACTTTCCAATAAAGGCATCCTTGCACTTGTCCCAAGAATCTATGCTATTTCTAGGCAAAGATTGAAACCAAATTTTAGCTCCTCCTATCAAGGAGAAAGGAAAAAGTTTAAGCTTAACAATATTACCATCTATTTCTTGGTACTTTTGCATATCACAGAGTTCAACAAAGTTGTTTAAGTGTAAAGCAGCATCATCTCCAGCACCGGAGAATTGATCTTTCATAACTAGGTTCAGTAAAGCAGGTTTAATTTCATAAGAAGGTGCTGAAGTGGCAGGTGTAGTAATAGGCGTGCAGATAAAGTCATCGTTGTTATGACTAGTGAAGTCACACAACTTGGTGTTCTCGGTGGAACCCATAGCAGCAAGCAAGCAAGATAACTATTTTTGTGATTTTTGATAAAAGATACTAAAGCAAAAAACTGAAAGGTAAACTAACAAGACTAGAAAGCAAAGGTAAAAGATAGCGTGCAACTCCCCTATCTTGAAGAGTGGAGTCCCCGGCGACGGCGCCAGAAAACTTTGCTTGATGGCTTCTCGCCCCTCGTTGGTTACCCCAAGTGGAAGGTTTGAGATGCAGTGTAGCGGTAGTTTTCCCTTGGCAAAGATACCAAGGATCGAATTCCCCTGAGACTCCAAGGTTCAACAAGAAGGTGTCAACTGCTAACGGCGCCAGATACTTAGCAATTAACTGGACCTGCACACAGATACAAATAACTTTGCTCCCAACGAGTACAAAGAGGTTGTCAATCCCTCCGGCCTTGTCGTTTACAAAGGATCAAACGCAAGAGGTAATAGTGATAGGTATAACTGCAACTAGTAAGTAAGAACAGAAAGTAAATAGCGGATGTGATCAGTGATAGTAATATGGACCGGGGTCCCATGATGTTCACTAGTGATGTCTCTCTCCCAAAAGACGATAAAACAGCTAAGCGAGGTAAACAAATTACATCTGGGCAATTGACAGGATTATGTGCGCAAACCAATGCTAACTATGCTGCAAGAAAGGTAGAGGCTCAAAAGCATGGGCCGTACGCCAAGGCAAGTAAACCGAAATCCATCTGCATCTACTACTAATCATCCACCTTGAGATATCTATCCAGAACATCTCGCTGGTATTAAGTTGTGAGTCCCACCCATAGTGTAAACTCAAAGCAACAGACAACTGCATTAAAAGAACTTTGCGTAAAGTAAACAATCCTTGCACCCCGCGGCCCTACTTTGGCCACATGGAAGCATTCGGAACGCTGATTTTTTATATATTTTTCCCGGAATTTTTCTGGCGGTTTACGTAATGGGAAAACCTGAAATACAAAAACAGCAGAAAACAGAAACTGGCACTGGGGTGCACTGAGTTAATAGGTTAGTCCAAATATGATCAAAAGTGTATGGAAGTGCATAAATAACATAGCAATATCGCACAAAAGAGGCATGGAGCAAGCAGAAATTATAGATACGTTTTGGACGTATCAGCGGGGCATGACCATAAAACATATCTCTCAAATAAATAGAACAACCATTATTCTCATATTTAAATGAGTAGCCATCTCGCATAAGACGAGATCCAGATACAATGTTCATGCTCAAAGCTGGTACTAAATAACAATTATTGAGGTTTAAAACTAATCCCGAGGGTAGATGTAGAGGCAGCGTGCCGACGGCGATCACATCGACCTTGGAACCATTCCCGACGCGCATCGTCACCTCGTCCTTCGCCAGTCTCCGCTTATTCCGCAACTCCTGCTTAGAGTTACAAATATGAGCAACTGCACCGGTATCGAATACCCAGGAGCTACTACGAGCGCTGGTAAGGTACACATCAATAACATGTATATCACATATACCTTTGACGTTGCCGGCCTTCTTGTCCGCTAAGTATTTGGGGCAGTTCCGCTTCCAGTGACCCGTTCCCTTGCAATAAAAGCACTCTGTCTTAGGCTTGGGTCCATACTTTGGCTTCTTCCCGGCAACCGGCTTAACGGGCGCGGCAACTCCCTTGCCGTCCTTCTTGAAGTTCTTCTTACCCTTACCCTTCTTGAACTTAGTGGTTTTATTGACCATCAACACTTGATGTTCTTTCTTGATATCCACCTCCGCTGATTTCAGCATCGAATACACCTCGGGAATGGACTTCTCCATCCCCTGCATATTGAAGTTCAACACGAAGCTCTTGTAGCTTGGTGGGAGCGACTGGAGGATTCTGTCAACGACCGCTTCGTCTGGGAGATTCATTCCCAACTGAGACAAGCGGTTGTGCAACCGAGAAATCTTGAGGATGTGCTCACTGACAGAACTGTTTTCCTCCATCTTACAGCTGTAGAATGCGTCAGAGACGTCATATCTCTCGACTCGGGCATGAGCTTGGAAAACCATTTTCAGCTCTTGGAACATCTCATATGCCCCGTGGTGCTCAAAACGCTTTTGGAGCCCCGATTCTATGCTGTAAAGCATGCCGCACTGAACCAGGGAGTAATCATCACAACGCGACTGCCAAGCGTTCATAACATCTTGGTTTGCCGGGGCGGGAGCGTCACCTAGCGGTGCATCTAGGACACATAAGTTTTCTTGGCAGCTATGAGGATTATCCTCAGGTTACGGACCCAGTCCGTATAGTTGCCACCATCGTCTTTCAGCTTGGATTTCTCTAGGAACGCGTTGAAGTTGAGGGTGACATGAGCGTGGGACATTTGATCTACAAGAGATATTGTAAAGAATTTAGACTATGTTCATGATAATTAAGTCCATCTAATCAAATTTTAATGAACTCCCACTCAGATTGACATCTCTCTAGTCATCTAAGTGATACACGATCCGAATCGACTAGCCCGTGTCCGATCATCACGTGAGACGGACTAGTCATCAACGGTGAACGTCTTCATGTTGATCGTATCTTCTATACGACTCGTGTTCGACCTTTCGGTCTTCCGTGTTCCGAGGCCATGTCTGTACATGCTAGGCTCGTCAAATGAACCCTAAGTGTATTGCGTGTGTAAATCTGGCTTACACCCGTTGTATGCGAACGTTAGAACCTATCACACCCGATCATCACGTGGTGCTTCGGAACAACGATCCTTAGCAACGGTGCACAGTTAGGGGGAACACAATTCTTGAAATTTTTAGTGAGAGATCATCTTATTTACTACCGTCGTTCTAAGTAAACAAGATGCACAAACATGATAAACATCACATGTAATCAATTAAAGTGACATGATATGGCCAATATCATCTTGCTCCTTGGATCTCCATCTTCGGGGCACCATGATCATCTTTGTCACCGGCTCGACACCATGATCTCCATCATCATGATCTCCATCATCGTGTCTTGAAGAAGTCGTCACGCCAACTATTACTTCTACTACTATGGCTAACGTTTAGCAATAAAGTAAAGTAATTACATGGCGTTATTCAGTGACACGCAGGTCATACAATAATTAAGACAACTCCTATGGATCCTGCCGGTTGTCAAATTCATCGACATGCAAGTCGTGATTCCCTATTACAAGAACATGATCAATCTCATACATCACATATATCATTCATCACATCTTCTTGGCCATACCATATCACATAGCACATGCTGCAAGAACAAGTTAGATGGCCTCTAATTGTTGTTGCAAGTTTTACGTGATTTCTATAGGTTTTCTAGCAAGAACGTTTCTTACCTACGCCAAAACCACAACGTGATTTGTCAATTTCTATTTACCCTTCATAAGGACCCTGTTCATCGAATCCGATCCGACTAAAGTAGGAGAGGCAGACACCCGCCAGCCACCTTATGCATCTAGTGCATGTCTGTCGGTGGAACCAGTCTCACGTAAGCGTACATGTAAAGTCGGTCCGGGCCGCTTCATCCCACAATACCGCCGAATCAGGATTAGACTAGTAACGGCAAGAAATTTGAGCAAACTCAACGCCCACAACTGCTTTGTGTTCTACTCGTGCAAGATGCTACGCAAAAGACCTAGCTCAGATGCCACTGTTGGGGAACGTAGCAGAATTCAAAATTTTCTACGCTTTCACCAAAATCAATCTAAGAAGACATCTAGCAACGAGCATATTAGAGTGCATCTACATACCCTTTTGTAGATCGCGAGCGGAAGCGTTCGAAGAAGCGTGGATGAAGTAGTCGTACTCTTCGCGTTCTTCGTCACCGATGATCTAGCGCCGAACGGACGGCACCTCCGCGTTCAACACACATCCGGTACAGCAACGTCACCTCCTTCTTGATCCAGCAAGGGGGGAGGAGAGGTCGTCGGAGATCCAGCAGCACGACGGCGTGGTGGTGGATGCAGCGGGAAATCCTGCAGGGCTTTGCCGGCGCCCTGCGGAGGAGGAGGAAGGTGTGACGGGAAGGGGAGAGGCGCCAGAGACTTGGGTGCGGCTGACCTCTCCCCCCCACTATATATAGGGGCCAGGGGGGGCGCCGGCCCTGGCAGATCCCATCTGCAAGGGGGGGCGGCGGCCTAGGGGGGAAACTTGCCCCCCCCCCCAAGGCATAGGGGGCGCCCCCCTCCCCTAGGGTTTCAACCCTAGGCGCATGGAGGGGGGGCCCAAGTGGTGCGCCAGCCCACCAGGGGCTGGCCCCTTCCCTCTTGCGGCCTAGGGGACCCACCGGGATGGGTGGCCCCACCTGGTGGACCCCCGGGACCCCTCCGGTGGTCCCGGGACACTCCCGGTGACCCCCGGAGTTCACCCGATGGCCGAAACTGGACTTCCTATATATCATTCTTTACCTCCGGACCATTCCGGAACTCCTCGTCACGTCCGGGATCTCATCCGGGACTCCGAACAACTTTCGGGTTTCCATGTGCATGTATCTCTACGACCCTAGCGTCACCGAACCTTAAGTGTGTAGACCCTACGGGTTCGGGAGACACGTAGACATGACCGAGACCACTCTCCAGTCAATAACCAACAGCGGGATCTGGATACCCATGTTGGTTCCCACGTGTTCCTCGATGATCTTCATCGGATGAACCACTGTGTCAAGGATTCACTCAATCCCGTATGTTATTCCCTTTGTCCATCGGTACGGTACTTGCCCGAGATTCGATCTTCGGTATTCCCGATACCTTGTTCAATCTCGTCATGGCAAGTCTCTTTACTCGTTCCGTAATCCATCATCCCGTGACTAACTCCTTAGTCACCTTGAGCTCATTATGATGATGTCTTACCGAGTGGGCCCAGAAGTACCTCTCCGTCATACGGAGTGACAACATCCCAGTCTTGGTTCGTACCAACTCAACAGACACTTTCGGAGATACCCGTTGCTTACCTTTATAGCCACCCAGTTACGTTGTGACGTTTGGCACACCCAAAGTATTCCTACGGCATCCGGGAGTTGCATAACCTCATGGTCTAAGGAATAAATACTTGACACCGAAAAGCTTATGCATTATGAACTATACGATCTCGTGCTAGGCTCAGAATTGGGTCTTGTCCATCACATCATTCTCCTAATGATGTGATCCCGTTATCACTGACATCCTATGTCCATGGTCAGGAAACCGTGACCATCTGTTGATCAATGAGCTAGTAACTAGAGGCTTACCAGGGACTCATTGTGGTCTATATATTCACACATGTATCGCTGTTTTCGTACAATACAATTCAAGCATGAATAACAGACAATTATCATGAACAAGGAAATATAATAATAATACTTTTATTATTGCCTCTAGGGCATATTTCCAACACTTTGTTCCATAGTATTGACATCCATAGCATTGACATCTAGAGCACACATAACACTACTAAATGCAATTAACACTGCTAACATTCAGTTAAAATGAATTCAGTAAACTCCTTAACACCACACTACACACCACAAGCGTTGCTGACCTTGAAATAATATGAGTTTCAGACAATATTTTGACATTTTTTACCTACCTATTTTGAAATATTCAGCGGAATTTGCAGTACTTCAGACAATATTACATAAAGTTATGATAGATAGCTAGATAGATAGCACACATAGTTCAGATAGATAGCTCGACAAGTTCAGACAATCTGCAGGTATATCTAACCTAAAATATTCAGATAGATAGACATCACAGATAGACAGACAGATAGATTGATAGATAGTAGATAGAGTTCAAACACATACACATAAGGAATGCACACATAGTTTTTCAGGCACATACACACAAATTATATTCAGAAACTAACTGAACCTATACATTGGTTCAGATCTTCAGGCAGAAACTAACTACACCATATAGACCTAGGTGATGCATCAAACTCACTCGTTCTGCAACTTCGGAACATGCGGTGGTCGACGAACTCGCCCCTGGATGCTTCGTTGCTTCTGAATGTGAGAATGTGTGAATTTAGAAATGTTTGGTCATTTTAAAAATTAACTTTTTAAAAATTCACATATTTTAAAGGAAACCAATAATTTTAAAAATCTTTGCTAAACGAAAAAGAAGTTCATGAATCTGACAAAATTCACAATTTTTTTAAAACTAATGATTTATAAAATGTTCATGATTTTTTTAAATTTTCATGAATTTAAAAGACGAAAAACTGAAATGTATAAATAAAACAAAAATAAAAACCCAATCACAACAGGACTAACATCAAAAGAAAATTTTCTTTGGGACCATGCAGAAATCTGGGCATAACAATTCAATTTCAGGAGGGCTTATATGAAAGCCCCTTCTTCCCCATGAAGAATGGGAAGCTACATTGATTATAGGTCAAAATCTTCTAGGAAGCTACATGAGTTATATGGGGGCCAACAATATTTCCTCCATTTCTTCTATGTGAGAAGAAGAATATAAATTGGAAAACTGAAACATCGAATATTCAGTTATGAGCTCAGCTCATCTTAGATAAACAGTAAATTCAAAGAAATACTTGAAAAAATCAAAAAGAATCTGAATTATTTTGTCAACCAAGATACTCAAATGCGTGATGTCTGGGATTTTTTTTTGTTCAGACATCCAAAGAGCTCGTGGCAAAGACAATATCGGGTAACAATGTGTTTTTCTTCTAAACTTTTTCACAGGCCTGAATTTCTTTTGCTAAGGCTACTCAGATGTCGAAACGCCACCAAATTTGGCCCGAACATCACACACCCAAGCATCTTGCATGCCATTTTGTTATTTCTTTTGATTTTACTGTTCACACACAGGAGCTGCTGATCTCAGAAGCCGAATTGTTGCATCCCTGAAATATAGGCTTTTGATACCAGATGTTTGATCTTTTTGTTGCAGACGGCAGCAAGACACGTGTTCCTACATTTTTTCCAATTCAAAATTTCTAGGATTGCAAAGTTGAATGGTTCAGATTAATTAGCATGTGCTGGCTGCTGAGCACACTGATCTGAGATCTGTCCCTCCCTCCCTTCCGTACATTTGGTTGGCCGTGCTCCCCTCGTCTACTGCAGCTGCATTATTAGTTTTGTCTGGACATTATTGTACTACTCCCTCCGTCCGGAAATACTTGTCGGAGGAATGGGTGTATCTAGATGTATTTTAGTTCTAGATACATCTATTTTCATTCATTTTTCCGACAAGTATTTTGGGACGGAGGGAGTAGTATGTTTTGGAGCACGGAATCTCCCCGATTTGATTTGGCTCTTGTCACTGGCCGTCGTATCAGCGGTCGGGATCAATAGTCCAAATGTAGCCACCACCGTTCGTCCTGATGGATCTCTCTTTCTGGTTCGCATGTTCAAATGTCATTACCAATCTATCTATATGGATTGAAATGAAAATTTTGTTGCGTCACAGGAAAACGCCATGAATTTTCCTGGAAGCAAGATTGGGTGCACTGACAGCGGGACTCGATGGAAAAGATTCCTTGGAAAATTACTAATTAACCCACGTTGCATGGCGCAGATCTGGTGTAGAACCACTGGGCACATACGGTCGAGTAACTAAGCTAGCTGCCAAATTCGTCTCTGGGTGGTCAGTTCAATCGTAATAATATAGCTGGCCCACCTTCGGTCACATGCATGAGTGAATGGACGGCTCACAGGCTCTTACAGATGGAGTGGTACAAATCGTCACTGCACGCACATGGATCCATGAACAGTGCGACTACATTTAGGGCTTGCAGAAGAAGACAGTGCGTAGTTGAGGAGGGCTCCATGACTCCATGGACCATGGGTGATCGCTCTATGAACGACCGAGGTTTCATGGACTCACATGAGCGATAGCTATATGATCGACGGAGGTTAGAGCAACTCTGCCACGCGGACCCATTCCATCCACGCATGTTCGTTTGGCTTGATCATATGGCTTACCATAGACATAGACAGAAAAGTCGGCTCAACGCGCTGACCCAAACGGACGTGCATCCGCTTTTCGTTCACCTGCTGACTCATTCTTGGCCTAAATTTAGGACACATTTGCGTCAGTGCGGACACGAAGTGGACGCGCGCGACACCCCCATCGACAGCAAGCCCTCGCCTGCCCCACCCCGTCGTCATCGCCAACCAGTTCCGATGTCCTGGCCAGCAGTCCACGCCCACACACCTCCCTTGCACACCGCCACCTCCCACGTTGCTACCACCACTGCCTCGGCGCCGGGCCACCGCAGCTTCCCACCCCCACCAGACGTCGCTGCGAGCACGAAGTCGCCGCAGGGCCACCGCAGCCTCGACCATCTCCTTCGCCTGACACCGCCGAGTCAGCTACCTGGTCCAGTGGAGGCGCGCGTTTCTTCGCCGGCCAGCTTCTTAGCCGACACCCGCAAGCCGTTCGATTTTTTGCCTCCAAGGTACAAATGGACTACGCCGATGAGTTATTTTTTCACAATTTCCTCTACGACTCCGACGATTCCTCATCCGATGATGAGGAGATGGTGGCTGCCGTGGTTATCCATGACCACCTTAGTAGGAGCGGCCGTTGTTCCGAGGCTCGATTCCGAGACACACTCCGACGTTGAATCGTAACCGAGAGAGCGGCCATTTCTTTTCTTTGGAAGGACTACTTTGAGATAGCGAATCCACTCTGTAAACATCACCAATTCCGGCGTCGTTTCCGTATGGCTAGGCATGTTTTCAACCGTATTCGAGAGGGGGTGGTCGGATACAGTAAGTATTTCGAGTGCAAGGAGGATGCCCTTGGAAAGATTGGCTTCTCCTCTTATTTAAAATGCACTGTAGCTATTCGGATCTCATTGATGAGTACGTTCATATGAGCGAGTCTACGTGCCTAGAGTCCATGTATAGGTTCTGCAAGGCTGTGATTGCAGTGTTTGGCCCTGAGTACTTGAGCGAGTCGACTGCTGAAAATACAGCCCGCTTCTTGGCGATCAATACCAGCAGGGGCTTGCCAGGAATGCTTGGCAGCATAAACTGAATTCACTTGGAGTGGAAGAACTGCCCTTCTGCTTGGCAAGGGCAGTATAGGGGCCATGTCAGGGCTTGCACTGTCATACTTGAGGTCGAGGCTTCACAAAAGCTCTGGATCTGATACTCTTTCTTCGGCATGGCCGGATCGCACAATGCTATCAATGTGCTTCAACGCTTGCCGGTGTTTGCGAGGCTTGTCGAAGGCAACAACCCGTCGGTGAATGTTAACATCAACGGCCACAACTACAACAAAGGATACTACCTAGCAGACGGTATCTATCCTCAGTGAACCACTATTGTGAAGACAATCCCCAACCCTGTCGGAGGGAAAAAGAGGAGATTTTCCCAAGAGCAAGAGAGTGCTAGGAAGGATGTCGAGCGTGCCTACGGTGTTCTACAATCTCGATGGGGCATCGTTCGATATCCTGCTAGAACTTGGAGCACCAAGAAATTGTGGGAGGTGATGACTGCTTGTGTGATCATGCAAAATATGATCGTAGAGGATGAGCGCCCGAATGTATCTACGATCAAGGGTTTCAATTTCATGGTGACAATGTTGTGCCCGAGCATGGAGAATGAGCGACAACGTTTGCACAGTTCACTTAGTTTCATTGTATATATAAAGCACGCTTCACAATTATTTCAAGGTTGTTGAAATTATGCGCAAACATAGCGCGTCATAATGCGGTCTTCATAATTTCCCTGTAAGTAGGACCCACCTGTCATTGGGTCATACGTTCTTTCTAGCTTATTTACAATAATTTAGATCAAACAATCAACATAGCGAATTTTAAAATAATTTAAACACACTATCTCCTAGCTAGCTGCCAATGATGCACAATGAGATACTCCTTCAGCTCATGATGGGAAGCCTGGTCTTCAATCTTTTGGTACGGCGCAAGGTATGCCTGAATGTGCTTTGTGTTTCTGCGAGGCCTACCAAAATTGCCAATATCTTCATTATCCAATGGGCATGGCATATCCCCTATCATCCTATATAATCATGTTGTGTAGGACCAGACAACATGTCACAAGACATCCTTGTTCCAGAAATGAGCAGCCCCCCACCCCAGACAATTGCAAACCTTGCCTGTACCACTCCCAAATGCCCTCTCGACGTTTTTGCTTTGAGCTTTTTGCGTCTTGCTGAAATGCTTATGTTTCCTGCTCTCGGGCTTAGAATTTGTCTTCAAATGTTGATCATGCTGGATAGATGCCATCAGCTAGAAAGTAGCCTTAGTCATATTGGTGGCCATTCACCATGAAGTTGCGCGGTAGAGAACTATCACCAGCTAGCCATGGAAAATATGATATTTCTATAAGACATTGATGTCATTGTGAGATCCAGGCAACTCAAAGTAGCAATGCCAGATTCACGGATCTGCGGAGGAAACAACTTCCAAAATTATGGTTGGGTCCTTGCTATGCCTGGCGAATTGCTCCTGTCAAGATGCAGGGCAACTCTTCCATAGCAAGTGCATATAATCAAGACTCCCCTGCATCATAGGCCAGCCTTCTGCTTACGCGTCACTAGAAGCATTGCGGTCCCTAAACACGCACCACAGGTCCGATGAACGGTTTTCTGCTCTTGAGGATTGTATCTTTGTCCTTTTGAATAGTGTCATCCCATGAATCTGCATGAGGGCCATATGCAAGCATACAAACTATCGTGGTCACCTTCTGAAAAGGGGAAAACTCGAGAGACCACATTTCTTCGTTGTTGGATGAAAGATTCACTAGCTTGCAAGTCGTCGGCAATTCGAGGGAACAACCATTTGGTCATGCGGAAGCGTCGCCAGAACAAGTATGGCGGGAAAGTACAACCCGACACAAATTAGTCGAGCATGAGATGCTTGTGGGCAGTGTATCTATTCCGGCGAAATGTCACTCGATCAAGTTGTGCGCATGTTGACGCTATTCATTGAGCAAGCATCAACATCACCTCATCTTCTTCGGCGTTCATGATTTCACTCTTGGACTTGGAGATCAAATCAAACATGATGACGATTCATCAAAAGATAGTAGCTTTGCCATCGGATTCATCTACACATATTGTGAATCCTATTTCATCTGCACAAATATATGATCATCTAAACTAAATCTACTATACAAAGGTTGGGGAAATTTACGTTTGGGCAATTCATCGAGGTCATGCAATGGAAGGGGTGATGCGACTGGACAACGGGAAGTAGGCGCAGAGTTGCGGTGAAGCAAAGGAGGTCCATGAACTGCTCAGCAAAGGCGACATGAGTCAAATCACGGTGACCCGTGTGTTGGACCTGGCATGAATCGAAGGCGGCGGTGGAAGTGAGCGTGCATCCTGGAATGTCTAGGGCGCCAATATTTGGGTGGATAGAGGGAATGCCTTGTCTCTCGGCCCAGCCTCGAAATATGAAGGCTCATGGGCTGGATCTGAAGCCGGCACCAAAAATCATGACGATTGAGGGAGGGATAGCAACTTTGCTAGAGTGCCATTTTGAACCAAGGTCACCATATTGATGGTACTTATAGTGGTCGGGGCAATATAGCGGCTATGCTACAGTTGATCTAAGGCCATGCTACGTTTTAAAAAAAGGACTGCCTCAATAAGCACCTTTAACAAATTTAATAATTTGAAAGCAAATCAATGGCTACTATCAGAATTGAAAACTCTGCCAAGTGTTGGCAACACTCGGCAAAGGGCGGAAAATATTGGGCAAATAGTTTATCGAGTATTATACTATGCAAACGTCATGGCCATGGTTTTTGTCAGCGTTGGGAATAGTTTATGGTAAGCGGGGAAGAAATTCAAATTGTAGAGACAACTATATTTGATATGATGCATCGCATGTCCACCTTGGGAATATCTTCTGGGGGGCCTTGAGTCAGGACAACCAAGATTTCAGAGAAGAAACTGATACTCCCTCTGTAAATTAATATAGTTATCTAAACGCTCTTATATTAGTTTACGGAGGGAGTACAAAATATCAAGTTGCTACAAGACAACCTTTACAGGGTGAGTAGCATTTTTTAAGAACATCACATGTCCTTTTTTATTTATTTGCTACTATTGTGCTTTTAGAATATTCGAACCACCAACCCAAATCAAACCGGCAAACATTGATTGAGTGATCAAATTATTGCAGTAAAATAATGCCAAGAGATCCCAGATAAAATTAACAATGCAGAGAGAAACACAGCCACCGAATCAACGAAACCAGTGAACTCAGCATCATCAGACTGGGCTTTCCACTTCACTCAGAAGGCAGTTCAGCTAGACCAGCTTTTTTTCTCTCAAAAAGAAAAAAAAACTGGTCCGTCGCTGTCCTCCGGCTGCGGGTGAGTCAGACTGCTGGCCCACACTAGTGTGATTCACCGGATTAATTGATTTACAGCATTTATATTGACAAGGCATCAAGGGCGCAAGGATGAAAAACAAAACGGGATTTTGAAAGAAAATTGGAAACAATACTTTGAAAGCTCAGACTGACCCGGAAAAAAACTTCTCAGTTGTGCGTTACACGTATGCAGAAAATATTTGATCAAAGAAATAGCGTTACCATTTACCTATGTGTATCCACAAATTTGTCTTTTTCATGTAGCTTACAAATTACAATATTATTCTTACATGTATGCAGAACTTTTTCAGGGGGTTACATCAGCCCGCGCATGAGTAGAACATGTGGTTTAATTCGATGTAAAGCAAAGAACCTTACTTTCTGGATTTTTGAGCATACGAACCTCCATGGAGCACTCAGGCACATGGGCCCTCCACAATGGAGTTGCTTGATGAAAGTACTCCACAATTATTGTAGTAGTTAGCTAGTCGTGGTGCTCCGGACTCACCGTGTGGAGAGAACGATTTGGCAGTTGCTGTCTAGGCTTACTCTTCATACTCCAATCTTGGCAGTTTGCTCGACACATTAGCATTGATGCTGAGACCAAGAAAATGTATATGTCCACTAAACCGGGAAAAGGGAGATGTTATGGTAGGCCCGTTCGACCACCAGTGAAGTTCTCACAAGCAAATTAAAATAGACCGTTTGTACGAACGGTGCTGCATCATTTGGAGTATCGATTCCGCCATGTAAGATATGACAAGGGCCACTAACCAGAATCAAAACTGGCGAGAGTCGTTGCTGCAAATAAAACACATTAGATCTTGGTGATCGAAATACTAATTCAGATTGTTAAGACACTAGAGAACATGATGCATCACATGTTCTTTTTTCCTCAAGAGAAGAACGATGTTGTGTCATGATGCATCACATGTTCTTTTTTCCTCAAGAGAAGACCGATGTTGTGTCATGGGTTCATATATACTTCCTCCGTTCCTAAATATAAGTCTTTCTAAAGATTTCAATATGGATTACATAAGGAGCAAAATGTGTGAATCTACACTCTATAATACGTCTACATACATCCGTATGTAGTCTATATATTGAAATCTCTAAAAGGACTTATATTTAGGAACGGAGGGAGTATAAGAGAGTAAGTTAGCATCTCTTCAGCTCAAAGGAATTTCATAGAATTTCTAATGCTTATGATTTTTCCTCCTAGTTTATTTCTAAGACAGCAACGCAATGCACCTAACATTTCCCAAAAGTTCCTGTGTTCGCCCAGTGGTGCAACAAGGCAAATTCAATGGCACATAGTACATGGCATGGCATCTAACTCAACCACATGTTATATTTCTATATAGTTTGTGCGTTTAGGATATGCGAACCGGAAAGGGGATCCGTAGTACGAACGAACGGTGCAGCATCATTTGGACAGTATCAGATCGACTATTTCAGATGACAGTTAGGGCTTGAGGAAGAAGCCAATGGACATATAATTGAGGAGGAGGAGGAGGAGGAGGCTCCAGGGTGATAGCCACAGGAACGGACGATGGAGGGAGCACCGGGCTGTAGGTAAAGATGGACGGGTGATAGATATATGGACGAACGATGGAGGAGGTCTTGTTGGCTTGGCTCCGGTCCCGTCCTGGAGGTCGCCGCCCTCACGTAAGTTTCGCTTTCATATTTGATTGACAGATGTTTGAGTTTACGATGGAAGGGCATTTCCAACGCTGACCTTTAAACTAGATACCACATCCGTCCGTAGATGAAGGGGATCAGACCACGGACACGATGCGGGAGCCGGCCATCTAAACGTATCCCCTAAATCTTTGTCTGGTACAGGCAATTTCAAATTCAAATCCTCCCGATCACATACCATGGCCCGACTGCATCCTTGCGTGATTACAACAAAAAGAGGCAAGTAATAGTTTTTATATGAGAAAAATATGTTTTTGTCCCTCAAATTTCTCAAAATTATAGACTTGGTCTCTTAAATTTTTGTGGTCCTTAAATTCTCTAAATCGGTTAAGCTTGATCCAAAACCAGATATTAAGAATGTCGACCGGGTTTGACTATGTTTGACCATTTTGACCACGTTGACCAGGTTTGACCGATGAACAATAAATTCAAGAAAAAAATCTGACATTTTGTGGCAACCAAGATGCTTGGATGCACTAGGTGCGTGAAAATTTGTGTGGTGTTTCGACTTTCGAGGAGCTCGTGGCAAAAAACAAAACAAATTTTGGCTCACAAAAAAGCCAAAAATTGAAAAAAAAATCTAGAGCTCCTCGAATGTTATTTAAGCAAAAAAAAGTTACACACAACTAGCTCACCCAAGCATGTTGGTTGACACGAAATTTCAGATTTTTTGCTATTTTTTTCAAATGTACCATTCATCGGTCAAACCTGGTCAAATCTTGGTTAACGTACTCAAAATATGGTTTTGGAATAAAATTTATCCGGTTTTGAGACTAGACTTGAAGGACCAAAAGTATATCAAAAAATCTTGAGAGACCAAGTCTATACTTTCAAGGAACTTGAGGGACCAAAAATATTCTTTTCTCTTTTTATATATCCGATCACAAAAGAATATCAGCGGATAGTCCATGCAAAACATCTGCTCTGCAGGACCGGCAACTGGAGCCTCCACGCTCACTCTGTCGTCGACGCCGCCTCATTGTCCGCCTTCTCATGATCCGTCACCTCATTCTCCCCTCCTCTCCAGCTAATCTTCCGTGTGCATCGACATTCTCAGACGGACGACTTGCACGACCATACTTGCGTCGTCATCCAAAACATCCATCTTCAAGCTCAACATCTTCGTGTCCTCCGAATTCGCTGTGATTTCAACCATCTTCTCTTCGAGCATGGCCCTCTGCTTTTCAAGCTTGACCTTCTTGTCGGTCATCGCCATCAACAAGTTAAACCTCTCTGCCTTTTTTCCTCCTTGGCGTCCGAGCTTGACGTATGCATTCTTCTTCTTTGTCAAGATGTCCTCGAACCTCTTCATAATTTTGGCCGTTGTCTCTTCTTGCTTCGCCCTCTTCTCCTTCCAAGTTTTTCCCGGAAACTTCTTCTAACCTTCTTGGGTGGTTCTTTTGTTGTGTCGGTTGGATCACCGATTTCTTCCTCGGTGGCAAGGTGACACTCTTGGGAATGTATAGATTATAATTGTGTTGTCCCTTCAACTTCAACCAACAATGGATGACGGTGAAGTTCTTCTTCAACTGCAAGAAGACACTACACGCACGGAAAAAGTTACAAAATAAAACATTGACAATAATGTATATTCGGCCCAATGATCAACACAACTAGGCAATCCAGCCCAATGATCAAAAAAACTATGCACATCCGGCCCAATGATCAACAAAACTATGCACATCCGTCCATTTGATCTACAAAGCTATGCACATCCGGCCAAGTGATCTACAAAACTGTGCATGTCTGGCTCAATGATCAACAAAACTATGCACATCTGGCAAATGATCCACAAAACTATGCACACCCGGCGAAATGATCTACAAAATTATGCATATCTAACCAAATGATCTACAAAACTATGCATATCCGGCCAAATGATCTACACAATAATGCATATCCAGCCAAATGATCTACACAATTATGCACATCCGACCCAATGGTCAACACCTATTAACAACTTACTTGATCGATGATTTGCGCATCACCACTGTGTCAGAATTACCTCAAGTGGCCGCAATACTTCTACAAGGCATCTCGGTTGATGTACCATCGATGGTTGAGGGACTTTTGGGCCACGATTGTGGATGATCGCATCAGAGCATGGCTCGAAATGCTTGTGTTCATGGAACCAAGAGCGAATGTTGACCCAAAATGTTGTGCCATTTTTGCTCCGCGCCTTGGATCGGGTCGATGATAGTTGCCAACCATGCATCGCACAACAACTCGTCCTCTCGCATGTTGAAGCTTTCTTGTGATGGCCTGGCTTATTAGGGATGATAGACTACTCATATCAATAAGGAATTCCTTCTTTTCCGGGAGCCCATTCGGATAGAACTCCAAAGTTAAGCGTGCTCAGCTTGGAGTAGTTTCAGGATGGGTGACCGACCGGGAAGTTGCTCCCGGGTGCGCACGAGTGAGGACAAAGTGCGCAGAAAAGACTAGTATTGATATGTGAGGCCAGTCTAGATCCTGCCAGGAGTAACGACCACCGGCGGGTGTGTCCGGGGCGTTACAAGTTGGTATCAGAGCCGACCCTCGCGGTTACACGGATGTTTGCGGACAGTTTGCAGCCATGTTGTGCGTGACGTTTGTGACCCGTCGTGGCACACGGCATGGCACATGTGCTGTCCTGGAAGCACAGACGGTTGTGCCAAGAGGGAACGTTCCTGTGGCCCGACGAGGACGTCGGTTCCTCTGAGTGAGGGTGTATGTGATGGCCTGGCTTATTAGGGATGATAGACTACTCATATCAATAAGGAATTCCTTCTTTTCCGGGAGCCCATTCGGATAGAACTCCAAAGTTAAGCGTGCTCAGCTTGGAGTAGTTTCAGGATGGGTGACCGACCGGGAAGTTGCTCCCGGGTGCGCACGAGTGAGGAGAAAGTGCGCAGAAAAGACTAGTATTGATATATGAGGCCAGTCTAGATCCTGCCAGGAGTAACGACCACCGGCGGGTGTGTCCGGGGCGTTACATTTCTCCTCTACCAGTCTTCTTTGGATTGTAAGCATATTCATCTGGATCATCATCGCCGCCATCCTCTTCCTGCTCCCGTTGTATGACGGCCCAATCTGTTGTTGTGTGTCTGTGCCTAGCTGGGTGTACGTGTCGGACTAAGTGTAACCTGCCCACATTCCCGGCTAGGTGTACGTGGACTGGGTGTATCCCGGCTGCGAGCCCGCTCAGGTGTACGAGACTCCCTGGGTGTGCTCCGAGTCATCCACTTGCATGTCCTTGTAGAATCCAACTTCGCCGCCTCAATCGTTGATGATCTCGAGCATCTACATTTAGGCATACCAGCAAGTAGTGTGTGGGCTCCCATCTGCTCCGCGCCCCACGCCCACTTCCGGACAAGCTATGAAAATGAACACTGCAAAAAAAAAAAAGCAGCAGCACGGCTTTGACATCAGCAATGAAGGGAGTACCTACCGAGTTGCTTGGTGGCGTATTAGTATGGAGCCTTGTAATGGTCCGGCCATGGCGGGGTCTACATGTTCAACCACAGCAAGGTGGCCCCTCAGCCCAGGCTCCGACCTCTGCCACGCCCGCCAGTGGCCCGTCTGCCTCCACAATACCAACCTCCTCCGGCCTTCTACTACTTGAGTGTCGTCGCCTTGGTCTTCGTCGCTGTGTCTTCGAGTTGATCTCTTCAAGACGAGTGTGATCCCGGGCTCCTCCACCTAGGCCGTCTCCTGCAGGTTCTCTTGTGGGTCCATGCAATGGCAGCGGGATAGAAGAAGAGAGTGGGCGGAGAAGGTGGGAATTGGATTGAGAGCAGCGGAATGAAAGAAGAGAGTGGTGAATTTTTCGCGAAAGCAGTGCGTCCAGCTAAAAAAGCACGGACCCCGCCTTACTTTTGGGTGGGAATGGGGTGTTGGAGTCCTACATGTCTCGT
>LR738712.1:836892948-836936075 GCA_902687465.1 Secale cereale | reverse complement strand
CCCTGGTTCGGTTCCGGTTTGCGGGAAAATTACAGTCCGGACTACTCTGCACAGCGATGGGGTCGCCATTGGATGGGTTGCGGGGTCCAGAGAGGTACGCCCACCGGACACCGCAGTTTCGGGTCGGCATTGCAAATGCCCTAACCTCTTTTCTTTTATGGTTTCCTTTATTTCTTTGATTTGCTTTGCGCTGCCGATTTCACACCCCCGTGGAGCCTACTTTCCCATGGACACACACCACCGCACTCATTTCTTGTTCAAGATACATGTTGATGAAACACATCATTGACATGCATTTGCCACAACAAGTCAGAGAATCCACGACGGTTGATATCTGCTACTCCCTCAGTCCGAAAATACTTGTTTGAGAAATGGATGTATCTAGACATATTTTAGTTTTACAAACATTCATTTGTATCCGTATCTACGACAATCAATTTCGGACGGAAGGAGTATATTAAAACCAGATATTAAGAATGTCGACCGGGTTTGACTATGTTTGACCGTTTTGACCACGTTGACCAGGTTTGACCGATGAACAATAAATTCAAGAAAACAAATCTGACATTTTGTGGCAACCAAGATGCTTGGATGCACTAGGTGCGTGAAAATGTGTGTGGTGTTTCGACTTTCGAGGAGCTCGTGGCAAAAAACAAAACAAATTTTGCCTCACAAAAAAGCCAAAAATTGATTTATTTTTTAGAGCTCCTCGAATGTTATTTAAGCAAAAAAAGTTACACACAACTATCTCACCCAAGCATGTTGGTTGTCACGAAATTTCAGATTTTTTGCTATTTTTTTCAAATGTACCATTCATCGGTCAAACCTGGTCAAATCTTGGTTAACGTACTCAAAATATGGTTTTGGAATAAATTTATCCGGTTTTGAGACTTGAAGGACCAAAAGTATATCAAAAAATCTTGAGGGACCAAGCCTATACTTTCAAGGAACTTGAGGGACCAAAAATATTCTTTTCTCTTTTTATATACCCGATCACAAAAGAATATCAGCCGTTATTCCATGCAAAACATCTGCTTTGCAGGACCGGCAACTGGAGCCTCCACGCTCACTCTGTCGTCGACGCCGCCTCATTGTCCGCCTTCTCATGATCCGCCACCTCATTCTCCCCTCCTCTCCAGCTAATCTTCCATGTGCATCGACATTCTCAGACGGACGACTTGCACGACCATACTTGCGTCGTCATCCAAAACATCCATCTTCAAGCTCAACATCTTCGTGTCCTCCGAATTCGCTGCGATTTCAACCATCTTCTCTTCGAGCATGGCCCTCTGCTCTTCAAGCTTGACCTTCTTGTCAGTCATCGCCATCAACAAGTTAAACCTCTTTGCCTTTTTTCCTCCTTGGCGTCCGAGCTTGACGTATGCATTCTTCTTCTTTGTCAAGATGTCCTCGAACCTCTCCATAATTTTGGCCATTGTCTCTTCTCGCTTCGCCCTCTTCTCCTTCCACGTTTTTCCCGGAAACTTCTTCTAACCTTCTTGGGTGGTTCTTTTGTTGTGTCGGTTGGATCACCGATTTCTTCCTCAGTGGCATGGTGACACTCTTGGGAATGTATAGATTATACTTGTGTTGTCCATTCAACTTCAACCAACAATGGATGACGGTGAAGTTCTTCTTCAACTGCAAGAAGACACTACATGCACGGAAAAACTTACAAAATAAAACATTGACAATAATGTATATTCGGCCCAATGATCAACACAACTATGCAATCCGGCCCAATGATCAAAAAAACTATGCACATCCGGCCGAATGATCAACAAAACTATGCACATCCGTCCATTTGATCTACAAAGCTATGCACATCCGGCCAAGTGATCTACAAAACTATGCATATATGGCTCAATGATCAACAGAACTATGCACATCTGGCAAATGATCCACAAAACTATGCACACCCGGTGAAATGATCTACAAAATTATGCATATCTAACCAAATGATCTACAAAACTATGCATATCCGGCCAAATGATCTACACAATAATGCATATCCAGCCAAATGATCTACACAATTATGCACATCCGACCCAATGGTCAACACCTATTAACAACTTACTTGATCGATGATTTGCGCATCACTTGGCCACAGTGTCAGAATTACCTCAAGTGGCCGCAATACTTCTACAAGGCATCTCGGTTGATGTACCATCGATGGTTGAGGGACTTTTGGGCCACGATTGTGGATGATCACATCAGAGCATGGCACGAAGTGCTTGTGTTCATGGAACCAAGAGCGAATGTTGACCCAAAATGTTGTGCCATTTTTGCTCCGCGCCTTGGATCGGGTCGATGATAGTTGCCAACCATGCATCGCACAACAACTCGTCCTCTCGCATGTTAAAGCTTTCTCCTCTACCTGTCTTCTTTGGATCGTAAGCATATTCATCCGGATCATCATCGCCGCCATCCTCTTCCTGCTCCCGTTGTATGACGGCCCAATCCTGTTGTTGTGTGTCTGTGCCTAGCTGGGTGTACGTGTCGGACTAAGTGTAACCTGCCCACATACCCGGCTAGGTGTACGTGGACTGGGTGTATCCCGGCTGCGAGCCCGCTCAGGTGTACGAGACTGCCTGGGTGTGCTCCGAGTCATCCACTTGCATGTCCTTGTAGCATCCAACTTCGCCGCCTCAATCGTTGATGATATCGAGCATCTACATTTAGGCATACCAGCAAGTAGTGTGTGGGCTCCCATCTGCTCTGCGCCCCGCGCCCACTTCCGGACAAGCTATGAAAATGAACACTGCAAAAAAAAAAAAAGCAGCGGCACGGCTTTGACATCAGCTATGAAGGGAGTACCTACCGAGTTGCTTGGCAGTGTATTAGTATGGAGCCTTGTAATGGTCCGGCCATGGCGGGGTCTACATGTTCAACGATGGCAAGGTGGCCCCTCAGCCCAGGCTCCGACCTCCGCCACGCCCGCCAGCGGCCCGTCTGCCCAACCTCCTCCGGCCTTCTACTTCTTGAGTGTCGTCGCCTTGGTCTTCGTCGTTGTGTCTCCGAGTTGATCTCTTCAAGACGAGTGTGATCCCGGGTCCTCCACCTAGGCCACCTGCTGCAGGTTCTCTTGTGGGTCCATGCAATGGCAGCGGGATAGAAGAAGAGAGTGGGCGGAGAAGGTGGGAATTGGATTGAGAGCAGCGGGATGAAAGAAGAGAGTGGTGAATTTTTCGCGAAAGCAGTGCGTCCAGCTACAAAAGCACGGACCCCGCCTTACTTTTGGGTGGGAATGGGGTGTCGGAGTCCTACATGCCTCGTGTCCGGGCTGCCGATTTCACACCCCCATGGAGCCTGCTTTCCCATGGACACACACCACCGCATTCATTTCTTGTTCAAGATACATGTTGATGAAACACATCATTGACATGCATTTGCCACAACAAGTTAGAGAATCCACAACGGTTGATATCTGCTACTCCCTCCGTCCGAAAATACTTGTTTGAGAAATGGATGTATCTAGACATATTTTAGTTTTACAAACATTCATATGTATCCGTTTCTACGACAATCAATTTCGGACGGAGGGAGTATACGAAATTCGGCGTCATGGATCGACCCACCAAATAGGTCACAAGGTAACAAGAATCCAGAAAAATATCTCCATGCTTCATTGTGTCATATCATTTGCTTGCAATATGTTCCGCCATGGTTCACTTCAAACAAGAGTGTCATGTTTCTTTGCATTCTCACGTCACCTGTTATTAAGGCCCGAGACATAAGCGGGCCGTGCCCCGGGCTGGGTTATGTGTGTAGGCTTGTACCTTTGTTCAAGTATAAGTTTTGGGCCTAAGTATTGGGCCAAAGCCCTGGGTGGCAGTGATATAGCTTAGACAAGCATCACGTAAATACCAGAGTACTTTGCTAAACCCTCGATTGCTGAAAAAAGGTTAAAGCCCTAGAGTGCTTTGGATACTTACGAACATCTGAAATGCATGTTGGTACATCTATGGAGCCAAATTTGGAAGCTCATTGTCGGCAAATCCTAAACGATGCCGCCCGGTGAAGCTTCCCAAACCGGTTTTCCGTTTTTGGAACCATTATGTTTGTTTTTTTTGTTTTTTTCCCATTTGTGTTTCCTTTTCTTAAAAGCGCAAATTTTTTCCAAATTCGTGATTTTTTTCAAAATGGACGAAATTTTTGACAAAATTTAAGAAATTTTTCGAAAATCAAAAGTTTTTAAAATTCATGAACTCTTTTTCAAAAATTGATGAATTGTTTTCAAACTGCTGAGCTTTTTTACATAGTGAATAAATTTTAAAAAAAATATATGAACTGTTTTGGAAAATTGATGAAATTTCTCATGGTCATGAACTTTCTTTCAAAATAGATGAGTTGTTTTAAAAAAAACAATGTTCTTTTAAATAGATGATATTTTCAATTTCATGAACTTTTCAAAACCCATGAACATTTAGTAAATCTATGAACTTATTTTTTGTGATATTTTTCACAATTCTTTATTTTTGTGGTATTTTCCACAATTCTTATTTCATGACCATATTCAAAATCGAAAAATGGAGGCCGGTTTTTTTCCTGAACCAGCAGGACAGCACAGCCCAAAAAATGTGAGCAAGCCAGTTGATCGAGCGAACGAAGCCGGAGTGATGGTTTAATGGGCCAGCCTACCAAGGGGGCGCGCGTGGATGCCGTTTCCTCCAAGTGGCACTTAAGCGCCACTTAGGAGGTCCCCTCATCGTCTCGGTCGTACATCCTTTTGTCTTCCTGTTGTTCATCATGAATTAGAGATAGGTCCACCTGAAGGGCTTTGGATACCACAAACATCTTGAATTAATATATACGAGTAATTTTCCCTAAAAAGATTGTAAAAGTCTCGCAATGCCCCTCGCCAACGCAAAAACTAGGCTGGCCTATTAGGCACTGAGCATGCCAAGCGGCCTACTAAGTGGGAGCAGCTTGCCCTCTGCGCATATTTGTTTCCTTTTTATTTTGTCTTTTTTTAGTTACACTATTCTTCTTCAATAATTAATATTTTTAATGAATTTTAAGAGTATTTCCACAAACATTAATGATATTTTCATAAGTCTTTGCGCTTTGTAAAATGTTCATCGCTATTTTAAAATAACATACCATGAAAAATGTACATCAATTTTTTCAAAAGTGTTTGCACATTTTGATGAAAATGCATGACAATTTGAAGGGTGTTTTCCTAATTTAAAAAGGGCTTGCGTGTTTTAAAATAATGGTTATATAATTAAAAATGTGTTCATGTATTTACAAGAAATGTTGGCGCCTTAAAAAAAATGTTCGCACCCTTTTTGAAAGCAATCACGTGCTAAAAGTGTTCATGCATTTCTGAAAATATTCATGTAATTCTACATAATATTCACACTTTTTGAAAAACTTCCTTGCATTTTTAAATGTGTACTTTATTTTCAGAAAAAACTTCACGTGTTTTTCAAATGTCTCGTTTATTTTCAAAAATATACACACATTTAAAAATGTTTCTATAATTTTTCATTTGTGTATTTTAGATAAAAAAAATATTTCATAGCTAGACATCATGTATTTTATAAATAAAAAATGAAGAGAAGAAAGGGGATATGTGGAAAACCATGCAAAGCACCATGCTATCCATGAAAACCTCACAAAACCGGATATATACACAGTAAAATTGGATGCTTGACTACTTATGATGTAATTTCCATTGAGGGCTCTCTTTTGTGATTTTTTTTTTTTTTTTTGCGGCTTCAGCTTGTGCATGGCATCCCCATCCAGTTTCTCGTGATACCTCTTGATCAAACCCATCATTGGCTTGTGCTCGAAAGCTTGAAAGCTCGCAATCATGGATGTCTTCTCGACGAACCCGCCAAAATCTCTATCACAAATCATGACACTTCACTGCTCAAAATATGTTTCACTTCCACCACCTCATTGTTAGATAGAGGCGTAGAGCCTGCACATATCTTGTCAATTTTCATTGTTCAGTTTAACCAGGGGATTGCTGCATCTGCATATGAGGCAAAGCATGAGATGTTGCCATGTTTCTATGCATTCTCACATCGTGGAGCCACAAATCGATCGTGCCCCAGGCTGGGCCATGTGTGTTGGCTCTGAACTGATTATTTCCTAGCTTTTCTAAAGTGCAGTTTTGGGCTTGGCCACAGTAGAGTGAAGAGTGTATGGTAAATCAAGCGCTGAACCGGCCCCATCAGGGTGCTCGCGTGCCTATGTTTCGCTTCTAACGACACAGAAGAACGCGCCACCTCAAGGCAGCTTGAAATGAGCCGACCCAGTTAATGTAGCTCTGATTTTTCTTAGGTTTGGTCTTTCAACTGTCCGTTTTTTCAGTTTCTATTGTAGGTTTCTTCTTTTTGTTTATATTCTGAGAAACTTCTAAATACATATATTCCCAGAAACTTCGTGTACTTAATATTTTCAAAATGTTCACCATGAATTTGAAAAATGTCAATACAATGTAAAACTTTGGTTACTGTAGTTTAAAAAATGTTGATCTCATAAAAACAATGTTCGTGATATTTTGAGAAAATGTTCACGTGTTTCAAAATAATTTACGTGACATTTTCTAAAAATGTTATACAATCCGGAAAAATTTCCGTGTAACTCAAGAGTAATTTTTGTTACATTCAAAAAACATGTACGTTAGATTAATAAATGTTAATAATGTATTGGAAACATGATAAGCATGTATAAGTGTTTTCGTGTGTATGAAAAAAATGGACTAGTGCCTGCTGAGGCCCAGCCGGCTCCCTGGCCGCTCGAACCGGGACTGATGCACCCATTAGTCCTGGTTCGTAGCTCGACCGGGTCTAAAGCCCTTTTCTGGCCAGGACCAGAGCCATGTTTTCTACTAGTGTGGGAGCTCTCGATTTGCTCATCGCGCATCAGGACTCCAGCAAATATTATGCTTTGGAAGTGATCGTTCACACCAACGAACAAGCCAAAGGGCATGTCATATAAGTTGGTACGATACGTCATATCAAATGTGATGACATCACCAAAAAAATTGTACTGCAGCTTGCTGTTACCGTTTGTCCACATAAGGTTTTTGATTCTGCTTTCCTCATCGCCTTGGACTCGGTAGGTGAATTATGGGTCCTTACGTTGTATCTCTTTGAATACAGTTAGGGTTTTGTTGACATCATCGTCAGCCTGGTCTCGACTTATTCGTCCACCCAGATTGCGTAATGACCATTTTGTGAAAAGGCACACTCTGCGACGAACCGACGAAGCCAATGAACCTTTTCACATCAAGTAAGAGACAATGAATGGTTGTGGCTTGACCGGTGCTCAGCAATGTACCATCCATTGTCCCGGGCTCTAAGTAGTCTGATCATCGCAGGGCACTCGCAGCGGCAAGACTGGCTATTCTGTTGCTCTTGTTTTCCCTGCATTTTTTCACTCTATTAGCTATTTAAATATGTATTCTGGTGCAATAACTATGAAAGAAAATGTCAAAGATATTTTTTAAAAGGTTTTAAGTGCTGACCGAGCATCCACAGACGATCCCATGCATACATTTTGTCCGCTCGACGTTCAAACGGCTTTTGCCATATCTTATACCAAATCCAACCTCCCAAGAATACAAGTTATAGAAATCATACGCTTCTCCAAGGGAATCAAAACTCATACCAATCACTGGCTTTATTACATTGTATGACGGTTTATCAGCGTATCTCCTTAGGGTTTCCTCTAAAGGAGTGACTCTACCAGCACAGGGTGCTCTATCCGGAGGGGCACGCCCAATTCGTAACCTGAAGTTAAAATGCACTATTTTTTCAGATGCTTTGAACTTATGTACAATGCCAAAAGGGGATGGGCAAGACTTCTTTTTTGTTCTTAGCTCAACCAAATGACATGATAGGCTATACGTGTTAATCCCGCACAATGGGCAATAATTTTTAGGAGACTTCAGTATGAATGCCACTCAAACATAGCTCATAATTGGCAATAATTGTTTTCCTACTAATTTGCAACTAATAACAGTAGTGATTGCACGTATACCTTCTTGTCCATCCCGGTGCCTCCGGGTTCACCTTACTGGTGGACTCGGCTCACTGGGTCGGCAACTGCTTCCTCTTTCCAGTGGCTTTGTTTGGCTCAGAAGAATCACCGAGGTGGCTGATGACCAACAAGTGTAGGGGATCTATCGTAGTCCTTTCGGTAAGTAAGAGTGTCGATCTCAACAAGGAGCAGAAGGAAATGACAAGCGGTTTTCAGCAAGGTTTTCTTTGTAAGCACTAAAATTATTGGCAACAGATAGTTGTGTGATAGTATAATTCGTAACGGGTAACCAGTAACAAAAGTAAACAAGGTGAAGCAAGGTGGCCCAATCCTTTTTGTAGCAAAAGACAAGCCTGGACGTACTCTTATATAAAGCAAAGTGCTCCCGAGGATGCATGGGAATTACTGTCAAGTTAGTTTTCATCATGCTCATATGATTCACGTTCGTTACTTTGATAATTTGACATGTGGGTGGACCGGTGCTTGGGTGTTGTCCTTCCTTAGACAAGCCTCCCACTTATGATTAACCAGTCTCGTGATGACCCACAAGTGTAGGGGATCTATCGTAGTCCTTTCGATAAGTAAGAGTGTCGAACCCAACGAGGAGCAGAAGGAAATGATAGGTAGTTTTCAGTAAGGTATTTTCTGCAAGCACTGAAATTATAGGTAACAGATAGTTTTGTGATGGGATAATTGGTAGCAAGTAATAAAAGGTAAAAGTAAATAAGGTGCAGCAAGGCGGCCCAATCCTTTTTGTAGCAAAGGACAAGCCTGGACAAACTCTTATGCAAGGTAAAGCGCTCCCGAGGACACATGGGAATTATCGTCAAGCTAGTTTTCATCACGATCATCTGATTCGCGTTCGGTACTTTGATAATTTGGTATGTGGGTGGACCGGTGCTTGGGTGCTGCCCTTACTTGGACGAGCCTCCCACTTATGATTAACCTCTAATGCAAGCATCCGCAACTACAAAAGAAGTATTAAGGTAAACCTAACCATAGCCTGAAACATATGGATCCAAATCAGCCCCTTACGAAGCAACGCATAAACTAGGGTTTAAGCTTCTGTCACTCTAGCAACCCATCATCTACTTATTACTTCCCAATGCCTTCCTCTAGGCCCAAATAATGGTGAAGTGTCATGTAGTCGACGTTCACATGACACCACTAGAGGAGAGACAACATACATCTCATCAAAATATCGAACGAAGACCAAATTCACATGACTACTAATAGCAAGACTTCTCCCATGTCCTCAGGAACAAAAGTAACTACTCACAAGACATAATATTGTTCATGATCAGAGGAGTATTAATATGCATAATGGATCTGAACATATGATCTTCCACCAAATAAACCAACTAGCATCAACTACAAGGTGTAATCAACACTACTAGCAACCCACAGGTACCAATCTGAGGTTTGGGGTACAAAGATTGGATACAAGAGATGAACTAGGGTTTGAGAGGAGATGGTGCTGGTGAAGATGTTGATGAAGATAGCTCTCCCCAAGATGGGAGAGTTGTTGGTGATGACGGCGGTGACGATTTCCCCCTCCCGGAGGGAAGTATCCCCGGCAAAACGGCTCTGCCGGAGCCCTAGATTGGTTTCCGCCTCGGTTCCGCCTCGAGACGGCGGCGTCTGGTCCCGGAAGCCTCTCCCTGATTTTTTCCAGGTCAAAACGCTTCATATAGGAGAAGATGGGCACCTGGGGCCCACCGGCCGGCCCTCGAGGCAGGGGGGCGCGCCCTGGGAAGGGGGGTGCGCCCCCACCCTCGAGGCCAGCCAGTGGCCCCTCTCGTGGGTTTCTTCCACTAGATATTTTTTATATTTTCTGAAAAAATGTTCTGTGGAGTTTCGGGGCTTTTGGAGTTGTGCAGAATAGGTTTCCAGAGTTTGCTCCTTTTCCAGCCCAGAATTCCAGGTGCCGGCATTCTTCCTTCTTCATGTAAACCTTGCAAAATAAGAGGGAAAAGGCATAAGTATTGTGACAAAACATGTATGAACAGCCCATAATGCAGTAAATATCAACTGATAAGCATGATGCAAAATGGACGTATCAACTCCCCCAAGCTTAGACCTCGCTTGTCCTCAAGCGAAAGCCGATATCGAAAAATATGTCCACATGTTTAGAGATAGAGGTGTCGATAAAAATAGAATACGGACATGAGGGCATCATGATCATTCTTATAACAGCAACTTATATAAATACAGTCATATGATTCTTAAGCCAAAGTAACAATTCATCCACAATATCAAGTATGCATCATAAATTTCATTGGAAACTAACAAACTTTGGTCTCGGTCATTGAAGCAATTGTAATTTATCGTAACATCGGAAAGAGTCAATATAAGAGCTTTTCAGCAAGCCTACATACTCAACTATCATATAGTCTTTCACAATTGCTCACACTCACGCAATACTTATGTTTATGGAGTTTTAATCGGACACAGAGAAAGATAGGGGCTTATGGTGTTGCCACCCAACCTTTTACCTCAAGGGTAATGTCAACAGTAATAGATCATGAAAACTTACATCCAAGTAGGTATATATGTCAGGATCTTTCCAACACAGTGTGCTTGCCAAAGGATAAAATGAAAAAGGAAAGGTGGATCTCACCTTGACACTTATAATACAAGAATAAAAGATAGGCCCTTCGCACAGGGAAGCAGAGGTTGTATGTGTTTTTATGGTTGGATGCACAAAGTCTTAGCATAGAAGAACTTCGCTTTATATTGCCACTTGTGATAAGGACCTTTATTATGCAGTCCGTCGCTTTTATTACTTCCATATCACAAGCTCGTATAAAGCTAACTTCTCCCACACTAATAAATCATACATATTTAGCGGGTTTGCAACATGACAACTTACTTGGAAGGATCTTTCTCAATCCATAGGTAGATATGGTGGACTCTCATGGAAAAACTGGGTTTAAGGATATATGGAAGCACAAGTAGTATCTCTACTTAGTGCGAGGAGTTTTGGATAGCATGAGGGGGAAAGGCAAGCTCAACATGTTGGATGATCCATGACAACATACTTTATTTCGGATATACGAAGACATAACCCATTATGTTGTCTTCCTTGTCCAACATCAACTCTTTAGCATGTCATACTTTAATGAGTGCTCACAATCATAAAAGATGTCCAAGATAGTATATTTGTATGTGAAGCCTCTCTTCTTTTATTACTTCCTATTAATTGCAACGATGACCAAAACTATGTTTTTCACCTCCCAACAACTTTTATTTATCATACTCTTGTATGTGAAGTCATTACTTCCCATAAGATTGATATGATCTCTTTGATTCTCTTTTTGTTTTCTTTCTTTTTATCATAACCCAAGTGAGGAAATCATGCCCTTGACTCAACACTAATCTTTATTATATAGCTCACGGACTCGATTACAAAGGATAAAGCTCACAAAGCAAAAGCTCACATCTAGATCATGCTAGCTTTATTCTAATAGATCAAGATACTACCAAAAGGATCGAACTAAGTAAAATGGTAAAGATAGGAGTGATGGTGATACGATACCGGGGTCACTCCCCCAAGCTTGGCAGTTGCCAAGGGGAGTGCCCATACCCATATGATTATGTCTCCTTCTTCGGGGTTGGTGATGACGGAGTTGTTGCTGATGTAGGCCTGTTGTTCTTCCAAGGCATGGGCTCACCATCATAGAAGGATGATCGAGTCTCCGGGATACTCAAATCTGCAGCCAAACTCATGTTCTTGAATCTATATTCATACTCACAGTTTTGGTTTTGCAGGTCATAGATCTGGGCTTGGAGGTGATCGATCTTCTCTTGAAGATTGGAGATGGCTTCTCCGAAGATCCTTGAGTCCATCTTGAGGTTGTTGGCAAGCTTCGAGATCATCATGTGGTTGGCGTCGAGACCTCGTTCCACCATACCTTGGCACTTGAAAACTTGTTGCTCCATTGCTTCGAGTCTTGTCTCCATGCTTCTGGTCCTCCTCGGCCCCTCCACATCACGGATGTGCAGCACCCCCTCATGCAACTCCATGGTTTTGGGGTGGTGCAGCACCTCCGCAAGGTAGGGGTTGATGACCTTCTCGAAGAACTTGTCCTTGGGGGTGTTGGAGGACGCCATGATGATCTAGATCTGTCAAAAACAGCACCTCGAAACGAAAACAGAGGAATTCTGCGTGATACAGAGGTCAAAACCTCCGGGAGTATATATAATGAATTTTTCCCACACGAAAGGAGTAACCCACAAGAAAACGGAGTCCATGGGACACACGGGGTGCCCTCGAGGCAGGGGGCGCGCCCTGGGAAGGGGGGCGCGCCCCCTACCCTCGAGGAGGCCCCGTGTCTCCTTCGGACTGCGGTTTATTTTTCTCTTTTTCTAAATATTCCAAAACGGAGAAAAATTGCCTTTAGAACTGTTTTGGAGTCGGTTTACTTACCGTATCACGTACCTCTTCTTTTTCGGAGGCTGAATCTTTCTGGAAAGTGTCCCTTATGTATTCCTTCAGGGTTATGGTTTCAATAATATTAGTTTCAACATTTATAGGATTACCTGAGATGTAATGTTTGCTCCTTTGACCATTCACCACCTTCGGATTTGTGCCTTCGAAGTTGTTGATTTTTATGGCACCGGAACGATAGACCTCCTCGATAATGTAAGGTCCTTCCCATTTGGAGAGAAGTTTTCCTGCAAAAAATCTTAAACGAGAGTTGTATAGCAAAACATAATCACCTACGTTAAACTCACGCTTTTGTATCCTTTTGTCATGCCATCTTTTAACTTTTTCTTTGAATAACTTGGCATCCTCGTAGGCCTGGGTTCTCCATTCATCGAGATAGCTAATATCAAATAGCCTCTTTTCATCGGCAAGTTTGAAATCATAACTGAGCTCTTTGATAGCCCAATATGCCTTATGTTCTATCTCAAGAGGTAAGTGACAAGCTTTTCCATATACCATCTTATATGGAGACATGCCCATAGGATTTTTGTATGCAGTTCTATAGGCCCATAATGCATCATCTATTTTGTTGGACCAATTCTTTCTAGACCTATTAACTGTCTTTTGCAAGATTAATTTCAACTCCCTATTGCTAAGTTCTACTTGACTACTAGTCTGTGGGTGATAAGGTGATGCAATTCTATGGTTGACATCATACTTAGCAAGCATCTTACGGAAAGCACCATGTATAAAGTGGGAACCACCATCAGTCATTAGATATCTAGGGACTCCAAACCTTGGAAATATAACTTATTTAAGCATCTTAATAGAGGTGTTATGATCAGCACTACTAGTTGGAATAGCTTCTACCCACTTAGTAACGTAATCAACAGCAACTAGGATATGTGTGTATACATTAGAGGAAGGAAAAGGTCCCATATAATCAAAGCCCCAAACATCAAATGGTTCAATAACAAGTGAATAATTCATAGGCATTTCTTGACGTCTACTAATATTACCGATTCTTTGACATTCATCACATGATAAGACAAACTTACGGGCATCCTTGAAGAGAGTATGCCAATAAAAATCGGATTGCAATACCTTGTGTGCAGTTCTGTGTCCCGCATGGTGTCCTCCATAAGCTTCGGAGTGGCACTTGCGTAAGATCTGTTCCTGTTCATGCTCAGGCACACAACGTCTAATAATACCATCTACTCCTTCTTTATAAAGATGTGGGTCATCCCAAAAGTAATGTCTCAAATCATAGAAGAACTTTTTCTTTTGTTGGTATGTGAAGCTAGGAGGTATAAACTTGGCAACAATGTAATTAGCATAATCAGCATACCATGGAGCAGTACGAGAAGTATTTATGATAGCTAGTTGTTCATCAGGGAAGCTATCATCAATAGGTTGTGGGTCATCAAGTATATTCTCTAACCTAGAAAAGTTATCCGCTACGGGGTTCTTAGCTCCCTTTCAATCAATAATATGCATGTCAAATTCTTGCAGCAAGAGAACCCATCTAATAAGTCTAGGTTTAGCATCTTTCTTTTCCATAAGGTATTTGATAGCAGCATGATCAGTGTGAATAGTTACTTTAGAATCAATGATATAGGGTATAAACTTATCACAAGCAAACACAACTGCTAAAAATTCTTTCTCAGTGGTAGCATAATTCCTTTGGGCACTATCTAGAGTTTTACTAGCATACTGGATAACATTCAACTTCTTATCAACTCTTTGCCCTAGAACAACTCCTACAGCATAATCACTAGCATCGCACATAATCTCAAAGGGTAAATTCCAGTCAGGAGGCTGGACAATAGGTGCAGAGATCAATGCTTTCTTAAGTATTTCAAATGCTTCTAGACAATCAGCATCAAAGACAAAAGGAATATCTTTCTGCAAAAGATTAGTCAGAGGCCTGGAGATTTTGGAGAATTCCTTAATGAACCTCCTATAAAACCCGGCATGACCAAGGAATCTTCGTATACCTTTGATATCCTTAGGTCATGGCATCTTTTCAATAGCATCCACTTTAGCTTTGTCAACTTCAATACCTCTTTCAGAAATTTTATGTCCCAAGACAATGCCTTCATTAACCATAAAGTGGCACTTCTCCCAATTCAAGACAAGGTTAGTGTCTTCACATCTCTGCAAAACTTGATCAAGGTAGCTTAAGCAATCATCAAAAGAAGTTCCATAAACGGAGAAATCATCCATGAATACCTCAACAATCTTTTCACAAAAGTCAGAGAATATAGCCATCATACATCTTTGAAAGGTAGCGGCTGCATTACATAAACCAAAAGGCATACGTCTATAAGCAAAGGTACTGAAAGGATAAGTAAAGGTGGTCTTTTCTTGATCCACTTTTGACACAGGTATTTGAGAGAAACCAGAATAACCATCTAGAAAGCAAAAATGAGTATGTTTGGATAGCCTTTCTAGCATTTGATCAATAAATGGCAAGGGGTAATGATCTTTCTTACTAGCTTTATTTAACTTACGGAAATCAATTACCATCCTATAACCTGTAACTATTCTTTGCGGGATCAATTCATCTTTATCATTAGGGACGACAGTCATACCTCCTTTCTTGGGAACACAATGGACAGGACTTACCCACTGGCTATCGGCAATGGGATATATAATACCTGCCTCTAGATGCTTTAAAATTTCCTTCCTTACCACTTCTTTCATCTTAGGATGTAACCATCACTGATGATCGATAACAGGTTTAACATTTTCTTCCAATTTTATCTTGTGTTCACATATAGTGGGACTAATGCCCTTAAGATCATCCAGAGTTTATCCAATAGCAGCTAGGTGCTTCTTCAGAGTTTTCAATAATATTTCTTCTTCATGCTCTTAAAGGTTAGCACTAATAATAACAGGATATATCTTCTTTTCATCAAGATAAACATACTTAAGATTATCAGGCAAAGGTTTAAGTTCAAATACGGACCACCCATGGGTGGAGGAGGATCCCCTAGGATTTCAACAGGCAAGTTATTTTTCAATACGGGTCCCTGCGTAAGGAATATTTCATCTATTTCCCTTCTCACATTCATATGCATATCATTTTCATGGTCTAGCAAGTATTGTTCTAAAGGATCATTAGGTGGCACTGTTGGGGAACGTAGCAGAATTCAAAAAAATTCCTACGCTTCACCAAGATCAATCTAAGGAGTCATCTAGCAACGAGCATAAAGGAGTGCATCTACATACCCTTTGTAGATCGCGAGCGGAAGCGTTCGAAGGAATGTGGATGATGGAGTCGTACTCGTCGTGATCCTCGTCATCGATGATCCCAGCGCCGAACGGACGGCACCTCCGCGTTCAACACACGTACGGTACAGCGACGTCTCCTCCTTCTTGATCCAGCAAGGGGGGAGGAGAGGTTGATGGAGATCCAGCAGCACGACGGCGTGGTGGTGGATGCAACGGGAAAAGCTGCAGGGCTTTGCCGAGACCATGCGGGAGGAGGGAGAGATGTAACGGGGGGAGAGGCGCCAGGGGCTGAGGTACGGCTGCCCTCTCTCCCCCCATTATATATAGGGGGCCAGGGGGGCGCCGGACCTAGGAGATTGGATCTCCTAGGGGGGCGGTGATACGTCCAAAACGTATCTATAATTTCTGCTTGCTCCATGCTTCTTTTGTGTGATATTGCTATGATATTGATTCACTTCCATACACTTTTGATCATATTTGGACTAACCTATTAACTTAGTGCACCACAGTGCCAGTTCCTGTTTCTATTTCAGGTTTCCCCCATATTAAAAGTGCCCCAAAAATTCCGGGAAAAATACAGGAAAAATCAGCGTACAGGAAGCTTCGCGAAGAACCAAAGCGGGGCCAGAGGGGAGCCAAGGGGGGCCAGGCGGCCACCTGGCGCGGCCCCACCCCTGGCCGCGCCAGGGGGGCGCCTGGGGCCCCTGCTCCGCCTCTGGTTGCCCCCCTTCGCATATATATTCCTCTCGTCCCGAAACCCTCGAGGACGGAACCCTTTTTCGTGATCTCGCCTCTGTTCCGCCGCCGCAGCGCTTCCAAGATCGGGAGCATCAGGAGAACTCTTCCCGGCACCCTGCCGGAGGGGAGAATCACCACCGGGAGCTTCTCCACCACCATGGACGCTTCCCGGATGAGTCGCGAGTAGTCCACCTTGGACCATGGGTCCATGATCAGTAGCTATGTGATGTTCTCCTCCCCTCTTTGCTCTTCATGGTTTAGACCTCATGAGCTGCCCTACATGATCGAGGCACATATGTAATCTTTCTGCCATTGCTCTGCTGAGTTTGCTGGGATCTGATGGATTATGAGATTATGTTCAGATTGTGTTTGAGTAATATATTTGATTCACCTCTTTTATATCTTTGTTCTTGAGTAATTCTTGCATGTTCTCCGTTGCTGTTTATTGCTTTGGCCAAGTAGTAGGTAGTAACTCCAAGAGGGAGCGTTATGCTTGATTGTGGGTTCATGCCCCCTGATGACTAGCTTGAGTGACAGAAACATGAGTCTAGGGGATGTGCTGTTGCCACAAGGGGGAAAACAACGGTGCTTGTACTTGCGGGTGCAAGGATTGTTTACTTTACGCAAAGTTCTTTTAATGAAGTTGTCTGTTGCTTTGAGTTTACACTTTGGGTGGGATTCACAACTTAATACCAGCGAGATGTTCTGGATAGATATCTCAAGGTGGATGATTAGTAGTAGATGCAGATGGATTTCGGTCTACTTGCCTTGGCGTACCGCCCATGCTTTTGAGCCTCTACCTTTCTTTGCAGCATAGTTAGCATTGGTTTGCGCACATAATCCTGTCAATTGCCCAGCTGTAATTTGTTTACCTCGCTTTGCTATTTTATCGTCTTTTGGGAGAGAGACATCACTAGTGAACATCATGGGACCCCGGTCCATATTACCACCGCTGATCACACCTTCTATTTACTTCCTGTTTTTATTTGCTAGTTGCAGTCATAGCTATCATTATTATCTCTTGTGTTTGATCCTTTGTAAACAACAAGGCCGGAGGGATTGACAACCTCTCTGTACTCATTGGGAGCAAAGTTATCTGTATCTGTGTGCAGGTCCTGTCAACCGCTAAGTTTCTGGCGCCGTTGACACCTACTTGTCGACCCTCGGAGTCTCACGGGATTCGATCCTTGGTATCTTTGCCAAGGGAAATTTGCAGCTACGCTACATCTCAACCTTCCACTTGGGGTAACCAACGAGGGGCGAGAAGCCATCAAGCAAGTTTCTGGCGCCGTTGCCGGGGAATCCACTCTTCAAGATAGGGGAGTTGCACGCTATCTTTTATCTTTGCTTTTTAGTCTTGTTAGTTTACCTTTCAGTTTTTGCTTTAGTGTCCCTTACCAAAAATCACAAAAATAGTTATCTTGCTTGCTGCTGCTATGGGTTCCACCGAGAACACCAAGTTGTGTGACTTCACTAGTCATAACAACGATGACTTTATCTGCACGCCTATTGCTACACCTGCCACTTCAGCACCTTCTTATGAGATTAAACCTGCTTTACTGAACCTAGTTATGAAAGATCAATTCTCCGGTGCTGGAGATGATGCTGCTTTGCACTTAAATAATTTTGTTGAGCTCTGTGATATGCAAAAGTACACAGAAATAGATGGTGATATTGTTAAGCTTAAGCTTTTTCCTTTCTCCTTGAGAGGAGGAGCTAAAATCTGGTTTCAATCCTTGCCTAGGAATAGTATAGATTCTTGGGATAAGTGCAAGGATGCCTTTATTGGGAAGTACTATCCCCCTGCTAAAATTATCCAATTAAGGAGTAACATAATGAATTTTAAACAATTGGATAATGAACACGTTGCCCAAGCTTGGGAACACATGAAATCTCTTGTCAAGAACTGCCCTACTCATGGTTTGACTACTTGGATGGTTATCCAAACTTTTTATGCAGGCTTGAACTTTACCTCGCGGAACTTAATAGATTTGGCCGCGGGAGGAACCTTTATGTCAACTACACTTGGTGCTTCCACGAAGCTTCTCGACGAGATGATGACCAATTATTCCCAATGGCACACCGAACGCGCTCCAACAGGTAGGAAGGTAAACTCTGTTGAGGAGATTTCCTCCCTAAATGAAAAAGTTGACTTGATCATGTCTCTACTTTCCAAGCAATCTTCTATTGATCCTCATGATGTTCCTTTAAATTCTTTGATTGCTCAAGATCAAGTAGATGTGAACTTTATCTCTAGAAACAATTTCAATAACAATGCTTATAGGAGTAATTTTGGTAGCAACCCTAGACCGTTCCCCTCTAATTCCTATGGGAACAACAATGCTTATCCTAGCACCAAGAACTCCACTTCTGAACTAGAGATTATGCTTAAAGACTTCATCACTACCCAAAAGGCCTTCAATAAGAGTGTAGAAGAAAAACTAGACAAACTAGATAATCTCTCTTCGAAGGTAGACAATTTAGCCCATGAGGTAGAGTTGCTTAAAATTAGAACTTCTCCTCTTGAGGAGAGGAAGACCACTCCTATGAATGCTATTCAAGTGCAAATTAATGAAAACATTAGGATGATGGCTAAACTTAAAGAGAGATGGGCTAGAGAAAAGGAGGAGGAAGATAGAATTAAGAGCCTTCCTACCCACCACACTGTTGCTACTATTCAAGTTGTTGAGGATATCCAAACTCTTAGCACCCAATGCACTCCTAGTCCCATTGGACCTATTAATGGTGATGCTATGACCTCAACCGTAGAAGAAGAAACTCCTATGACCATAGAAGCTACCAAACAAGTGAGCCTAAAGGACACCACTACCACTTTACTTGATAGTAGTGACCTTAATTTTGATAATTGCACCCTTTCTGAAGTTATTGGTTTTCTTCACAAGATGTCTAGAGATCCCCACACTAGCACGCTTAATCTTGCCTTCACGGAGCATATCACTAATGCTCTTATCAAAGCTAGGGAGGAGAAGCTTAGGGTAGAAGCCTCCATACCTAGAAAGCTAGAAGATAGTTGGGATCCTATGATTAAAGTTAAGTTGAATAACTTCTCTTGCTATGCTTTATGTGATGTTGGAGCTAGTACCTCCGTTATGCCCAAAAGAATGTATGATATGCTTGAATTGAAACCTTTTGATCATTGTTCTTTTGGTGTTCGTCTTGTTGATTCTTCCGTAAAGAAACCTTTGGGGAAGATCGATGATGTTCTTATCATTGTCAATGACAATTATGTTCCCGTTGATTTTACTATTATGGATATTGAATGTGAACCTTCATGTCCAATTATTTTGGGACGTCATTTTCTTCGCACCGTTGGTGCTATCATTGACATGAAAGAGGGGAATATAAAATTCCAATTCCCTCTCAAGAAAGGGATGGAACACTTCCCTAGAAAGAAGATTAAGTTGCCTTTTGAGTCCGTTACACGGGCTAGCTATTCTCTTACTCTTGATAAAACTTGATCTTCTCTTTTTGCATCATGCCTAGCTTAAAGGCATAAAAGAAAGCGCTTTTGGGAGGCAGCCCACAACGAATTAGGTTTTATTTTGCTTTTGTTGTGTCTTGATGTTTGTTACTACAGTAGCATCATCATTGTATCTTTTCTTTTCAGCTTTGTGCCAAGTTTAGCCTCCGATTGCAAGAAAGTTCAAAAGTTGTGACGTGCTGTCCAGAAAACAGATTCTGTACTTGGACAGAAAAATTCGAATAAAATCACCAGATCATCTTTTTGATCTGAAATTTTTGACAGCGTGCTCTATACAATTGGCTTTCGAGCGTCTGTTCTGAGTTTTTTGATTTGAGTTGTAGAAGTGCCCCGAAAAAAATTATTTACTACCTGCTGGTCTGTTTTTCACAGATTCTGTCCTGTTTTGCCTTTTCTTCATTTTGCAAACCTTGAGATTGCTTTTTCTTTGCAAAAACCTTTTGGCATTCTTGAGAAACAGTATCTCTTCAAGATTATCTTTATTTCCAGTAGGGAAAAATTATTTTATTGTGGGTACTAACCTCGCTAATCAGATTATGATGAGTTATGTATGAAGGGAGTTTTCAAGTGTGCGAGGGAAGATGATAAAAGAAGATTCAGGAGGGTCAAACGCTCAAGCTTGGGGATGCCCCCGTGCACCCCCAAGAAATATTCAAGAAGACTCAAGCGTCTAAGCTTGGGGATGCCCCCATGCATCCCCTTCTCCATCAACAATTATCAGTTCGTCTTTCGTTCCACTATATTCTTATCACTTCATGTGTTATGTGCTATGCTTGGATCGTCTTGCTCTTAGTTTCCTTTTTAGTTTTCTTTAGCTTTGCTTGCTGTTCATAACAAGTTAGAACCCAGCTTTCTTTGTGTGGGAGAGAAACACGCTCCACTTCAACCTAGAACACAACATAGGATTTTCATGCTTATCTTTGTTGTGTGTGTTCTTTGTCTTTCCATAGCTGCTGTCATGTTTAGCTCTTAGTTTTCATGCTTTTCTTTTTAAAGAGCTTTTGTTTAGTTGGTTGCTGAACTCTCTTGAGTTTTCATATTTATCTTGTTAAGAGAGTTTGCCTGTTGCACTGAGTTGTGTGTCTTAACTTAAAGTAGGTAATTGAGGTTGCTATTTAATTTTAGTAGTAACTTGCAATAGTTTTGAGGTATTGCCATGAGTAATGTCTGAACTTTTGGTGTCAAGAGCTTTAGCCTATTAGTGATAGATGTCGTATTTTGGGCAATCCGTGTTTATTTTCGAAAACCTACAAAATAGTTGAGAACTTTAGCTACTAGATGGATCACTAATCTTTGGAGGGATCGAATATTAGAGTACACTCACGTACCATGAGTCGAGGATGCGCAAGGATAACCAAACCCCCATACACTCCTCCTCGGGGTACTTGTCTCTTTGTGAACCTCCTAATTAGATTGAGAGTTACCGATAATAAGTGCATGAGTTCTTCGGACTAATGTGAGTATTCGAAAGTTGACACTTCCACCTAGCCATATTTTTCTAGCCTCTTCGGTACCATGCATTGCCCTTTATCACCTCGAGAGTTGGCGCATACTTCGCCGGTGCATCCAAATCCTTGGCACGATACGCTCTGTCATCATAAGCCTCATTATATCCTTCCTCAAAACAGCCACCATACCTACCTATCAAGGCATTTCCATAGCCTTTCCGAGATACATTGCCATGCAACATCCATCTTCTCATGACTTGATCTTCATGTCATACATGATTTTTGCTTGATTGATGAGCCGCATGCTAGTTGGGCCTTGCCCTAATCATTGCTACATGACGCGCTAGTATCATTGCATATCCTGCTACACTGGCAGAGGCATACATTTGCATACATCATGATAGTTTCATTTTCTTTATGTTGAGTACTTTTGTAAAGTGTGAAAGATCTTCTATACTTCTTGTAATACATAGAGTGTTGCCCCTAAAGTGAGGAAAAGATCCCAAAGAGGACAAAATCAAAAGATCCCAAAGAGGACAAAATCAAAAGATCCCAAAGAGGACAAATGGGAGTTAAATAGAAAGAGCCATTGAGGCCACAAAAAAATAAAAAAAGAGAAAAAAGAGAAAAAAGAAATAAAAAGAGAGAAGGGGGCACACTACTATTTCCTTTTGAGAGATCCACACTCGTACTCCATCTTATACCTTGTACTCCATAGAGATTATCATTCATGCATATAGCTATGTGGGGACCTTCACACTATAGAACTTGGCTTGTATATTCCAATGATGAGCCTCCTCAAAAGAGCTCTAGGTCTTCTTGAGCAAGCAAGTTGGATGCACCCCCACTAGTTCCATTGGAGAGCTTCCTTAGCTCATATGTGCATCCGTTGCATGGCAATCCCTACTCCTCACATCATATCTATCATTTGGCTTTCTCTCGCCTATGATTGTCCTCATTGATGTGAGCCTTTCACACCTTTTTTGTCTTCCCCCTTCATCATTTTTCTCTCTTTGCCATCCTAAGTGTCAACTTTCTTGCTTACGCTCATCCATTGCATGAGTGCTCAAAATATCGAAAGGGAGTGGATCATTTTGACTTGTACCTGGCTGGTGGTCTGGGGATGAGTCAAGATAAGATTCCAAAGAAGACCAAGTGTGAAACTTTAGTAGATTAAGTTCTCAACAATACAAAAACTATGTTTTACTCTCTCGTATATCCCTATCCCCTTTCTTGCACGCAAACACCATTTGGAGACATTCGAGTCACGGACAGCGAGAGCTCTTGCACCTTTATGTTCTTATGTTGCTTGTTACAATGCTAATATAGACTCTTGCTTGTTATGACTTGAATTGAATTACATGACTTGATTGCTTTACTTAAAAAGTTCTTATATGGTTGATAGCATGTCACCACAGAAATTATGCTTGTTATCATTTACCTACTCGAGGACGAGCAGGAATTAAGCTTGGGGATGTTGATACGTCCAAAACGTATCTATAATTTCTGCTTGCTCCATGCTTCTTTTGTGTGATATTGCTATGATATTGATGCACTTCCATACACTTTTGATCATATTTGTACTAACCTATTAACTCAGTGCACCACAGTGCCAGTTCCTGTTTTCTGCTGTTTTTCTATTTCAGGTTTCCCCCATATTAAAAGTGCTCCAAAAATTCCAGGAAAAATATAGGAAAAATCAGCGTACAGGAAGCTTCGCGAAGAACCAAAGATGGGCCAGAGGGGAGCCAGGGGAGGCCCAGGCGGCCACCTGGTGCGGCCCCACCCCTGGCCGCGCTAGGGGGGCGCCTGGGGCCCCTGCTCCGCCTCTGGCTGCCCCCCTTCGCCTATATATCCCTCTCGTCCCGAAACCCTCGAGGACAGAACCCTTTTTCGCGATCTCGCCTCTGTTCCGCCGCCGCAGCGCTTCCAAGATCGGGAGCATCAGGAGAACTCTTCCCGGCACCCTGCCGGAGGGGAGAACCACCACCGGGAGCTTCTCCACCACCATGGACGCTTCTCGGATGAGTTGTGAGTAGTCCACCTTGGACCATGGGTCCATGATCAGTAGCTATGTGATGTTCTCCTCCCCTCTTTGCTCTTCATGGTTTAGACCTCGTGAGCTGCCCTACATGATCGAGGCACATATGTAATCTTTCTGCTGTTGCTTTGCTGAGTTTGCTGGGATCTGATGGATTATGAGACTATGTTCAGATTGTGTTTGAGTAATATATTTGATTCACCTCTTTTATATCTTTGTTCTTGAGTAATTCTTGCATGTTCTCCGTTGCTGTTTATTGCTTTGGCCAAGTAGTAGGTAGTAACTCCGAGAGGGAGCGTTATGCTTGATTGTGGGTTCATGCCCCCTGATGACTAGCTTGAGTGACAGAAACATGAGTCTAGGGGATGTGCTGTTGCCACAAGGGAGAAAACAACGGTGCTTGTACTTGCGGGTGCAAGGATTGTTTACTTTACGCAAAGTTCTTTTAATGCAGTTGTCTGTTGCTTTGAGTTTACACTTTGGGTGGGACTCGCAACTTAATACCAGCGAGATGTTCTGGATAGATATCTCAAGGTGGATGATTAGTAGTAGATGCAGATGGATTTCGGTCTACTTGCCTTGGCGTACCGCCCATGCTTTTGAGCCTCTACCTTTCTTTGCAGCATAGTTAGCATTGGTTTGCGCACATAATCCTGTCAATTGCCCAGCTGTAATTTGTGTACCTCGCTTTGCTGTTTTATCGTCTTTTGGGAGAGAGACATCACTAGTGAACATCATGGGACCCCGGTCCATATTACCACCGCTGATCACACCTTTTATTTACTTCCTGTTTTTATTTCCTAGTTGCAGTCATAGCTATCATTATTATCTATTGTGTTTGATCCTTTGTAAACAACAAGGCCGGAGGGATTGACAACCTCTCTGTACTCGCTGGGAGCAAAGTTATCTGTATCTGTGTGCAGGTCCCGTCAACCGCTAAGTTTCTGGCGCCGTTGACACCTACTTGTCGACCCTCGGAGTCTCACGGGATTCGATCCTTGGTATCTTTGCCAAGGGAAATTTGCCGCTACGCTACATCTCAACCTTCCACTTGGGGTAACCAACGAGGGGCGAGAAGCCTTCAAGAAAGTTTCTGGCGCCGTTGCCGGGGACTCCACTCTTCAAGATAGGGGAGTTGCACGCTATCTTTTATCTTTGCTTTTTAGTCTTGTTAGTTTACCTTTCAGTTTTTGCTTTAGTATCCTTTATCAAAAATCACAAAAAAAATTATTTGCTTTTCTGTTGGTAGTCCTTTCTGTTTAGTCAAGCATGTTAGGACTTGTTGCTTTGAGGGAATTAGAAGTTCTATATTTCCATCAAAGGGATGGAACACTTCCCTAGAAAGAAGATTAAGTTGCCTTTTGAGTCCGTTACACGGGCTAGTTATTCTCTTACTCTTGATAAAACTTGATCTTCTCTTTTTGCATCATGCCTAGCTTAAAGGCATAAAAGAAAGCGCTTTTGGGAGGCAGCCCACAACGAATTAGGTTTTATTTTGCTTTTGTTGTGTCTTGATGTTTGTTACTACAGTAGCATCATCATTGTATCTTTTCTTTTCAGCTTTGTGCCAAGTTTAGCCGCCGATTGCAAGAAAGTTCAAAAGTTGTGACGTGCTGTCCAGAAAACAGATTCTGTCCTTGGACAGAAAAATTCGAATAAAATCACCAGATTATCTTTTTGATCTGAATTTTTTTGACAGCGTGCTCTATACAATTGGCTTTCGAGTGTCTGTTCTGAGTTTTTTGATTTGAGTTGCAGAAGTGCCCCGAAAAAATTATTTACTACCTGCTGGTCTGTTTTTCACAGATTCTGTCCTGTTTTGCATTTTCTTCGTTTTGCAAACCTTGAGCTTGCTTTTCTTTGCAAAAACCTTTTGGCAATCTTGAGAAACAGTAGCGCTTCAAGATTATTTTTATTTCCGGTAGGGAAAAAATTATTTTATTGTGGGTACTAACCTCGCTAATCAGATTATGATGAGTTATGTATGAAGGGAGTTTTCAAGTGTGCGAGGGAAGATGATAAAAGAAGATTCAGGAGGGTCAAGCGCTCAAGCTTGGGGATGCCCCCGTGCACCCCCAAGAAATATTCAAGAAGACTCAATCGTCTAAGCTTGGGGATGCCCCCATGCATCCCCTTCTCCATCAACAATTATCAGTTCGTCTTTCGTTCCACTATAATTTTATCACTTCATGCGTTATGTGCTATGCTTGGAGCGTCTTGCTCTTAGTTTCTTTTTTTTAGTTTCCTTTAGCTTTGCTTGCTGTTCATAACAAGTTAGAACCCAGCTTTCTTTGTGTGGGAGAGAAACACGCTCCACTTCAACCTAGAACACAACATAGGATTTTCATGCTTATCTTTGCTGTGTGTGTTCTTTGTCTTTCCATAGCTGCTGTCATGTTTAGCTCTTAGTTTTCATGCTTTTCTTTTTAAAGAGCTTTTGTTTAGTTGGCTGCTGAACTCTCTTGAGTTTTCATGTTTATCTTGTTAAGAGAGTTTGCCTGTTGCACTGAGTTGTGTGTCTTAACTTAAAGTAGGTAATTGAGGTTGCTATTTAATTTTAGTAGTAACTTGCAATAGTTTTGAGGTATTGCCATGAGTAATGTCTGAACTTTTGGTGTCAAGAGCTTTAGCCTATTAGTGATAGATGTCGTATTTTGGGCAATCCGTGTTTATTTTCGAAAACCTACAAAATAGTTGAGAACTTTAGCTACTAGATGGATCACTAATCTTTGGAGGGATCGAATATTAGAGTACACTCACGTACCATGAGTCGAGGATGCGCAAGGATAACCAAACCCCCATACACTCCTCCTCGGGGTACTTGTCTCTTTGTGAACCTCCTAATTAGATTGAGAGTTACCGATAATAAGTGCATGAGTTCTTCGGACTAATGTGAGTATTCGAAAGTTGACACTTCTACCTAGCCATATTTTTCTAGCCTCTTCGGTACCGTGCATTGCCCTTTCTCACCTCGAGAGTGGGCGCATACTTCGCCGGTGCATCCAAATCCTTGGCACGATACGCTCTGTCATCATAAGCCTCATTATATCCTTCCTCAAAACAGCCACCATACCTACCTATCAAGGCATTTCCATAGCCTTTCCGAGATACATTGCCATGCAACATCCATCTTCTCATGACTTGATCTTCATGTCATACATGCTTTTTGCTTGATCGATGAGCCGCATGCTAGTTGGGCCTTGCCCTAATCATTGCTACATGACGCGCTAGTATCATTGCATATCATGCTACACCGGCAGAGGCATACATTTGCATACATCATGATAGTTTCATTTTCTTTATGTTGAGTACTTTTGTAAAGTGTGAAAGATCTTCTATACTTCTTGTAATACATAGAGTGTTGCCCCTAAAGTGAGGAAAAGATCCCAAAGAGGACAAAATCAAAAGATCCCAAAGAGGACAAATGAGAGTTAAAGTGATTGTCCTCATTGATGTGAGCCTTTCACACCTTTTTTGTCTTCCCCCTTCATCATTTTTCTATCTTTGCATCCTAAGTGTCAACTTTCTTGCTTACGCTCATCCATTGCATGAGTGCTCAAAATATCGAAAGGGAGTGGATCATTTTGACTTGTACCTGGCTAGTGGTCTGGAGATGAGTCAAGATAAGATTCCAAAGAAGACCAAGTGTGAAACTTTAGTAGATTAAGTTCTCAACAATACAAAAACTATGTTTTACTCTCTCTTATATCCCTATCCCCTTTCTTGCACGCAAACACCATTTGGAGACATTCGAGTCACGGACAGCGAGAGCTCTTGCACCTTTATGTTCTTATGTTGCTTGTTACAATGCTAATATAGACTCTTGCTTGTTATGACTTGAATTGAATTACATGCCTTGATTGCTTTACTTAAAAGTTCTTATATGGTTGATAGCATGTCACCACAGAAATTATGCTTGTTATCATTTACCTACTCGAGGACGAGCAGGAATTAAGCTTGGGGATGTTGATACGTCCAAAACGTATCTATAATTTCTGCTTGCTCCATGCTTCTTTTGTGTGATATTGCTATGATATTGATGCACTTCCATACACTTTTGATCATATTTGGACTAACCTATTAACTCAGTGCACCACAGTGCCAGTTCCTGTTTTCTTCTGTTTTTCTATTTCAGGTTTCCCCCATATTAAAAGTGCCCCAAAAATTCCGGAAAAAATACAGGAAAAATCAGCGTACAGGAAGCTTCGCGAAGAACCAAAGCGGGGCCAGAGGGGAGCCAGGGGGCCCAGGCGGCCACCTGGCGCGGCCCCACCCCTGGCCGCGCCAGGGGGGCGCCTAGGGCCCCTGCTCCGCCTCTGGTTGCCCCCCTTCGCATATATATTCCTCTCGTCCCGAAACCCTCGAGGACGGAACCCTTTTTCGCGATCTTGCCTCTGTTCCGCCGCCGCAGCGCTTCCAAGATCGGGAGCATCAGGAGAACTCTTCCCGGCACCCTGCCGGAGGGGAGAATCACCACCGGGAGCTTCTCCACCACCATGGACGCTTCCCGGATGAGTCGCGAGTAGTCCACCTTGGACCATGGGTCCATGATCAGTAGCTATGTGATGTTCTCCTCCCCTCTTTGCTCTTCATGGTTTAGACCTCGTGAGCTGCCCTACATGATCGAGGCACATATGTAATCTTTCTGCTGTTGCTCTGCTGAGTTTGCTGGGATCTGATGGATTATGAGATTATGTTCAGATTGTGTTTGAGTAATATATTTGATTCACCTCTTTTATATCTTTGTTCTTGAGTAATTCTTGCATGTTCTCCGTTGCTGTTTATTGCTTTGGCCAAGTAGTAGGTAGTAACTCCAAGAGGGAGCGTTATGCTTGATTGTGGGTTCATGGCCCCTGATGACTAGCTTGAGTGACAGAAACATGAGTCTAGGGGATGTGCTGTTGCCACAAGGGGGGAAACAACGGTACTTGTACTTGCGGGTGCAAGGATTGTTTACTTTACGCAAAGTTCGTTTAATGCAGTTGTCTGTTGCTTTGAGTTTACACTTTGGGTGGGATTCGCAACTTAATACCAGCGAGATGTTCTGGATAGATATCTCAAGGTGGATGATTAGTAGTAGATGCAGATGGATTTCGGTCTACTTGCCTTGGCGTACCGCCCATGCTTTTGAGCCTCTACCTTTCTTTGCAACATAGTTAGCATTGGTTTGCGCACATAATCCTGTCAATTGCCCAGCTGTAATTTGTTTACCTCGCTTTGCTATTTTATCGTCTTTTGGGAGAGAGACATCACTAGTGAACATCATGGGACCCCGGTCCATATTACCACCGCTGATCACACCTTCTATTTACTTCCTGTTTTTATTTCCTAGTTGCAGTCATAGCTATCATTATTATCTCTTGTGTTTGATCCTTTGTAAACAACAAGGCCGGAGGGATTGACAACCTCTCTGTACTCGTTGGGAGCAAAGTTATCTGTATCTGTGTGCAGGTCCTGTCAACCGCTATGTTTCTGGCGCCATTGACACCTACTTGTCGACCCTCGGAGTCTCACGGGATTCGATCCTTGGTATCTTTGCCAAGGGAAATTTGCCGCTACGCTACATCTCAACCTTCCACTTGGGGTAACCAACGAGGGGCGAGAAGCCATCAGGCGGCGGCCAAGGGGGTGGCTTGCCCCCCAAGCATAGGGGGGCGCCCCCCACCCTAGGGTTTCAACCCTAGGCGCAGGGGGAAGGCCCAAGGGGGGTGTGCCAGCCCACTAAGGGCTGGTCCCCCTCCCCCTACGACCCACGGGGCCCTCCGGGATGGGTGGCCCCACCCGGTGGACCCCCGGGACCCTTCCGGTGGTCTCGGTACACTACCGGTGACCCCCGGAACTCTCCCGATGGCCGAAACTAGACTTCCTATATATCATTCTTTACCTCCGGACCATTCCGGAACTCCTCGTGATGTCTGGGATCTCATCCGGGACTTCTAACAACATTCGGGTTACCGTGTGCATATATCTCTACAACCCTAGCGACACCGAACCTTAAGTGTGTAGACCCTACGGGTTCGGGAGACACGTAAACATGACCGAGACGACTCTCTGGTCAATAACCAACAGCGGGATCTGGATACCCATGTTGGTTCCCACGTGTTCCTTGATGATCTCATCGGATGAACCACGATGTCAAGGATTCACTCAATCCCGTATGCTATTCCCTTTGTCTATCGGTACGGTACTTGCCCAAGATTCGATCGTCGGTATACCGATACCTTGTTCAATCTCGTCATGGCAAGTCTCTTTACTCGTTCCATAATCCATCATCCCGTGACTAACTCCTTAGTCACTTTGAGCTCATTATGATGATGTCTTACCGAGTGGGCCCAGAGATACCTCTCCGTCATACGGAGTGACAAATCCCAGTCTCGGTTCGTGCCAACTCAACAGACACTTTCGGAGATACCCGTTGCGTACCTTTATAGCCACCCAGTTACGTTGTGACGTTTGGCACACCCAAAGTATTCCTACGATATCCGGAAGTTGCACAACCTCATGGTCTAAGGAACAAATACTTGACACTTGAAAAGCTTAAGCATTAGGAACTACACGATCTTGTGCTAGGCTTAGGATTGGGCCTTGACCATCACATCATTCTCCTAATGATGTGATCCCATTATCAATGACATCCAATGTCCATGGCCAGGAAACCGTGACCATCGGTTGATCAACGAGCTAGCAACTAGAGGCTTACCAGGGACATGTTGTGGTCTATGTATTCACACATGTATCGTTGTTTCCGTACAATACAATTCAAGCATGAATAACAGACAATTATCATGAACAAGGAAATATAATAATAACCATTTTATTATTGCCTCTAGGGCATATTTCCAACAGTCTCCCACTTGCACTAGAGTCAATAATCTAGTTACATTGTGATGAATCTAACACCCATAGAGTTCTGGTGTTGATCATGTTTTGCTCGTGGAAGAGGTTTAGTCAACGGATCTGCGACATTTAGATCCGTATGCACTTTACAAATATCTATGTCTCCATCTTAAACATAATTCCGGATGGAGTTGAAACGGCGCTTGATGTGCTTGGTCATCTTGTGAAACCTGGGCTCCTTGGCAATGGCTATAGCTCCAGTGTTGTCACAGAAGAGAGTCATCGGGCTTGACGCGCTTGGAATGACTCCTAGGTCGGTGATGAACTCCTTCATCCAGACTCCTTCCTGCGCTGCTTCGCAAGCAGCTATGTACTCCGCTTCACATGTAGAATGCGCCACGACGCTCTGCTTGCAACTACACCAGCTGACCGCTCCACCATTCAAAATATACATGTATCCGGTTTGTGACTTGGAGTCATCCAGATCTGTGTCGAAGCTAGCATCGACGTAACCCTTTACGACGAGCTCTTCGTCACCTCCATAAACGAGAAACATATCCTTAGTCCTTTTTAGGTACTTCAGGATGTTCTTGACCGCTATCTAGTGTTCCATACCGGGATCACTTTGGTACCTCCCTACCAAACTTATGGCAAGGTTCACATCAGGTCTGGTACACAGCATGGCATACATAATAGAACCTATGGCAGAGGCATAGGGGATGACACTCATCTTTTCTCTATCTTCTGCCGTGGTCGGGGACTAAGCCGTGCTCAATCTCATACCTTGCAATACAGACAAGAACCCTTTCTTGGACTGATCCATATTGAACTTCTTCAATATCTTGTCAAGGTATGTGCTTTGTGAAAGACCAATGAGGCGTCTTGATCTATGTCTATAGATCTTGATGCCTAATATATAAGCAGCTTCTCCAAGGTCCTTCATTGAAAAACTCTTATTCATGTAGGCCTTTATGCTATCCAAGAATTCTATATCATTTCTCATATTATATGTCATCCACATATAATATGAGAAATGCTACAGAGCTCCCACTCACTTTCTTGTAAATATAGGCTTCTCCCCAAGTCTGTATAAAACCAAACGCTTTGATCACATCATTAAAGCGAATATTCCAACTCCGAGATGCTTGCACCAGCCCGTAGATCGAGCGCTAGAGCTTGCATACCTTGTTAGCATTTTGAAGATCGACAAATCCTTCCGGCTGCATCATATACAGTTCTTCCTTGAGGAAGCCATTAAGGAATGCCGTTTTGACGTCCATTTGCCATATCTCATAATCATAGAATGCGGCAATTGCTAACATGATTCGGACGGACTTTAGCATCGCTACGGGAGAGAAAGTCTCGTCGTAGTCAATCCCTTGAACTTGTTGATAACCCTTAGCGACAAGCCGAGCCTTATAGATGGTCACATTACCATCCGCGTCTGTCTTCTTCTTAAATATCCATTTATTTTCTATGGCGTGCCGATCATCGGGCAAGTCCATCAAAGTCCATACTTTGTTTTCATACATGGATTCTATCTCGGATTTCATGCCTTCAAGCCATTTGTTGGAATCCGGGCCTGCCATCGCTTCTTCATAGTTCGAAGGTTCACCGTTGTCTAACAACATGATTTCCATGACAGGGTTGCCGTACCACTCTGGTGCAGAACGTGTCCTTGTGGACCTTCGAAGTTCAGTAGTAACTTGATCTGTATCTTCATGATCATCATCATTAACTTCCTCCCCTGTCGGTGCAGGCACCTTAGGAACAACTTCCTGCGCTACGCTACTTTCCGGTTCGGGAGAGTTGACGGTCACCTCATCAAGTTCTACTTTTCTCCCACTCACTTCTTCCGAGAGAAACTCTTTCTCTAGAAAGGATCCATTCTTGGCAACAAAGACCTTGCCTTCGGATCTGAGGTAGAAGGTGTACCCAATCGTCTCCTTTGGGTATCCTATGAAGACGCATTTTTCCGATTTGGGTTCGAGCTTTTCTGGTTGAAGTTTCTTGACATAAGCATCGCAACCCCAAACTTTCAGAAACGATAGCTTAGGTTTCTTGCCAAACCAAAGTTCATACGGTGTCGTCACAACGGATTTTGACGGAGCCCTATTTAAAGTGAATGCGGCAGTCTCTAAAGCATAACCCCAAAAAGATAGCGGTAAGTCGGTGAGAGACATCATAGATCACACCATGTCCAACAGAGTACGATTTCGACGTTCGGACACACCATTACGCTGAGGTGTTCCGGGCGGTGTCAATTGTGAAACAATTCCACAGTTCCTTAGGTGCGTGCCAAATTCATGACTTAAATATTCACCCCCACGATCCGATCGTAAGAACTTTATTTTTCTGTCACATTGATTCTCAACCTCATTCTGAAATTCCTTGAACTTTTCAAAGTTCTCAGACTTGTGTTTCATTAAGTAGACATACCCATATCTACTCAAGTCATCTGTGAGGGTGAGAACGTAACGATAGCCTCCGCGAGCTTCAACACTCATTGGACCGCACACAACGGTATGTATGATCTCCAATAAGTTGGTGGCTCGCTCCATTGTTCCGTAGAACGGAGTCTTGGTCATCTTGCCCAAGAGGCATGGTTCGCACGTGTCAAAAGATTCATAATAAAGAGACTCCAGAAGTCCATCTGCATGGAGCTTCTTCATACGTTTGACACCAATATGACCAAGGCGGCAATGCCACAAGTATGTGGGACTATCATTGTCAACTTTACATCTTTTGGCATTCACACTATGAATATGTGTATCATCACGTTCGAGATTCATCAAAAATAAACCATTGACCAGCGGGGCATGACCATAAAACATATCTCTCATATAAATAGAACAACCATTATTCTCGGATTTAAATGAGTAGCCATCTCGCATCAAACGAGATCCAGATACGATGTTCATGCTCAAAGCTGGTACTAAATAACAATTATTAAGGTTTAAAACTAATCCCGAGGGTAGATGTAGAGGTAGCGTGCCGACGGCGATCACATCAACCTTGGAACCATTCCCGACGCGCATCGTCACCTCGTCCTTCGCCAGTCTCCGCTTATTTCGCAGCTCCTGCTTTGAGTTACAAATGTGAGCAACTGCACCGGTATCAAATACCCAGGAGCTACTACGAGCGCTGGTAAGGTACACATCAATAACATGTATATCACATATACCTTTGACGTTGCCGGCCTTCTTGTCTGCTAAGTATTTGGGGCAGTTCCGCTTCCAGTGACCCGTTCCCTTGCAACAAAAGCACTCTGTCTCAGGCTTGGGTCCATTCTTTGGCTTCTTCCCGGCAACTGGCTTACCGGGCGCGGCAACTCCTTTGCCGTCCTTCTTGAAGTTGTTCTTACCCTTGCCCTTCTTGAACTTAGTGGTTTTATTCACCATCAACACTTGATGCTCTTTCTTGATCTCCACCTCCGCTGATTTCAGCATTGAATACACCTCGGGAATGGACTTCTCCATCCCTTGCATATTGAAGTTCAACACGAAGCTCTTGTAGCTAGGTTGGAGCGACTGAAGGATTCTGTCAACGACCGCTTCGTCTGGGAGATTCATTCCCAACTGAGACAAGCGCTTGTGCAACCCAGACAACTTGAGTATGTGCTCACTGACAGAACTATTTTCCTCCATCTTATAGCTGTAGAATGCGTTGGAGACATCATATCTCTCAACTCGGGCATGAGCCTGGAAAACCATTTTCAGCTCTTGGAACATCTCATATGCTCCGTGGTGCTCAAAACGCTTTTGGAGCCCCGATTCCAAGCTGTAGAGCATGCCGCACTGAATCAGGGAGTAATCATCACAATGCGACTGCCAAGCGTTCATAACATCATGGTTTGCCGGGGCGGGAGCGTCACCTAGCGGTGCTTCTAGGACATAAGTTTTCTTGGCAGCTATGAGGATGATCCTCATGTTACGGACCCAATCCGTATAGTTGCTACCATCGTCTTTCAGCTTGGTTTTCTCTAGGAACGCGTTGAAGTTGAGGGTAACATGAGCGTGGGCCATTTGATCTACAAGACATATTGTAAAGAATTTAGACTAAGTTCATGAAAATTAAGTTCATCTAATCAAATTTAATGAACTCCCACTCAGATTGACATCTCTCTAGTCATCTAAGTGATACATGATCCGAATCGACTAGCCCGTGTCCGATCATCACGTGAGACGGACTAGTCATCAATGGTGAACATCTTCATGTTGATCATATCTTCTATACGACTCATGTTCGACCTTTCGGTCTTCCGTGTTCCGAGGCCATGTCTGTACATGCTAGGCTCGTCAAGTGAACCCTAAGTGTATTGCGTGTGGAAATCTGGCTTACACCCATTGTATGCGAACGTTAGAGCCTATCACACCCGATCATCACGTGGTGCTTCGGAACAACGATCCTTAGCAACGGTGCACAGTTAGGGGAAACACAATTCTTGAAATTTTTAGCGAGAGATCATCTTATTTACTACCGTCGTTCTAAGTAAACAAGATGCATAAACATGATAAACATCACATGCAATCAAATAAAGTGACATGATATGGCCAATATCATTTTGCTCCTTTGATCTCCATCTTCGGGGCACCATGATCATCTTTGTCACCGGCATGACACCATGATCTCCATCATCGTGTCTTCATGAAGTCGTCTCGCCAAAAGTTACTTCTACTACTATGGCTAACGTTTAGCAATAAAGTAAAGTAATTACATGGTGTTTATTCAGTGACACGCAGGTCATACAATAAATAAGACAACTCCTATGGCTCCTGTCGGTTGTCATTCTCATCGACATGCAAGTCGTGATTCCCTATTACAAGAACATGATCAATCTCATACATCACATATATCATTCATCACATCTTCTTGGCCATATCACATCACATAGCACATGCTGCAAGAACAAGTTAGACGTCCTCTAATTGTTGTTGCAAGTTTTTACGTGGCTTCTATAGGTTTCTAGCAAGAACGTTTCTTACCTACGCCAAAACCACAACGTAATATGTCAATTTCTATTTACCCTTCATAAGGACCCTTTTCATCGAATCCGATCCGACTAAAGTGGGAGAGACAGACACCCGCCAGCCACCTTATGCAACTAGTGCATGTCAGTCGGTGGAACCAGTCTCACGTAAGCATACGTGTAAGGTCGGTCCGGGCCGCTTCATTCCACGATGCCGCCGAATCAAGATTGGACTAGTAGCGGCAAGGGAATTGAACAAAATCAACGCCCACAACTTGTTTGTGTTCTACTCGTGCAAGATGCTACGCAAAGACCTAGCTCAGATGCCACTGTTGGGGAACGTAGCAGAATTCAAAAAAAATCATATGCTTCACCAAGATCAATCTAAGGAGTCATCTAGCAACGAGCATAAAGGAGTGCATCTACATACCCTTTGTAGATCGCGAGCGGAAACGTTCGAAGGAACGTGGATGATGGAGTCGTACTCGTCGTGATCCTCGTCACCGATGATCCCAGCGCCGAACGGACGGCACCTCCGCGTTCAACACACGTATGGTACAGCGAAGTCTCCTCCTTCTTGATCCAGCAAGGGGGGAGGAGAGGTTGATGGAGATCTAGCAGCACGACGATGTGGTGGTGGATGCAACGGGAAAAGCTGTAGGGCTTTGCCGAGACCCTGCGGGAGGAGGGAGAGATGTAACGGGGGGGAGAGGCGCCAGGGGCTGAGGTGCGGCTGCCCTCTCTCCCCCCCCACTATATATAGGGGGCCAGGGGGCGCCGGCCCTAGGAGATTGGATCTCCTAGGGGGGGGGCAGCCAAGGGGGTGGCTTGCCCCCCAAGCCTAGGGGGGCGCCCCCCACCATTAGGGTTTCAACCCTAGGCGCAGGGGGAAGGCCCAAGGGGGGTGCGCCAGCCCACTAAGGGCTGATCCCCCTCCCCCTATGGCCCACGGGGCCCTCCGGGATGGGTGGCCCCACCCGGTGGACCCCCGGGACCCTTCCGGTGGTCCCGGTACACTACCGGTGACCCCCGGAACTCTCCCGATGGCCAAAACTGGACTTCCTATATATCATTATTTACCTCCGGACCATTCCGGAACTCCTCGTGACGTCTAGGATCTCATCCGGGACTCCGAACAACATTCGGGTTACCGTGTGCATATATCTCTACAACCCTAGCGACACCGAACCTTAAGTGTGTAGACCCTACGGGTTCGGGAGACACGTAGACATGACCGAGACGACTCTCTGGTCAATAACCAACAGCGGGATCTGGATACCCATGTTGGTTCCCACATGTTCTTTGATGATCTCATCGGATGAACCACGATGTCAAGGATTCACTCAATCCCGTATGCTATTCCCTTTGTCTATCGGTACGGTACTTGCCCGAGATTCGATCGTCGGTATACCGATACCTTGTTCAATCTCGTCATGGCAAGTCTCTTTACTCGTTCCGTAATCCATCATCCCGTGACTAACTCCTTAGTCACTTTGAGCTCATTATGATGATGTCTTACCAAGTGGGCCCAGAGATACCTCTTCATCATACGGAGTGACAAATCCCAGTCTCGGTTCGTGCCAACTCAACAGACACTTTCGGAGATACCCGTTGCGCACCTTTATAGCCACCCAGTTACGTTGTGACGTTTGGCACACCCAAAGTATTCCTACGGTATCCGGAAATTGCACAACCTCATGGTCTAAGGAACAAATACTTGACACTTGAAAAGCTTAAGCATTACGAACTACACGATCTTGTGCTAGGCTTAGGATTGGGTCTTGTCCATCACATCATTCTCCTAATGATGTGATCCCGTTATCAATGACATCCAATGTCCATGGCCAGGAAACCATGACCATCGGTTGATCAACGAGCTAGCAACTAGAGGCTTACCAGGGACACGTTGTGGTCTATGTATTCACACATGTATCGATGTTTCCGTACAATACAATTCAAGCATGAATAAGAGACAATTATCATAAACAAGTGTCGGGGGAAACTGTCCTCCCACGAACACCTATGGGACCGGAGCCCCTTCTACGTTGCGGTAAGGGAGCGGAGGGAGCACGGAGAGCAGATCGAGGAGCACACGCGGGCAGTTTACCCAGGTTCGGGCCGGGCGGACACGTAAAACCCAACTCCTGCTTAGGTTGTATTGAGTTCTTGAGCTCGGGAGCTTGAAGATCTACAGTACTAGCTGCACCGAGCGAGAGAGTTGTCTAGGTTTCGAACCTCCTCTACGTTGTGCATGGGCCTCCTTTTATAGCTCAAAGGGGTCACCGACAGGTGTCAACGTAGAGGAGGGTAAAAGTGTAAATTTGGTGGTAGTTGCAACAGTGCATGAACAGTATATGAACAGTGGTCTTCACCTAACTTTGACAGTGGGGGACAAGGGCATTAAATGCTCGTCGCCGTCGCCCCCAAAAGCGTCCGTCCATGCTTCTCCGTTCGCCACGGCGGTAGCCTCGTCACCGTGGCTTGCCACCGTGTGCCCCAGGCTGCACAGCCGCCTGCCACGTGCCCCTGGAAGGGCCCCAGGGCGACGCGTGGGCAGATGAGCTGGAGCGTGGGCACACAACATAGGTTTCCCCGGCAAGCACCTTGCCGGGGTCGTGACCTTGCCGGGCCCGGAAGCTTGTCGCTCTCCGGGTCCTGCCGGGGCGCATGATGCGCCGAGACATCTCTTGAGGTATGTATTCCATGGCCTTCCTGGCAAGCTCCTCTTGCCAGGGTCTTGTGCTAAAGTGATAACTTTGAGCCTGGTGCGGCCTTCCCGGCAAGCTCCTCTTGCCGGGGCTTTGATCTTCTGACTTGTATACTTTGTTCTTGAATGGCTTCATAGGGACCAGAAAGGTTCTTGGCGAGCACGTGGTAAGCCCTGCCACGGGAAGCTGCTACTGCCCGTGCACAAGTTGGGGTACTAAGGTACCCCTATCTTAGTACACCGACAGGAGCCCCCGGGCCTGGGCCACACACGGTGCCGAGCGCTGTTGGGCCAGGCCCAAGACAGTGCACGGGCACGCGCGGCCCACGGCAAGCCGTATCCCCCTCCGTATCCGCCGCATCCCTCCCCAACGGCACGCGTCGATTGTGGCGTCGTGGGAGAGATCGTGGCCTGTTCTTTAATGGGAAATGCGGAACGTCCCCCACTTCCCCCCTTAAAAGCAGAGGAAGCAGGGGCAGTTCCCTCCATCGTTTTCATTGCGCCTTGATTCTCCAGAAACCCCCGTCGCCCTCCGCCTCCCAAAGGTCGACAGAGAGCCCAGCCCCTCCCTTCCTCCGCCGTCTCCCGCATCCGCGGCTCCGTCGACCTCCTCGCCTCTTTCCTTGCCGCCCCCGCCATGGCTCCGAAGAGCGACAAGGCGAAGAGTGACAAGGCCAAGAAGGAGAAGTCTGAGCAGGCGGCGAAGCTGGCAGCCCTGCGGAAGAAGTGCGTGGTCTTCGCGCCGAGGCTTGGCGCGAGGGAGCTGCGGGACAAATACTATTTGTTCTGGGCGAGGGAGACCAAAGCTCATCCCCGCACCAGAGTCCTCCCCGCCGTCGCCGCCGACATGTTCCCCGACGGGTACTTTTACTTTGCCGCATTCTTCCATTGTGGTCTGTGCCCTCCGTACTCGGAGTTCTTTTGTGATGTAATGAATACGTATGGCCTCCAGCTCCTAGATTTCACCCCCAACGCCATCCTTACGATGGTCGTTTTCGCACATCTGTGCGAAAACTATGTTGGGGTTCATCCAAATGTAGCTCTTTTCCGCCACTTCTTCATGCCTAGGGTAGAGTCCGGTGCTCCCCTCTCCGGCGGCATCTCCTGGATCTTCAGGCTGAACAAGAAGGATGCATACTTGAAGGGAGAACTCCGCGGCAAGTGGGAGGAGTGGAGAGCCGATTGGTGCTGGGTGCTGGAAGCTAATCCTGAGCCCTTTACCTCGCCGCGCAAGACTGCCATAGTGCGCGGCAGGGATTGGAGTGAATTGGCCCCGGAGGACAGCAAGCTTCAGATCGCCCTCATTAGGATCATTCGTCTCCGGGTCGCCAATTTGACTGTTGGAGAAGTTGGAGCAGATTTCCTCCGCCGCCGCATCGCCCCTTTACAAGAAAGGAAGAGGCCCGCCTGGGAATTCGGCAATGCGGCAGACATCATGAGGCTGCGCCCTGGATTGAACTACAACTTCACCGTCTTGGAGTTGAAGGGGATGGTTCGGGAGCTCTTCAAGCATGACCCCGCCCACCCGGAGTGGTTCAAACCTTCCCGGGGAGTGGTGCCGCTGTGCAATAGCACTGCCCGCGATTCCATACGCACAATGATGCCCGAGTGCGACTCCCATGGCGTCGTCCCCACTTGGCTGGAGCCTCCACCGGAGACCGTGCTGACCTTCTTCGACAACTTGGTCGACAAGCCCCGCAACGCCGAGGAGAAGAAGGGCCTCATCCGGGATACTACTGACCGGGATGTAGCTTACATCGCCTCTTGGATGGAGGAGGCCGCCGCAGCTGCGGCTGCGGGCCAATTTGGATACACTGTGGACGAGGCAGAGGCCGCGGACGCAGTGAGTCAAGCAGAGGAGGCGGAAATCCTCGAGCTGCTGAAGATTGCGCCCGAGGAGTTTGCCGGGGAGCCTTCCGTGAAGCTTGCCGGGACGAGCGAGGTTGCCGGGGGGAGCGAGGCCGCCGAGCATGGCACTGAGTCCAGCGGGCCTGCCGAGGAGGAGGAGGACGCCGAGGCTGGAGATTCCGATGAAGACTCTGGTGGATCTCTGAATCTTGACGACGATGCCTCCTCATCCTCGGAGAACTCTCCGCCTCCGCCAAGCCCCCCGCAGCAACCGAAGAAGCGCCTCCGCAAGGCAGCTGAGACGGCGAGGCCACAGGCGCCTCGACAGCAGCCGGCGCGCCGTGTGACGCGCGCCACCAAGACGAGCGAAGTCGTCAAGGAGGCGCCCCGTGCTCGAGCGCCAAGCGGAGGGGGATCTTCCCGGAGCGGAACGGGTGCTCCTTCTGCCCCTCGGTCCTCGGCGACGACGGGGGCCGGGTCTTCACAGCCCACAGCCCCGGAGACCGCCAAGCGCCCGAGGGAGCCTTCTCCTCCTGCTCCTCGCGCGGAAGCGCACCAGGCGGAGTTTGACTTCTCCGCCCTCAGCTCCGACGAAGAAGAAGAGGAGTAAGTACTTGCAATTCTTTTAGTTTCTTCGATTTTGTCTTGATTTTCCTTGCTTGGTTCTGATCTTGCTTTTGTTTTGCTTCGCAGGACCTTGACCCAGCGGATGGCGAAGAGGGCCAAGATCCCTGTGGTCAACATTGAGGACGACGAGCCCGTCGTGGCGACAAGCGACGCGCCGGCGACGAGCTTGCCGGATCAGCCTGCTGCTCCGAGGAGCAGCCCCCAGCGCAGCCCCCAGCGTAAGTCTGGTATATATCTTTCTGCTTGATGGGTGCGCTTGAGGTTATTATCTTGGTTGATGTTTTGTTGTCTTGTGCAGAAGTGGAGCCGCAGCCGCAGGAGCACCAGGAGGTCGCCCCCGACGAGCCACTTGCTCCACCCTCCCCGCCAAGGATGAACTCCCCGGCAAGGGAGAACGCTCCACCAAGGACGGGCACTCCGCCAAGGGCGAGTACCCCGCCAAGGGTGAGCAGCCCGACAAGGGTGAGCACCCCGCCAAGGGAGGGCGCAGGCGGCCCTCCGCCAGCAGGGGCCACTACTCCGCTGCCAAGGGAGAATTCCCCGGCGAGGGACCCCGTCGTCGAAGAGATCCGCGAAGGTATAGCTTGTAATTTCTTCTTCCCGGATTCGTCTTTTTTGGATATTTGCTTGATTCTTTCTTTTCTTCTTCTTCCACTAGATCCTCCTGCCCCAGAGCTGATGGAGACGGAGGCCACCGCTGAGGAGGAGGTGCACGGTGACGGCGGCAACGCCACTGCCACTGAAGGAATGGCTGGAGCCGACGAGCCTGCCGCTGAAGAGACCGCCCCGACCGTAGACGCCGCGGCTGAGGAAGGGACCGGCGACCGCACTGCCGGCCCGGAGGCCGCAGGAGCGCCGGACGCTGCACCGGCCGCCGACCCTTCCGCCTCCGCGGCTGGGCAGGGCGTCTACCTGGAGGCCGCCAACGGGGTTTTCATACAAGTCCCGTGGGCGTCCTCGTCTCGAGCACCCGCGGAGGGAGAGACCTTCGACGGAGAGGTCCTCGCCTCCGCCGGGCTGAAGGTCGTGGATGCGCCCGGCAGCAGCGACGAGCCCGAAGAGGAGAGACTCATTCGTTGGCTCCTGGCCTTGTATCGGGCCAGGCAAGTGAAGTTGGAGTCTCGGGAGGCTCTGGCTGCCAAGGCTGGAGCTGACTTGGAGAAGCGCGCCGCGGAGCTCCGCGCCGCCAACCAGGCGGCCCTCCGCAACTTGGCGGAGGAGCGTGAAGAGCTTGCCGGGGCGCAACAAGCCTTCCTCCTTGAGAAGGCTGAGGTCGAGGAGCAGCAGCGGTTGGCCGCCGAGGAGCTGTCTCGGCGGGAAGGGGCACTCAACCAGCGGAAGGTCGACCTCGACGCCCACGAGGACGACCTCACCGCCCGGGAGCAAGCCATCGGCGGGGCTCTGAAGGAGGCGAGGGACGCTGCCACTGCCGCGGAGACTGCCAAGAAGGATCTGGAGGCCAGGGTGGCGCAGCTGGAGTTGTTCCTGAAGGCGAGCGAAGACAGGGTCACCGCGCTCGACGTGGCACGGGAGAAGGACGCCCATACCAATTCGGATTTGCAGGTACGCCTCTCCGATAAGGGCCAGGAACTCACTGCCGCCAAGGACTCCATTGCTGACTTAGAGCTGAAGGTCTCCACCCTGACTGGCTCGCTCGACGCCGCCCGGGACCGTGAGACGAAGCTGAAGGACGAACTCCGCAAGGAAAGGGCCTTGGTGGAGAGCGCCGCCGTCTCGCAGAACAACTTCAACCGGGCAGTGGAGCAGTGGACTGATGAGCTGGTCACCTCCGCTGCCAATATTGACATGGAGATGATGGCGCTGAGGGCGGAGCATCTCGTGTACTCCCCGGACGAGAACCTCCCCCACAGCGCCAAGTTGAGTCTGTTCTTCAGGGGAATTGCGCCGGCTCTTCCGCGGCTGCGGGAGAAGATCCCCGTGCAGCTGGCCGACGAGGCGCGTCGGCACTGCATGGGCACCATGGAACGGGTCTTGTCGAAGATCGTCTACCGCAACCCCGGCATCAACCTCGTCAATGTCCTCCGCACCTTGCCGCCCGAAGCTGATCAGGAGGCGTTGAAGGCGCAGGTTGCCCACATCGTTGCCAAGGTGGGCAAGATCACGAGGCGTGAAGGCGACCGCGTAGATTAGATTCCTTTCTTTCTGCTTCCTTTGCCGCTGCAAAGCATGTTATGGACAAGAATCTGTTAGTATTGCGGCAAGTTATCTTTGTAATATACAATCTTATTTTGAGCAACCAATGCAGTGTTATCTCCCTTGCTTTGGTCCCTTCACTTTGTATGCATTCCACCCTACGTTTTTAGGGAACTTGCCGGCAAAGGACACTTGCCGCGAGCGCTGAGTGCTGGACTCTTAGCAGCCTGCTGGCAATACCTTCGCCGGCAAGAAACCTTGCCGCAGCTAGTCGCAGCACACCTAGATTGCTGAGCGAACTCGAAAACGAAGTAAGGGCGTGACACTTGTCGTAGCTCACTTAAGTCGTTGAGCGTGCTCGAAACAAAGTAAGGGTGCGGCTAGCCACGGGTAGGTTCCTCCGCGCACAGGTTTTCCATACAAAGTGTGGTTGTTCAAGGAAGACAACTAAAAGATTTGAAAAATTTGAATTACTCAAACTTCGATAACTTAGCTTTCATAGATTGTTTGCTCCCCGACAAGGCTTCTCTTTCTTGAACAGTACTTGGTTCACGCCTCCATCTTCCTTCCCCCCCCCCCCCCCCCCCCCCCC
>LR738712.1:836853894-836892884 GCA_902687465.1 Secale cereale | reverse complement strand
CCCCCCCCCCGGCAAACTTGTGCGCGAGGAATACTCCTTCTGCTTAAGAGGGAAAGAAAAAGAGGAGGAAAAACAAGTATAGGGCCTTATGGCTTGCTAGTGCTTACCGGGGATGTGCGTTGCACAAGGTGTCAGATGATGCATGCAAATAACAAAGAAAAGCATGGAAATGACAAATAGTGCGAGGCACAAAAGCTTTACTGATGCACGGGATCTGCGCCCGGCTTTGTACAGAGGTTTACATGCAACAGCGGCAAGACTTGTACAAAAGGTGGTTGCCGGAGCGGATCACGGCAAACGCGCCTTACGGGTGAAACTTGCGAAGATGCTCTATGTTCCAGGAGTTGCTCACCGGTAAGCCTTCTTCGGTCTCAAGGCGGACAGCGCCGGGCCTTGTGACTTGTCTCACCCGATAAGGGCCTTCCCACTTTGGCGTCAACTTGTTGGAATTCTTGGCGGACTGAACACGCCGAAGAACAAGGTCGCCTTCCTCGAGACTCCTGGCCTTGACCTTGCGGCTATGATAGCGACGCAAGGCTTGCTGGTATCGAGCAGCTCATACAGCAGCCTGGAGACGTTCCTCCTCAAGGAGCAATGCGTCATCTTGTCGCAGTTGCTCTTGCTCGAGCTCATCATAAGCGGGCACTCGAGGAGATCCGTATACGAGTTCCGTGGGGAGAACTGCCTCTGCTCCATAGACAAGAGCAAAGGGTGTCTGTCCGGTGGCTCGATTTGGTGTCGTCCTGATTGACCAAAGAGCCACCGGCAACTCCTCTATCCAGTTTCTTCCGCACTTGTGCAGCCTGTCGAAGGTTCTTGTCTTGAGTCCGCGCAGCACTTCAGCATTGGCCCTCTCCGCTTGACCATTGCTCCTCGGGTGAGCAACAGAAGCGAAGCAGACCTTGGCGCCAAGGTCTTGGACGTACTGCATGAAGGTGCGACTGGTAAACTGTGTGCCGTTGTCGGTGATGATCCTGTTAGGGATTCCGAAATGGCAAACAATCGATCTGAAGAACCTGACTGCTGACTGTGCTGTCACCTTTCTCACTGGTTCCACTTCTGGCCACTTTGTGAACTTGTCGATTGCTACGTACAAGTACTCAAAGCCCCCGACTGCGCGGGGAAAGGGGCCGAGAATATCGAGCCCCCAGACCGAGAAGGGCCAGGACAAAGGGATCGTCTGGAGAGCTTGAGCTGGCTGGTGAATTTGCTTGGCATGGAACTGGCACGCTTCACACTTGGTTACTTGTGCAGTTGCATCTTGGAGGGCTTCTGGCCAGAAGAACCCTTGCCGGAACGCCTTCCCGGCAAGTGCCCTTGCGCCAATGTGGTGGCCACATATGCCTCCATGTATCTCTGCCAACAGCTTCTGTCCATCTTCCCTGGAAATGCACTTCAACCTGACACCGTTGAGTTTTCTTCTGTACAGTTCATTGCCAACGAACTGGTACATACTCGACTGCCTGGTTATTTTCTCTATCTCTTCTGGCTCGTCGGGAAGTTCTCCAGTTTGCAGAAAGCGGACGATTTGCTGCGCCCATGCTGGAGCCTGAGGCTCAACAACAAGGACTAAAGGCATGAGGGCTGCTGCGGGAACCTCAGCTTCTACGGCAAGAACCTGCGGCTCTGCCGGAGCTGATGGTCCCCCGGCAAGCCTGCCGGGGCAAGGCTTGTCGGGAACGCCTGCTTCAACTGTACAGACCCTTGGATCTGCAGGAGCAAACTGTTCCTCAGCATCTTGGCTGTTGATCTTGGGGACTTTGGCGGCGGCTTCGGGAAGATCAGCCGGCAAGTAGTCGCCGGAGACCAACTTCCTCTTCTTGTTTTGCCCAAATGATGGTGTAACGGATGGCTGAGTTAACTTGAGCACGAAGGTCCCTGGTTCCACAGGTAACTTCATTGCAGCACACTTTGAGAGGCCATCTGCAATATCATTCTGAGCTCTTGGGACGTGCTCCATTTGCAGACCTTCAAAGTGTTCTTCAAGCTTCCTCACTTCATCAACATAAGCTTCCATCAAAGGGCTCTGGTAACTCTTATTCACTTGTCGGACCACCAACTGTGAATCTCCCCGCACAATCAACTTCTTGATCCCAAGCTCGGCCGCAATTTTGAGGCCGGCAAGCAAACCTTCATACTCAGCAGTATTGTTTGTCGCTTGCTCCTTGGGAAAGTGCATCTGGACAACATACTTGAGGTGCTCTCCGGTGGGCGCTATGAGTACCACGCCGGCACCGGCGCCTTGCAGCGAGAAAGCACCATCAAAGTACATTATCCACTCTCTGCTTGCTTCTTGGACGGGGACGTTTGTCTCTGGGGCTTCTTCATCTGGCGTTGGGGTCCATTCTGCTATGAATTCTGCCAAAGCTCTGCTCTGTATGGTTGAAGTACTCTCAAACTTGAGACCCAATCTTGACAGCTCCAGTGCCCACTCGACGATCCTGCCTGTTGCTTCGGGATTTTGCAATATCCTCTTCAACGGAAAGCGAGTGACCACTGTTATCTCGTGTGCTTGGAAGTAATGGCGCAGCTTCCTTGAGGCCATGAGGAGGCCGAACAGCAACTTCTGCACCCCAGAGTATCTTGATCTAGCCCCCTGCAAGAGGGAACTTACAAAATACATTGGGCGCTGCACCATCTTCTTTCGCACTTCTCCTTGTTCCTGCGCAAACTTGTCCTTGTCGGGGCCAGAGCTTGTCGGGGAAGCCCCCTGCTTGTCGCTGGATTCGCTTGCCGGGGATGTGGGTTCCTCATTTGCCTCCCTCTCCGCTACTAACGCAGCACTAACCACTTGATTGGTTGCCGCTAGATATAGCAACAACTTCTCTTGTGGTCTAGGTGCGACAAGTATCGGAGTGGAGGAAAGGTATCCTTTCAAGTCCTGCAGCGCTGCCTCCGCTTCCGGAGTCCATTTCATAGGACCTGCCTTTTTCAAAATTTTGAAGAAAGGCAGGGCGCGCTCTGCAGACTTTGAAATGAACCTGCTGAGGGCAGCCACACAACCAGCAAGTCTTCTTACGTCCTTGACGCGCTTCGGGGCTTCAATCTGCTCAATGGCTTTTATCTTGTCGGGATTGGCTTCAATCCCCCTCTGGGACACAAAGAACCCGAGAAGCTTGCCGGAGGGAACTCCGAAGACGCACTTCTCGGGGTTCAGCTTGAGTTGGATCTTGCGCAGATTCTCAAAGGTTTCCTCTAAGTCCTGTATCAGGGTATCTTTGCTCTTGCTCTTGACCACTATATCATCCATGTAGGCTTCTATATTTTTGTGGATCTGTGGCTCAAAAGCAGTGTGCACCACCCTCGCAAATGTTGAGCCTGCATTCTTCAACCCAAAGGGCATGCGTATGAAGCAATATGTGCCGCATGGAGTAATGAATGCAGTCTTCTCTTCATCTTCCTTGGCCATGAATATCTGGTGGTAACCTGAGTATGCATCAAGGAATGAGAGCAACTCACATCCAGCTGTGGAGTCAACAATTTGGTCGATGCGCGGCAAGGGAAAGGGATCCTTGGGACAAGCTTTGTTCACGTCAGTGAAGTCTATACAAAGTCTCCACTTTCCATTAGCCTTTCGCACGACAACTGGATTGGCCAACCACGTGGGATGTATTACGCCTCTAACCAGGCCTGCTGCTTCTAACTTCTTTATCTCTTCAGCTATGAACTCTTGGCGCTCCACGGCTTGCTTCCTGACCTTCTGCTTGACGGGCCGCGCGTGAGGACAAACAGCAAGCTTGTGCTCCATTACCTTCCTGGGAACGCCGGGGATGTCAGACGGTTGCCATGCAAACACGTCGACATTCGCCCGCAGGAAGGCAACGAGCGCGCTTTCCTATTTGGGGTCGAGTGTAGCACTGATGGAGAAGGTACCACCAGTGCCGTCCTCCTTGGCGGACACCTTCTTGGTTGCCGGCGGAGCTGCCATTCCTTTCTTGCACTTGCCGGTGGAGCTTGATGGCGCGTCCTCGACGGCAGTGCAGCACTCCGAGGAGGTGCGTTTGCCGGAGTGGGCTCCAGAGCTTTTGCCGGACTTGGTCTTGTTCTTCCCCCCGGGAGCTTCAGCGGCAAGTGTGTTGCTTTCTGCTGCGGCTGCTGCATCCCGGTAGATCTTGTCGGCGCAGATAAGCGCGTCCTTCTTGTTGCCAGGGACAGAGATGACGCTTATCGGCCCCGGCATCTTGAGCATGTTGTATGCATAGTGGGAAGCTGCCATGAACTTGGCGAGGGCAGGACGGCCAAGTATCCCATTATATGGCAATGGGATATCGGCAACATCGAACGTAATCCTCTCCGTCCTGAAGTTGAGCTCCCCGCCAAAGGTCACCGGCAGCGTAATCTTCCCCTTCGGCTTGCTTCTTCCCGGGTTGATCCCTTGGAACGACCCGGTTTCTTCGAGCTCGCTGTCGGGGATCTGTAGCTTCTTGATCACAGCTGAGGAGATCAAGTTCAGGCCGGCCCCACCGTCAACCAACATCTTGGTGACCTTGAGGTTGCGGATAGTTGATGAGACCAACGTCGGCAAGCACCCGACCGCAGTTGTACGGTCAGGGTGGTCCTCAAGGTCAAAGATGATGGGCGTGCCGGACCACTTCAGCAGCCTGCGTGACTCGACGAGCGGCTCAGCTGCATTCACTTCCCGTACCCACTGCTTGAGCTGGCGGTGGGAAGTGTGCAGAGAGGCACCTCCGTCGACACACAGAACCTCTGTGGCCTTCTGGAACTCCTGCTCGCTGTTGTCTCCTTCTTCCATGTCATCATCTCGTCTTCATCCTCATCCTTGTCGCGGCCCCGAGGAGGTCTGTCACCTTGCCGCTGCTTGGCCTTGCCGCGGCGTCCTCCCCGGCCATTGAACGGCCGCTTCTTGCTGGGCTCTCCTCCGCCTCCTTGGGCCTTCTCCTTGTCGCGACGCTCGTATTCAGCCTTCTGCTGCTCTACGAGGTACTCGACTCTTTTGCAGTTCTAAAGATCGTGGCCCTTGGTGCGGTGGATCTTGCAGTACTGCTTGTCGGAGCCGTCCTGCTTGTCGGCTGCCGCTACAGGGGCGGGCTCCTTGCCGGAACCGCCAGCCTGTGCCTTCTTGGCAGGAGCCTCCTTGCCGGACTGCTCGACAGCCAGCACCTCCTTGCTCTTCTTCTTTCTGTTATTCTGCCGCCGGTTTTTCCTTGTCGGGGCGGCATCCTCGCTGTCGCTTCCTCCTGCGCCAGTATCCTCTTCGGGGAGTCTCCTCCCCTCTTCAGCGCGCGCGCACTTGTCAGCCAGAGCGTAGAGCTCGCTGACATCCCGAATCTTGGTCATGGCCATCTCCTCCCTCATCCGGCGGTTACGCACGTTCTGGTGAAACGCGCTGATAACCGCGGCAGGGTGGACGTCGGGAATGTTGTGCTGGACGCGGCTGAATCTTTGGATGTATTTGCGCAGGGACTCTCCCTCCTTCTGGGCGAGGATGTGGAGATCGCTCTCCTGGCCGTGGGGTTTGTGGCCGCCCGTGAAGGCGCCAACAAACTGGTGGCACAGATCTGCCCATGAGGAGATGGAGTTCTCCGGCAAGTGCATAAGCCAAGACCGGACGTTAGGCTTAAGCACTAGCGGGAAGTAGTTGGCTAGGATCTTCTCGTCGCGTCCCCCGGCAGCCTGCACCGCAATGGTGTAGATGCTGAGGAACTCCGAGGGGTGTGTCTTGTCGTCGTACTTCTCGGGTACGTCGGGCTTGAAATTCTTCATGCTGGGCCACTGGACTTGCCGCAGCTCACGGGTGAACGCAGGGCAACCTGCCGCGTACGGCAAGTCGCCTGGTTCACCGGGCGCGTGCGCGTCGACAGCGGTCCCAGCGCGCTGATCTGACTGTCTTCGGGCTTCTCGTCGACGCTCGATGCGAGTCCGAGCGTCCTCTTGTCGCCGGTCGTCTAGGACTTGGCGCTGATCGCGGCAAGCCCGCGGATCCGACGACGCCGTAGAGTCGTCGTCGACGTTGATCCGGCGGGGTGGCGATTTCTGCTTCCGCGGCGGGGAGTGCACGGTAGTTGCGCCCCCGGCGGTCTTGTCGCCATCGGCCTTCGCTTGGTCGACTTGCCGCGGCCGCGAAGTTGCCAGCTGCTGAGGCGCGTCGTTGTTGGCGAAGGCGATGAGACTCTGGATCGTTGCCCTCCAGTCTTCGGCCTTGTCTGCCGCTGGAGGGAAATCGAGGAGCAGCTGGGCCCTGGCCAGGGCCTCTGCTGGAGAAGAGGGGAACGGTGGCGAACGGTGCGAGGAGCGGGACGCGCTCGGACTTCTAACCGCGTTAGAAGGAGCATGTTCCCGCCCCGGCGACCGCGCCTTGCTCGTACCAGCGCGCTGGCCTTGAGCATCCCGCGATCCTCCGGCTTGGCCACGCCCCAGCAAGCGTATGGTACCTCCAGTACCACACCGCTGCTGGTCTTGTACCTCCTGAGAGGGACGTGGCGCGTGCACGGACACCGAGGCTTTGGAGTTCGCCCGGTCGTCCGTCTTGTCCTTGGACTTGGTGGCGCCGTGAGTTTCCTCGCCGGCGACCACCCTTCCGCCGGCATCTCCTCCACCAACCGTTGGTTCTGGTGGCGGTGGAATCGACGCAGACGGGCCTCCGACCTCCGAAGCCTTCTTCTTCGGAGGCATGTTGATGATGTCGATGAGGTTGATGAAGCTGGTGAAGTTGCTGAAGGTTGCGCCCGCGTGAGCGCCGGATCAGGTTCGCACAACCTCGACGCCCCTACCTGGCGCGCCAAAGATGTCGGGGGAAACTGTCCTCCCACGAACACCTATGGGACCAGAGCCCCTTCTACGTTGCGGTAAGGGAGCGGAGGGAGCACGGAGAGCTGATCGAGGAGCACACGCGGGCAGTTTACCCAGGTTCGGGCCGCGCGGACGCGTAAAACCCTACTCCTGCTTAGGTTGTATTGAGTTCTTGAGCTCGGGAGCTTGAAGATCTACAGTACTAGCTGCACCGAGCGAGAGAGTTGTCTAGGTTTCGAACCTCCTCTACGTTGTGCATGGGCCTCCTTTTATAGCTCAAAGGGGCCACCGACAGGTGTCAACGTAGAGGAGGGTAAAAGTGTAAATTTGGTGGTAGTTGCAACAATGCATGAACAGTATATGAACAGTGGTCTTCACCTAACTTTGACAGTGGGGGACAAGGGCATTAAATGCCCGTCGCCGTCGCCCCCAAAAGCGTCCGTCCATGCTTCTCCGTTCGCCACGGCGGTAGCCTCGTCACCGTGGCTTGCCACCGTGTGCCCCAGGCTGCACAGCCGCCTGCCACGTGCCCCTGGAAGGGCCCCAGGGCGACGCGTGGGCAGATGAGCTGGAGCGCGGGCACACAGCGTAGGTTTCCCCGGCAAGCACCTTGCCGGGGTCGTGACCTTGCCGGGCCCGGAAGCTTGTCGCTCTCCGGGTCCTGCCGGGGCGCATGATGCGCCGAGACATCTCTTGAGGTATGTATTCCTTGGCCTTCCTGGCAAGCTCCTCTTGCCAGGGTCTTGTGCTAAAGTGATAACTTTGAGCCTGGTGCGGCCTTCCCGGCAAGCTCCTCTTGCCGGGGCTTTGATCTTCTGACTTGTATACTTTGTTCTTGAATGGCTTCATAGGGACCAGAAAGGTTCTTGGCGAGCACGTGGTAAGCCCTGCCACGGGAAGCTGCTACTGCCCGTGCACAAGTTGGGGTACTAAGGTACCCCTATCTTAGTACACCGACAACAAGGAAATATAATAATAACCATTTTATTATTGCCTCTAGGGCATATTTCCAACAGGCACGGCAATAGAAGCAAGACCAATAAGTTCATCCTTACTGGGTGGTGCCTTTTCAAGGGGTTGTCTACGGAATTTAGCAAAGTTAAAATCATGAGACGTGTCCCCTAATCCGACAGTGAGAATATCTTTCACACAGTCTAACTTGGCATTAACGGTATTCAAGAAGGGTCTACCAAATATAATGGGACAGAAAGCATCTTGTGGGGAACTAAGAACAAGAAATCAGCAGGGTATTTAATCTTCCCACACAAGACTTCAATATCTCTAACAATCCCAACTGGTGAAATAGTTTCTCTATTAGCAAGCTTAATGGTAACATGAATTCCTTCTAACTCAACAGGTGCAATATCATGCATAATTTTGTTATACAAATCAAAAGGGATAATGCTCGCACTAGCACCTACGTCGCATAAACCATGATAGCAATGATCTCCTATCTTAACAGAGATAACGGGCAAGCCTACGATAGGTTTATGTTTATTCCTAGCATTGGGTTTGGCTATCCTAGTAGACTCTTCTTGGAGATAAATAACATGTCCATCTAAATCTTCTACCAAGAGATCTTTAACCATAGCAACACTAGGTTCAACTTTAATTTGCTCAGAGGGTGTAGGTGTTCTAGTATTACTCTTACGAACTACAGTTGAAGCTTGAGCATGATCCTTTATCCTAACAGGGAAAGGTGGTTTCTCGATATAAGCGGTAGGAATAACGGGATCAACATTATAAGTGATAGTCTTTTCTTCAACTTTAATAGGTTCAACTACTTTTACTTCAATAGGGGGATGGTATTTAAACCACTTCTCCTTGGGGAGATCAACATGAGTAGCAAAAGATTCACAGAAAGAAGCTACTATCTAAGAGTCAAGTCCATATTTAGTGCTAAACTCACGGAAAACATCAGTATCCATAAAAGCTTTAACACAATCAAACTTAGGGGTTATACCTGACTCCTTACCTTCGTCGAGATCCCAATCTTCAGAGTTGCGTTTAATTCTTTCCAATAAATCCCATTTGAAGTCAATAGTCTTCATCATATAAGAGCCAGAACAAGAAGTATCGATCATGGTGCGATTATTATGAGAAAGCTGAGCATAAAAAATTTGGATAATCATTTATCTTGAGAGCTCATGGTTGGGGCATGAATATAACATTGACTTAAGCCTCCCCCAAGCTTGATCAATGCTTTCTCCTTCGCGAGGCCAGAAATTATAAATATAATTACGATCACGATGAACCTGGTGATTAGGGTAGAACTTCTGATGAAATTCCAACTTCAGACGATTATAGTTCCATGATCCCATATCATCGCATAGCCTAAACCATGTCAATGCGTCTCCCTTCAAAGATAAAGGGAAGACCTTCTCCTTGATAACATCCTCGGGCATACCTGCAAGCTTAAACAATCCACAAACTTCATCCACATAGATTAGATGTAAATCGGGGTGAAGTGTTCCATCTCCTGTATAGGGATTTTCAAGCAGTTTCTCTATCATACCCGAAGGAATCTCAAAGCAAACATTTTCAATAGGTGCGGTAGGTTGAGGAGCAAATCTTTGCTCTTCTGCTCGGGGTGAAGATACCCCGAACAAGCCCCTCAAAGGATTTTGAGCCATAGTAAAAAGTGACAATAAATTTCAGCACAATATATAAATTTTTCCTTACCAAAGGCGCTTCACTCCCCGGCAATGGCGCCAGAAAAGAGTCTTGATGACCCACAAGTGTAGGGGATCTATCGTAGTCCTTCCGATAAGTAAGAGTGTCGAACCCAACGAGGAGCAGAAGGAAATGATATGCAGTTTTCAGTAAGGTATTTTCTGCAAGCACTGAAATTATAGGTAACAGATAGTTTTGTGATAGGATAATTGGTAGCAAGTAATAAAAGGTAAAAGTAAATAAGGTGCAGCAAGGTGGCCCAATCCTTTTTGTAGCAAAGGACAAGCCTGGACAAACTCTTATGCAAGGTAAAGCGCTCCCGAGGACACATGGGAATTATCGTGAAGCTAGTTTTCATCACGATCACCTGATTCGCGTTCGGTACTTTGATAATTTGGTATGTGGGTGGACCGGTGCTTGGGTGCTGCCCTTACTTGGACAAGCCTCCCACTTATGATTAACCTCTAATGCAAGCATCCGCAACTACAAAAGAAGTATTAAGGTAAACCTAACCATAGCCTGAAACATATGGATCCAAATCAGCCCCTTACGAAGCAACGCATAAACTAGGGTTTAAGCTTCTGTCACTCTAGCAACCCATCATCTACTTATTACTTCCCAATGCCTTCCTCTAGGCCCAAATAATGGTGAAGTGTCATGTAGTCAGCGTTCACATGACACCACTAGAGGAGAGACAACATACATCTCATCAAAATATCGAACGAAGACCAAATTCACATGACTACTAATAGCAAGACTTCTCACATGTTCTCAAGAACAAAAGTAACTACTCACAAGACATAATATTGTTCATGATCAGAGGGGTATTGATATGCATAATGGATCTGAACATATGATCTTCCACCAAATAAACCAACTAGCATCAACTACAAGGAGTAATCAACACTACTAGCAACCCACAGGTACCAATCTGAGGTTTGGGTACAAAGATTGGATACAAGAGATGAACTAGGGTTTGAGAGGAGATGGTGCTGGTGAAGATGTTGATGAAGATAGCTCTCCCCAAGATGGGAGAGTTGTTGGTGATGACGGCGGTGATGATTTCCCCCTCCCGGAGGGAAGTATCCCCGGCAGAACGGCTTTGCCGGAGCCCTAGATTGGTTTCCGCCTCGAGACGGCGGCGTCTGGTCCCGAATGCCTCTCCCTGATTTTTTTTTCCAGGTCAAAACGCTTCATATAGGAGAAGATGGGCACCTGGTGCCCACCGGCTGGCCCTCGAGGCGGGGGTGCGCGCCCTGGGAAGGGGGGCACGCCCCCCACCCTCGATGCCAGCCAGTGGCCCTTCTCGTGGGTTTCTTCCGCCCGATATTTTTTATATTTTCCGAAAAAATGTTCTGTGGAGTTTCGGGGCTTTTGGAGTTGTGCAGAATAGGTCAGAGTTTGCTCCTTTTCCGGCCCAGAATTCCAGCTGTCGGCATTCCCCCTTCTTCATGTAAACCTTGCAAAATAAGAGGGAAGAGGCATAAGTATTGTGACAAAACATGTATGAACAACCCATAATGCAATAAATATCAACTTATAAGCATGATGCAAAATGGACGTATCATCTCGCAAGCATCCGCAACTATGAAAGAAGTATTAAGATAAATCTAACCATAGCATGAAACATATGGATCCAAATCAGCCCCTTACGAAGCAATGCATAAACTAGGGTTTAAGCTTCTGTCACTCTAGCAACCCATCATCTACTTATTACTTCCCAATGCCTTCCCCTAGGCTCAAATAATGCTGACATGTCATGTAGTCGACGTTCACATAACACCACTAGAGGAAAGACAACATACATCTCATCAAAATATCTAACGAATACCAAATTCACATGATTACTTATAACAAGACTTCTCTCATGTCCCCAGGAACAAAAGTAACTACTCACAAATAATATTCATGTTCATGATCTGAGGGGTATTGAATAGCATTAAGGATCTGAACATATGATCTTCCACCGAATAAACCAACTAGCATCAACTACAAGGAGTAATCAACACTACTAGCAACCCACAGGTACCAATCTGAGGTTTGAGACAAAGATCGGATACAAGAGATGAACTAGGGTTTGAGAGGAGATGGTGCTGGTGAAGATGTTGATGGAGATTGACCCCCTCTTGATGAGAGGATTGTTGTTGAATGGTGATGACGATGGCTTCGATTTCCCTCTCCCGGAGGGAAGTATCCCCGGCAGAACAGCTCTGCCGGAGCTCTAGATTGGTTTCGCCCAGGTTCCGCCTCGAGACGGCGGCGCTTCATCCCGAAAACCTCCTTATGATTTTTCCAGGTCAAAAACACATCATATAGCAGAAGATGGACGTCGAGGGCCTACTAGGGGGCCCACAAGGTATGGGGCGCCCAGGGGCGTAGGGCCCCCCCCCCCACCCTTGTAGATGGCTGGTGGGCCCCCTCTAGTGCTTTCTTCGCCCAATATTTTTTACATATTCCAAAAATATTCTTCGTGAAGTTTCAGAACTTTTGGAGTTGTGCAAAATAGGTATCTCAGATTTGCTTCTTTTCCAGTCCAGAATTCCAGCTGCCGGCTTTCTTCCTCTTCATGTTAACCTTGTAAAATAAGAGAGAAGAGGCATAAGTATTGTGATATAATGTGTAATAACAGCCCATAATGCAATAAATATCAATATAAAATCATGATGCAAAATGAACGTATCAGTGGCCAACTACAGCAGCCCACGACTAGTCGTCGGCATCAGGTGCCGACTGCCAGACGTCCATCAGCACCAATGGATCTGGCTGCTCAACGTCAGCAGTGACCTCTCACGGCAGGAACCTGCGACCATCTCCATTAAATCGAAAGAATACTCAGCATATTGTGCTGCCGAGCCTCCAGATCAAAATGGAACAGAATATTACGTTGGAGAACGTACCTGTCAACGTGATCTAGCCAGAATTCGAGTCCGTTCTGGTGTAGTTCCAAAGCCATCGCCGCACTTACCGCCGTCGCCATGGTTTTCGCCTGTCGATCGGTTAGAAGGGGAGCATGGGGGAAGTGTTCATCTCACTAAAGCGGGGGCCATGATATTTTCGGCTGCCCCACCACTCACCTACGGGCCAGCATTTATTGACCCCCTTGACGGCGGTGTCTACGCAGCAGACGACGCGATTACGGTTATGATCCTTGGACCCGATCCATGGCTCGAGTCGTCAGCGTAACGTGCATTTCAAATAAACGAGCACGGGCGCTGGTGTACATCACTATTCATCTTTGTATATGCCAGTCAACGACAATTTCTCCCACCCATATTTCATGCCATGGACCCACTAGCGCAAATCCCTAGAGATGGACGTACGAACAAGATAACATGTTCAGATGCCGCCCATCTCAGTAACGCCGCTCTCTTTTAGATGATAAGTTTCTATTAGTTAAGAGAAAGCAACATTATTATATTCTATGAACCTTTATTAAAATATTTTCTAGACGTGTGCATTAATGCATTATAGAAGCCTCTACTAAGATACTTGAATATATTAAATAGGACCAGCAACGTATAAAGACACTAGAATACATATTTAAGAAGTACAAATTGTTCTGTGGATGGAAATGATTTTTGTGATATTTTATGCTTTGTTTAGGTTCAGAAGTAATTTGTTTTAACAAATGTCCAAACTAAAAATAGATGAAGAAACAATACATTTTTTCACAACAAATTATAGTTCCAACATATCATTGTTGGGTTTATGATTATACATGTTTGAGTTGTAAATGATGAAATTGGATATCATTAGTACCAATGCAATTGTTTATTCAATACTACTAGACAAAATAATAAAACATATACTCAATGTTACATATTAATTAAAAATAATTTAAAATATCATGACAGTGAAATGTAAAAAAATAGAAATGTTTAGTATAAATGGATGAAAATGAATGAAGTATATTACTATGCGGATCTGGAGGCCGTGTAACACCCCAAATTTTTGGGTTTGGTTTTCTTCCAAAACTTTTGGTCTTTTGGAAGGGGGTTGTTTGATCTTCTCTTAAGACCCTTCTAAAATCTCTTCTGGCCAAAGTTTGTGTGTTTTTCTCAAGCCTGGTTTTTGGTCTTGAAAGCTTCTTCTTGTGTTAGCTCAACACAAGTTGTCTTCTTAAGGATTTGCTTAATTCTTTTCCTTCTTGATTTAGAATTCTCAAGTTTAACCTTGGACCTATCTTCCTCTCCAACCTTCATCTTGCCATGACCCCAATAGAAATATTTCTCTCCAAGACCCTCTCCACACCTTAGGACAAGTCTCTAATCAATTCCAGTGAGTTTTGAACTTATTGGAATTTTCCTCTATTTATTTTACTCCAAAAACTATTTGTCTTTTATAGTGGACCTAGGTGATTTACAAAGGAACCACCATGTCTATCTTTTTTTTTTGATTCCAAACTAACTTTCCTAGATAGTCCTTAGTACCCACAACCTAAACCCATCTTGCTCCACTGGTCCACAGTTCAAAATTTTCAAATTTCATCTGCTGCAAGTTTGGACCAGATTTGCAAAATTTGGTGAAATTCATATTTATCTTCTTCCAAAAATTCTGTGAAAATTTAGGCAGCCTCTAGATGCATCAAGAGGCTACTCCACCAAATATCAGCCCCAGAAACATTTCCCACATGCCAGAATCATTTCATCAAACACCTGGCATACACTATGCTGTCAGTTTCACAAACTGCTAACTGAAGATTCACTGTCGACAGTGCAGTTCGTCAGTTCGTCAGAGCCGCAGCGACAATCTCGCCAGTGCCTGCCTTGGATCGATGCACACTGCACCTTCTGCTTATCCAACACGCCGCACGCTCGCTTGGCTGCTTCTGGGCATCGGTGGCGCCCTGGCCCGACCACGCCGGCGACTTCCACGGCAACAGAAACGCCCGTGGCGGCTGGCAGAAGGCATCCTGCAGCTCGACGCCGTTTGGCGCCGCCCAAATCACCCCAGCGCTCCGCGTGGCCTTCTCCACTGCCAGCGCACGCCTGCAGCACCGTCGTCGTGGCCTGGCGCGCGCAGAGTGCGTTCCCTGCCGCCGACGTGCCGCACGGCCGTTCCATCGAGGGCAGCCCGTAATCATCCCTCCCCTGCTGCGTTAGGCACGGGAATGGAACCAGTGCACCTCCTAGTCGATGCTCAAGCCCCTAAACCCGCCGTCCAGCCACTGCATCGCCGTAATCGCTCGCCGGACTTATCCCGTTCACGGCAACCGCCTCGGGCCGGCTATATAAAGCACCCCCGAGCTCGTTCTCGAGCCCGCACACCTCCACCATCTCCCTAGACCACGCCCAGCCTCTGGAAGAGCCTCGAGGGGCCCTTCTTCCCCAACTCCGGCCAACTCTGTCCGCCTCGGGCTCCAGCAGCGTTCCCTCCGGTGAGAGCTCCTCCGCCGTCGTGGACTCGAGCATAGCACCCTGGCACCTACCTAAACCTAACCCCCACTCCAATTCAACCCCAGGAACTCTCCCCGACGAGGCCCATGACCAGTCGAGCCGCCGTCCGCCGGAGACAGGGTCGCCGTCGACGTGGGGCTCGCCGACGATCAACTCCACCACCAATCATCGCGGAAGATCACCAGGAAGCTGTACGTACCACTCCCCTCCCCTAACTCGCCGTGGATCAGCGCCGGCGACCACCGCAGCATCTGGCGCCGGCGCGACTCTGTCTCAGAGTTCAAACCCGACAAGTGGGACCCCTCGTCAGCCTCTCATCTCTCCCCGAACCGTTTTTCTGTAAAGCGCCTTCGGGCAAAGTACGTTTCCTTCTTCAGTTGGCGTACTGCGTACCGGTTCGCTTTTCTGTTTTCTATTCTAGCCCCTGGAATTTTTCTGTTTCATTACAGATGAGTCCCTGGACAGAAATTCTAATATCTTTTTAACTAAAGATGATTTTGAGTTGATTCTTTTCTGTCCTCTTTAGTTTTCTGTCTAGTTTTTTGTCATATTTATGTGGAAAAAATTGGAGCAACTTTATTTGCACGCGCAATATTTATGTTAGTATCCATTTGTTTGAATACGTAGATACCGAAGGACGTGACGGAGCCGCGAACCACACCGAGTTAGACTCCGACTACTCAGAACCAAGCAAGCATGTTTGAACCTTTGATATGATGGATGTGTTGCATGTTTGCTCGAGTAGTTCTTTCCATAAGCATGGACATATAAGCATTTGTGTATGGTTATATTTCATGCAAACAAGCTTCGGGTGAGCCCCGAATGATAATGGTTGAACCACCTCGATCATGTGGTGACGTGATGGGTGGTATACTGGTATTGTTGGAGCATGCCAGCAGTTGGTTAACTTAGTATCAATGGAGATCATGTCGTGATTCCGTTCATCTCCTTTTGGTACTATCATAGGCCGTCTGTTAAGATTGCGGTCTAGTCAGTTGTAAACCACTTTCCGAGTATACACCAAGTAGAGGGGCCGGGATGAGGGTTCCATGGCCCTGGATTAAAGCCCGTCATCCGGTCAGGGGGCATGGGTGCTTCCGGTTGGGACCGAGAGGGGGGCACCCCTTAGAGCGCGCATATATAAATTTGATCCCATGCTATTCGAGGTTGTAGCCTCCCCGTCTTAAAGTTTTTCGTGAACGTTGTCACGGGTGATTCCGGACAGCGGGATGTGAAATGGGTGTGTACTGGTCAGTTGGGTTTCTACTAAAACACCTTAGACGGAACTAGTCCTTGTGGCTAGTAGAATCCGTTGGCTATGATTTAATAGTACAAGCTCTATAGAGTTAAATCCTTCAAATAGCCATGTTTATGGCCTAGGGTCAATCTTTGTGTCAACCCGGTGACCGTCTCTAGTAAATTCTTGATAGTAACAAGGGTAGTGATTTTTTGTCAAGTTCATTTGGTAGATGAACTCACCAATTATCTCTGTATTGATTTACTTCGTGAAGTATTTCATCATTATACTATTGTTATTTATAAGCCCTTTATGTGATGTCGCTCAGACATCCGACTATGGCATTCCTTTTATTTATAAGCCCTTTATGTGATGTCGCTCAGACGTCCGACTGTGGCATTCCTTTTATTTATAAGCCCTTTATGTGATGTCGCTCAGACGTCCGGCTGTGGCATTCCTTTTATTTATAAGCCCTTTATGTGATGTCGCACAGACTTCCGACTGTGGCATTCTTTTTATTTATAAGCCCTTTGTGTGATGCCGCTCAGACGTCCGACTGTGGCATTCTTTTTATTTATAAGCCCTTTATGTGATGTCGCTCAGACTTCCGACTGAGGCATTCTTGTTATTTTTATTTTTTTGCTATAAGCCCTCTATGTGGTGTCGCTCAGACGCCCGACTGTGGCATGTTTTCATTTTATTATTCTCTCACGAGGCGTCACTCAGGCACTCGTGTGGTCTCCTTTTATTTATCTTATGGATTTCGGGAGGATTACCGCCCGACTTCTATTTTTCTTTTTTATACAGCACACTAATATTATTAGCTGGTTGCTTTTTGCTAGAATACTCACATGTATCATGCTTTGCTTTTATTATATCTTAAGTCCGAACTGTCTTGCGAGTACGTTAAAGTACTCACCTGGCTTGTTGATATGGCCAGATGTGGATGAAGGCGATCTCATGGATGAAGAGTTCGATAGCGAGTCCGACGTCTAGTGGAGTCCCAGTCAGTCTCTTGCGATCCTGGAATTGATCACTGTTATATAACCGCTTCCGCCTACCACCAAATAAATTCATCGGGTCTCACTCCGACACTCGATGAACTGTATTATATTGGAGTCACGTCACCCACTTCATTGTGACATAACCACCACCTTTTATTACGAGTTAGTAGTATGCCACCCTGCCTTTGTGTCATATCCGCCTCTATGTACTATATTGGCGCGCTTGTAATAAAATTGTTGAGCAACCCCAGCTCAACCTTGTATAATATTCAGTGTACTGGAATTCTGTATCAAGGAATTGTCTACCAGCAAGAAGTATTCTTCCTCGCTGGTTTAATAAAAAGGTCGGTCTTCCGATAATTATTTTACTGAAAGACCGGTCCTGACAACCTTGGTATCAGAGCCAGGCTGACTATAGGAAGCCACTAGGTGCGATCGCTAATCGGTTATTAGCGTAATAATTGCCATTCAGCATTTTTACAGCTGTAGCAAATTTCTGTTGGTCATCATAAATTTATGACTTGACTATTCGGAATTTTTGTCTACTTTTGTAGATGGCCAGCAACGACTGTGATGCACAGGTGTTCGCCAACATTCCTGAGGGGTTTGTCAAGCTCCTCTTCGCCATCACCAAAGTCGCGATTGGGCCATCAACCCGTCTAGAGTTTACACTCTACCGTCACAAGCTCAACGACAGCGTGTCAATGCACCAGGCCGTGGTGCACTTCAAGGGAGGGCGTTCTGAAGCGCGCCGCCTCCGATTTGTGGGCAGAGCCATGCCTACGGAGAGGCATGCCATGCAAATGGCTGCCCGTGAGGCGATAGCTCGTCTCCGGGACATCCTTCCTTCAATGAAGACTCGTCGCTTTCGTTACCTCCCATGCCACGTGCCACTATGCGTTTGCTTGCGCAAATGGGGAACGTGATGAAGCCATCGAAACAATGGTTGAGTACCTCAGGGCACTTGAGGCAGCCTTTGATAATCTCGTGGACGACTTGGTGGCTGCCCGTATGGACTTGGTCCAGAGTGGCTCCGCCAACAGGAGGGAGCTACTCCATACTGCGCCACCAATGACATTTGTCTCGTGCACCGCATCCTATGCACCTTCCATCTTAGCCACCGCTCGTCGTCTGCCTACCACTGAGGAGTTTGACCAGGTCATTACTCTTACCCCAGTCAGAGCTGCACTGCCTGCCGCACCTGCTTCAAACCCTCGTACCCATACTCCGCGCCTGGAGCCTATTAGTGAGGAATAAGTTGAGTCTCCAGCACCACTGGGCCTTACCATCGGCAGGCCGAGGGAGATCTTCAACATCTCCTACTAGTACGTTTATCCGTGATGCACTGTGCTCGCTTGTAATATGTGTGTGATATGTAAAATAGGTCGATGGGAGTAGTCTGTTTGCGCATCATGTAGGATCTTGGAGGAGTGCACTAGCATAAATAACATGTCAGGATTGTGTACGCACACCCTGAGTGACGTATGTATAATTAGAACCCACGTGTAAGATATGTACTAAGCGGTCCTTCTCCGTGCGCAATCCAGCAGTTTATTTAAAAAAAATCTCTTTGGAGCTCGTGTTTTGTTGCTTTTGCAAATCTTGGTTTATTTTGCTGCTCGGTTCTTCTCATGATTTCTGCAATAATACCCCAGAGTAAGAAATGACTCGTCCCTGGACGCGTTCCATGCCAAGTCCGACGGAGGAAAATTATGGCACACAGACAGATAACAACTTCACACAGGGGCAGTCAAGTCAGCAGGGCAGTGAAACGGCATTTTCTCAAGTGTGCCGTCTTTACGAGCAAAGTCAGCAACAGCACCAGGAAATGATGAACCATGTCATTAACATGGGAAATCACCGTGAGACATACCAGCAGCACTCAAAATTATCTGAATTTCAGAAGACACGTCCAACAACGTTTTCGCACACAGACAAACCTCTTGAGGCCGATGATTGGCTTCGAGATATTGAAAGGAAATTAATTGTGGCACAATGCTCAGACCGTGAAAAGGTACTTTACGCGCCACACTATCTTGCTGAAGCAGCCGCGTCATGGTGGGAAAATTTTCTGCTTATGCATCCCGACATAAATAATATCACCTGGGAGGATTTCAAGGAAGGCTTCCGTGGGGCACACATCCCTAAGAGCATTATGAAGATCAAGAAAAGAGAATTTGATGACCTCAAGCAAAGGGGCATGACAGTACCTGAGTACAACAGTCAGTTTACGCAATTATCCCATTATGCCAACGAAGAGCGTATGACTGAAAACAAGAAGATGGAAAAGTTCTTGGACGGACTGGCACCAGCACTTAAATGCCAGTTGGTCGTACACACCTTTCCAGATTACAAGACACTGGTGGACAAGGCTATTACATTGGAAAATGAACGTCGCAGTCTGGAAGACATTCGCAAGAGAAAAAGGGATCAGACCAACCACCCTCGCAACAACAGGAATAAAATAAGTTTCCAGAGAAATGGGGCGAACAAACCCACGACAAATGACACACGTCCAAACAAGAATTTCATGCAAGGGACAAGGATTTCACCTATCGCCCATGTGTTACCTGCTATGCATGTGGAGAAGAGGGACACTATGCTAAACAGTGTCCAAAGCCAAGAAACTCAGCACCGAAGCCAAACAGCAACGGAAACAATTCCGCGCCCAAGCGTAACAACTTCAACCCCAATAACAACCACAAGAAAGGCCACCAGAACCATGTGACCAAGGAATAAGCACAGGATGCCCCGGATATCGTACTCGGTACGTTCCCTGTCAACACAATACCTGCCACGGTTTTGTTTGATTCTGGAGCTTCCCATTCGTTCATTTCGAAGAGTTTTGCTTTGCAACATGGTTTTTCAATACTTCCCTTGGGAAAATCAATGACCATCAAGTCCCCCGGAAGTAAGCAGGTCACTCAGAATTACTGCCATGGTTTGACAATTGAAATTGAAGGGTTACAGTTTCATGCAAACCTCATCGTGTTGGAAAACAAGGGACTGGATGTTATCCTGGGTATGGACTGGCTAACAACCAATAAAGGATTTATCGACTGCTTCAACCGGACTGTGATTCTTACTCATCATCACGGAATGACAATAAGAGTCGCAGCTCAAGAAAGGCCAGTATCGCGGCAACCAAAATTAAACAAGGTAGACACTTCTGAGTTAAGCAAAGTTCCAGTTGTATGTGAATTTCCGGACGTATTTCCCGAGGAACTACCGGGCATGCCACCAGACAGGGAAATAGAATTCATCATTGAGCTAGCGCCTGGAACCACCCCCATATACAAAAAGCCGTACATAATGGCACCATCCGAGTTGGTTGAACTAAAGAAACAGATCAAGGAATTGCTGGACAAAGGATTTATATGGGCCAGCTCCTCACCTTGGGGTTCGCCGGTATTATTTGCCAAAAAGAAGGATGGGACTATGAGGTTGTGTATAGACTACCGAGCACTCAACATGGTCACAATCAAGAACAAATATCCTATGCCACGGATAAATGATTTATTTGACCAGCTCGCGCAAGCCAAGGTTTTCTCAAAAGTTGACTTAAGGTCAGGTTATCATCAATTGAAAGTACAAACAGAAGATATCCCGAAAACAGCATTCACCTCCAGATACGGACTTTATGAATTTACAGTAATGCCGTTTGGACTGACCAACACCCCCGCATATTTCGTCCACCTTATGAACAAAGTATTTATGAAATTCATGGACAAATTTGTGGTGGTATTTATTGATGACATCTTGGTATATTCAAAGACACCGGAAGAACATGTTGAACACCTCCGCATTGTACTGGGAGAATTAAGGAAACACCAACTCTACGCTAAGTTCAGCAAATGTGAATTTTGGTTGAGGCAAGTGGGTTTCCTAGGACACGTATTGACACAAGAGGGAGTTGCTGTGGACCAAGATAAAGTCAAGGCTGTACTTGGTTGGAAGTCACCAGCGAGTGTAACGGATATACGAAGTTTCCTCGGTATGGTTGGATATTACAGAAGGTTTATTGAAGGATTTTCCACCATAGCCAAACCAATGACATAGTTACTCAAGAAGGATAAGAAATTTGTATGGACCGAAGCATGTGAGAAAAGCTTCCAAGAACTCAAAAAGAAGTTAACAACAGCCCCAGTATTGGCTGTACCAGACATACACAGGAGTTTTGAAGTATATTGCGACGCATCCCGAAAGGGCCTCGGATGCGTACCAATGCAAGAGGGCAAAGTAGTCGCCTACGCTTCCCAGCAACTAAGAAAACATGAAGAAAATTACCCTACTCACGATGGAGTTGGCAGCAGTCATTCATGCACTCAAGGAGTGGAGGCACTTTTTGCTCGGGAATCGCTGTGAAATATATACGGACCATAAGAGCCTCAGATATATTTTCACGCAACCAGAACTCAATTTATGACAACGACGCTGGCTGGAACTGGTAAAAGATTATGACGTTGGTATCCACTACCACCTAGGGAAGGCAAACGTAGTAGCTGAAGCTCTCAGCCGCAACCCCAGCCCGAACAACAGCAGCCTACAGAACCTGAGATCCGAAGTTCAGCGAGAATTCGCCAAGCTCAACCTAATGATGGTCACTGAAGGCGAAGTGTCAAATCTGGAAATACAGCCTACGCTAATAGAACAAATAAAGAAGGCTCAGCATGGACACCCCAGCATCGAAGGTATAAAAAGAAAAGTAAGTCAGGGCAAGGCCTCACAATTTACCATAGACAGTGAGGGAATATTATGGTTCGGAGACAGACTTTGTGTACCAAATAGCAACGACCTTAAACAACAAATTCTAGCAGAAAGCCACACGGCTCCATACTCAATCCACCCTGGAGGGACAAAAATGTACAAGGACATCCAGGAAAGATTTTGGTGGCACGGCATGAAAAGGGATATAGCCACATATATTGCATGTTGTGATTCATGTCAACGCATTAAAGCCGAGCACCAAAAACCCGCAGGACTCTTACAGCCAAACAAGATACCATAGTGGAAATGGGACGATATTGGAATGGATTTTATTGTTGGACTACCACGGTCACAGCACGAAAATGATGCCATATGGGTCATCACAGATAGACTGACCAAGGTAGCACACTTCATACCAGTCAAGACAACTCCCACCACCCAAAAGCTTGCCAAGCTTTACCTCGCCCGTATAGTGTGCCTACATGGGGTTCCAAAGACTATAATATCCGACAGAGGCACTCAGCTCGTCTCCAAATTTTGGGACCAGTTGCAACAAGCCCTCGGAACGCAACTAACGTTCAGTACAGCTTATCACCCCCAGACTGGAGGACAAACGGAATGAGTAAACCAAATACTTGAAGACATGCTAAGGGCATGTGTCCTCACATATGGGACCAGTTGGGAAGCAAGCTTACCATATGCCGAGTTTGCATACAACAATAGTTACCAAGCCAGCCTGCAGATGGCACCATTCGAAGCCTTGTACGGACGAAGATGTCGTACTCCATTAAACTGGTCGGAAACAGGGGACAGTCGTATATTCGGCCCAGATATGTTAAAAGTAGCTGAGGAAAGAGTAAAAATAATACGGGATCGACTCAAAACAGCCGAAAGCCGACAAAAGAGCTATTACGATCAAAAGCATCGGGAAATAAGTTTTGAGCCCGGTGAAAACGTATACTTACGTGTATCAGCTATGAGAGGGCTGCAACGATTCAAGGTCAAAGGAAAACTAGCTCCCCGGTTCATCGGACCCTTTCGTATAATTGCACGGAGAGGCACAGTAGCTTACCAGCTGGACCTTCCCAAGGAACTGTCAGACGTCCACGACGTGTTCCATGTCTTGCAACTACGGAAGTGTGTAAGCAGCCCAGAGAAGCATGTGTCACATGAAAACCTTGACGTGCAACCAAATCTCACCTACCGGGAACACCCAGTAAAAAATTTGGAGGAGTCTGAAAGGAGAACCCGTCAGAAGACTATTAAATTTCTCAAGGTTCAGTGGAGTAATCACACAGAGGATGAGGCAACATGGGAAAGAGAAGATTTCCTTCGGACAGAACACCCACACCTATTTAAGGATCAGCTGAAATCTCGGGGACGAGATTTTTCCTAAGGGGGTAGGTGTTGTAACACCCCAAATTTTTGGGTTTGGTTTTTCTTCCAAAACCTTTGGTCTTTTGGAAGGGGGTTGTTTGATCTTCTCTTAAGACCCTTCTAAAATCTCTTCTGGCCAAAGTTTGTGTGTTTTTCTCAAGCCTGGTTTTTGGTCTTGAAAGCTTCTTCTTGTGTTAGCTCAACACAAGTTGTCTTCTTAAGGATTTGCTTAATTATTTTCCTTCTTGATTTAGACTTCTCAGGTTTAACCTTGGACCTATCTTCCTCTCCAACCTTCATCTTGCCATGACCCCAACAGAAATATTTCTCTCCAAGACCCTCTCCACACCTTAGGACAAGTCTCTCATCAATTCCAGTGAGTTTTGAACTTATTGGAATTTTCCTCTATTTATTTTACTCCAAAAACTATTTCTGTCTTTTATAGTGGACCTAGGTGATTTACAAAGGAACCACCATGTCTATCTTGTTATTTGATTCCAAACTAACTTTCCTAGATAGTCCTTAGTACCCACAACCTAAACCCATCTTGCTCCACTGGTCCACGGTTCAAAATTTTCAAATTTCATCTGCTGCAAGTTTGGACCAGATTTGCAAAATTTGGTGAAATTCATATTTATCTTCTTCCAAAAATTCTGTGAAAATTCAGGCAGCCTCTAGATGCATCAAGAGGCTACTCCACCAAATATCAGCCCCAGAAACATTTCCCACATGCCAGAATCATTTCATCAAACACCTGGCATACACTGTGCTGTCAGTTTCAGAAACTGCTAACTGAAGATTCACTGTCGACAGTGCAGTTCGTCAGTTCGTCAGAGCCGCAGCGACAATCTCGCCAGTGCCTGCCTTGGATCGATGCACACTGCACCTTCTGCTTATCCAACACGCCGCACGCTCGCTTGGCTGCTTCTGGGCATCGGTGGTGCCCTGGCCCGACCACGCCGGCGACTTCCACGGCAACAGAAACGCCCGTGGCGGCTGGCAGAAGGCATCCTGCAGCTCGACGCCGTTTGGCGCCGCCCAAATCACCCCAGCGCTCCACGTGGCCTTTTCCACTACCAGCGCACGCCTGCAGCACCGTCGTCGTGGCCTGGCGTGCGCTGATACGTCCAAAACGTATCTATAATTTCTGCTTGCTCCATGCCTCTTTTGTGTGATATTGCTATGATATTTATGCACTTCCATACACTTTTGATCATATTTGGACTAACCTATTAACTCAGTGCACACCAGTGCCAGTTTCTGTTTTCTGTTGTTTTTGTATTTCAGGTTTTCCCATTACGTAAACTGCCAGAAAAATTCCGGGAAAAATATATAAAAAATCAGCGTTCCGGAAGCTTCTAGGCGGCCAAAGTAGGGCCGGAGGGGAGCCACCAGGGCTCCAGGCGCCCTGGCCACGCGGCCCCCCTCCAGGCCGCGTCGGGGGGGCGCCTGGGCCCCCCTTAGCTCCCCTGGCGACCCCCTTTGGCATATATTTAACACCCATCGAGGAAACCCTGATGCCAGACCCCTTTTCTCCAGACGCAATTCCGATCTCCGCCGCCATCGCCATCAAGCTTCGGGGGACCAGAATTCCTATGCCGGCACCCTGCCGGGACGGGGAAGTGCCCCTGGATTCATCTCCATCGATGTTGCTTCCTCCCTCCATGATGCGGGAGTAGTTCCTCCTCGGGGCTGAGGTTCTTACCAGTAGCTATGTGATCAATTCTCTCTCCCATGATGTGATCTTCGTTGTGATCATAGGCTATGTTAATCTAGGGTGATCCCATGATATTTCCCCTTCCTCTATGTATTGGATTGATGTACTCACTTGTCTTTATCTAGTATAATCCCCGAGACCAAGGTGACAGCGGTCTATTGGACATGGATTAGAAAAATATTTTCATGAGTGATTCCCTCTCTTGTGTGTTGATTGAAGATTGAGAGTCTCTTGGTGCTTGTCTTTGACTATCCTTTAGATATGTTGTGGTGATTGTGGGACTCTCTTTGGATGGCCACGGTGACATTGGGAAATCCTTAGATTGAGAACTACGAACTTTGAGGTGTGCTTTTGTAGCCCTACATAATTCTCGTCCTCTCTTGACCAAGAAGGAATGACCTTCGGGTGCGTCTCCATTGCATGTTTTATGGGAAATATCATGTGATTCGTTTATGTTAATGTTGTAGGGAGTTGCCACTAGTGAAAGTATGAACCCTAGGCCTTGTTTCCACCATTGCAATACCATTTGTGCTCACGTTTACCACTTGTTTGCTTGCTGCACTTTTTATTACAGATTTATATTACTTTGCTTTGCCACTCCTATCATCCATATTTTACCATCTCTTCGCCGAACTAGTGCACCTATACAACTCCTAGTTGTATTAGGTGTGTTGGGGACACAAGAGACTTCTTGTATCGTAGTTGCAGGGTTGCTTGAGAGAGACCATCTTCAACCTCTACTTCCCTGAGTTCGATAAACCTTAGGTCATCCACTTGAGGGAAATTGCTGCTGTCCTACAAACATCTGCGCTTGGAGGCCCAACATAGTCTACAAGAGTAGAAGCGTGTGTAGACATCAAGCTATTTCTGACGCCGTTGCCGGGGAAGTGAGTGCTTGAAGGTATATCTTTATATCTTGCAATTAAATCTTTTTGTTTCTTGTTTTTATTTCACTAGTTATGTTTATGGAAAACCTTGCTATTTGATTGTTGCTTGTGGGAAGACGCCCCACACCTGTGGTGGTTGATCCTCCCCCTACTGAAATTGTGCCCTATAAAATACCAGCTGGTATTATCGATTATGTTTTGGCTAATCGTTATGCAGGAGACAGACATCCCGGTGAACACTTGCTATATCTGTCACAACTATGTTCATTATTTAAGCTTGCAGGTGGATCAAGGGAGTTTGTCATGAGGCAATTGTTCGCCGTATCACTTATAGATAAAGCTTCAGATTGGTATAAGCTTCTCGATAACTCGCACTTGCTTGATTGGCAAGAGCTTATGTCTCTCTTTTATACTAAGTTTTATCCTCTTCATGAAATTCATCGAGACAGGAACTATATCTATAACTTTAGGTCTCATGACGGAGAGAGCGTAGCTCAAGCTTGGGGGAGACTGAAAACATTAATGCTAAAAAGTCCTAACCATGGGCTCCCCAAAGATGCTTATGTGGAGAGTAAGAGTACCTTTTTGCATGTGGATCATGGTAACAATGCTTTATGTGATGCTTATATTGTTGAGTTTATTCGTGATCCCACTGAAAATTATTATGAGAAGGGAACATATGCTTATAGATATTTCAATAATATTAAGTTCCCTCTCTTTATGTTGAAGGTTTTGAAGCTGCACTTGTTTTGTCTTCCTATGCTTATTGCTTTGTGCTTCAATGAATTATTCTATTGCAATATTCCTATGCATAGGAAGCATGTTAGGCTTAAATGTGTTTGGTATTTGCTTCTTGATGCTCTCTTTTGTTCTACAACTCTTATTCCTACAAGAGCATCATTAAAGTCTTATGCCTAGCTTAAAGGCATAAAAGAAAGCGCTTTTGGGAGGCAGCCCACAATGAATAAAATTTTATTTTGCTTTTGTTGTGTCTTGATGTTGTTACTACAGTAGCATCATCATTGTATCTTTACTTTTCAGCTTTGTGCCAAGTGTAGCCTCTGATTGCAAGAAAGTTCAAAAGTTGTGACGTGCTGTCTAGGAAACAGATTATGTCCTTGGATAGAAAAATTTGTATAAAATCACCAGATCATCTTTTTGGCCTGAATTTTTTCGACAGCATGCTCTATACAATTGTCTTTCGGGCGTCTGTTCTGAGTTTTTTTATTAGAGTTGCAGAAGTGCCCCGAAAAAATCATTTACTACCTGCTGGTCTGTTTTTCACAGATTCTGTCATGTTTTGCCTTTTCTTCATTTTGCAAACCTTGAGCTTGCTTTTTCTTCGCAAAAACCTTTTGGCAATCTTGAGAAACAGTAGACCTTCAAGAATATCCTTATTTCCAGCAAGGAACAATTATTTTATTATGGGTATTAACCTCGCTAATCAGATTATGATGAGTTATGTATGAAGGGAGTTTTCAAGTGTGCGAGGGAAGATGATAAAAAGATTCAGGAGTGTCAAACGCTCAAGCTTGGGGATGCCCCCATGCACCCCCAAGAAATCTTCAAGAAGACTCAAGCGTCTAAGCTTGGGGATGCCCCCGTGCATCCCCTTCTCCATCAACATTATCAGTTCGTCTTTCGTTCCACTATATTTTTATCACTTCATGTGTTATGTGCTATGCTTGGAGCGTCTTGCTTTTAGTTTCCTTTTTAGTTTTCTTTAGCTTTTCATAACGAGTCGGAACTCAGCTTTCTTTGTGTGGGAGAGAAACACGCTCCACTTCAACCTAGAACATAACATAGAATTTTCATGTATATCCTTGTTGTGTGTGTTCTTTGTCTTTCAATAGCTACTATCATGTTTAGCTTTTAGTTTTCATGATTATTTTTCAAAGAGCTTTCGTTTAGTTGGTCGTTGGAACTCTCTTTATTTATCATGCTTATCTTATTAAGAGAGTTGGCTTCTGTTGCATTGGTCTATATGTCTATGATAAAAATGCTACGTGCATAATGGTGCTTAGTAGTTCATGTTTTCTTATGGTTAGTCTCAAATAGCTGGGGGGGTTCCCAATGTGTTATTGGAGGACCAACATGATTTGTTTGCCTATGATGTGGTATGGTTTAGTGATATCTTCCTTCAAGAATTTATTTTGATTGACTTGGCGTATGCTCACGCATATTTAAGACTGTAAAGAAAGTCTATCAAGCCTTGATGATCTTTTATTTCTGAGTAGCGATATAACTTCCATGCCTGATTCAATGTTGCTTTGTCGCTCTGCATGATTATGACCGTCATTGCTCTTTTAGTTGGTCGCTCCCAGTCTTTTGCTAACCTTCGCCTGTACTAAGCGGACTGACTGCTTGTGCATCCAAAATCCTTTAAACCAGTTATGCCATATGAGTCCACCATACCTTCCTATACATGGTATTTACCTGCCATTCCTAACGAAGACTTTCATGTACCATCTTGAAATTATTCAAAAAAGCATTCCTATTTTGTGCCTCTGTTTTAGCTCATGAGGAAGTAGTAGTTAATTCATGATCTTTTTAAGTTGGACAAGCTTCACCCCGGGATTGCATGTCTAATATGCAAACCCCTAATACGAGAAGGAACTGGCATAGAGTGCGCCCGGCTCATTAAAAAAATAATACAACAAACAAACCCTCCTTCACGCTTTGTTCATGAGAAATCAGAAAACTTTGGCAGTGGTAAACAAAGGAGATTAAGAGGATGTGATCGTCCTCGTGCGGGAGCCGTTCCTCGAAACTTGTCCAGCTCGAGAAGTAATTGAGTTATCTGCTAGCATTCCTTGACGAAATATGCATATCCCAAAAATAATTTTACCTCTGTTTTTAAAAACCAAGAGCTCTGGTACATGTTTAGTTTTTGTTTCCGACCACGGGTTTTCAACCTTGCCATCAAAAGCCACGGTTCGAGAGTCTCCACCTTCTTTAAGGCACCAACTATTGAGAGCATGATTGTCATTCTGAGTGTAATGTGCATTGTCCCAAAGTACCATTGTCTTTTGCATGATTATGATATCGTTTATTCTGAAATCATTGTATCTAGTCGTCACTTAAACCTTGGAGGTGCCCCTGCATTTATGTTTTGCTTCACTAAAGGGGGCAAGCGAGATATCACTTTGTCATATTTGCACACCATGCTCACTACAAATCTATTGAGTGTTTCAGTATCATATTGTAAAACTTTCAGTTCTTTGTGATTTTCTCATAAGGCAACTTAATTACTACAGATTCATTGTCTCAGTAAGCACTTGTCATGTGACTGTGAAAAGTTCTTATATGGTTAATAGCATGTCACCACAGAAATTATGCTTGTTATCATTTACCTACTCGAGGACGAGCAGGAATTAAGCTTGGGGATGTTGATACGTCCAAAACGTATCTATAATTTCTGCTTGCTCCATGCCTCTTTTGTGTGATATTGCTATGATATTTATGCACTTCCATACACTTTTGATCATATTTGGACTAACCTATTAACTCAGTGCACACCAGTGCCAGTTTCTGTTTTCTGTTGTTTTTGTATTTCAGGTTTTCCCATTACGTAAACTGCCAGAAAAATTCCGGGAAAAATATATAAAAAATCAGCGTTCCGGAAGCTTCTAGGCGGCCAAAGTAGGGCCGGAGGGGAGCCACCAGGGCTCCAGGCGCCCTGGCCACGCGGCCCCCCTCCAGGCCGCGTCGGGGGGGCGCCTGGGCCCCCCTTAGCTCCCCTGGCGACCCCCTTTGGCATATATTTAACACCCGTCGAGGAAACCCTGATGCCAGACCCCTTTTCTCCAGACGCAATTCCGATCTCCGCCGCCATCGCCATCAAGCTTCGGGGGACCAGAATTCCTGTGCCGGCACCCTGCCGGGACGGGGAAGTGCCCCTGGATTCATCTCCATCGACGTTGCTTCCTCCCTCCATGATGCGGGAGTAGTTCCTCCTCGGGGCTGAGGTTCTTACCAGTAGCTATGTGATCAATTCTCTCTCCCATGATGTGATCTTCGTTGTGATCATAGGCTATGTTAATCTAGGGTGATCCCATGATATTTCCCCTTCCTCTATGTATTGGATTGATGTACTCACTTGTCTTTATCTAGTATAATCCCCGAGACCAAGGTGACCGCGGTCTATTGGACATGGATTAGAAAAATATTTTCATGAGTGATTCCCTCTCTTGTGTGTTGATTGAAGATTGAGAGTCTCTTGGTGCTTGTCTTTGACTATCCTTTAGATATGTTGTGGTGATTGTGGGACTCTCTTTGGATGGCCACGGTGACATTGGGAAATCCTTAGATTGAGAACTACGAACTTTGAGGTGTGCTTTTGTAGCCCTACATAATTCTCGTCCTCTCTTGACCAAGAAGGAATGACCTTCGGGTGCGTCTCCATTGCATGTTTTATGGGAAATATCATGTGATTCGTTTATGTTAATGTTGTAGGGAGTTGCCACTAGTGAAAGTATGAACCCTAGGCCTTGTTTCCACCATTGCAATACCATTTGTGCTCACGTTTACCACTTGTTTGCTTGCTGCACTTTTTATTACAGATTTATATTACTTTGCTTTGCCACTCCTATCATCCATATTTTACCATCTCTTCGCCGAACTAGTGCACCTATACAACTCCTAGTTGTATTAGGTGTGTTGGGGACACAAGAGACTTCTTGTATCGTAGTTGCAGGGTTGCTTGAGAGAGACCATCTTCAACCTCTACTTCCCTGAGTTCGATAAACCTTAGGTCATCCACTTGAGGGAAATTGCTGCTGTCCTACAAACATCTGCGCTTGGAGGCCCAACATAGTCTACAAGAGTAGAAGCGTGTGTAGACATCAAGCTATTTCTGACGCCGTTGCCGGGGAAGTGAGTGCTTGAAGGTATATCTTTATATCTTGCAATTAAATCTTTTTGTTTCTTGTTTTTATTTCACTAGTTATGTTTATGGAAAACCTTGCTATTTGATTGTTGCTTGTGGGAAGACGCCCCACACCTGTGGTGGTTGATCCTCCCCCTACTGAAATTGTGCCCTATAAAATACCAGCTGGTATTATCGATTATGTTTTGGCTAATCGTTATGCAGGAGACAGACATCCCGGTGAACACTTGCTATATCTGTCACAACTATGTTCATTATTTAAGCTTGCAGGTGGATCAAGGGAGTTTGTCATGAGGCAATTGTTCGCCGTATCACTTATAGATAAAGCTTCAGATTGGTATAAGCTTCTCGATAACTCGCACTTGCTTGATTGGCAAGAGCTTATGTCTCTCTTTTATACTAAGTTTTATCCTCTTCATGAAATTCATCGAGACAGGAACTATATCTATAACTTTAGGTCTCATGACGGAGAGAGCGTAGCTCAAGCTTGGGGGAGACTGAAAACATTAATGCTAAAAAGTCCTAACCATGGGCTCCCCAAAGATGCTTATGTGGAGAGTAAGAGTACCTTTTTGCATGTGGATCATGGTAACAATGCTTTATGTGATGCTTATATTGTTGAGTTTATTCGTGATCCCACTGAAAATTATTATGAGAAGGGAACATATGCTTATAGATATTTCAATAATATTAAGTTCCCTCTCTTTATGTTGAAGGTTTTGAAGCTGCACTTGTTTTGTCTTCCTATGCTTATTGCTTTGTGCTTCAATGAATTATTCTATTGCAATATTCCTATGCATAGGAAGCATGTTAGGCTTAAATGTGTTTGGTATTTGCTTCTTGATGCTCTCTTTTGTTCTACAACTCTTATTCCTACAAGAGCATCATTAAAGTCTTATGCCTAGCTTAAAGGCATAAAAGAAAGCGCTTTTGGGAGGCAGCCCACAATGAATAAAATTTTATTTTGCTTTTGTTGTGTCTTGATGTTGTTACTACAGTAGCATCATCATTGTATCTTTACTTTTCAGCTTTGTGCCAAGTGTAGCCTCTGATTGCAAGAAAGTTCAAAAGTTGTGACGTGCTGTCTAGGAAACAGATTATGTCCTTGGATAGAAAAATTTGTATAAAATCACCAGATCATCTTTTTGGCCTGAATTTTTTCGACAGCATGCTCTATACAATTGTCTTTCGGGCGTCTGTTCTGAGTTTTTTTATTAGAGTTGCAGAAGTGCCCCGAAAAAATCATTTACTACCTGCTGGTCTGTTTTTCACAGATTCTGTCATGTTTTGCCTTTTCTTCATTTTGCAAACCTTGAGCTTGCTTTTTCTTCGCAAAAACCTTTTGGCAATCTTGAGAAACAGTAGACCTTCAAGAATATCCTTATTTCCAGCAAGGAACAATTATTTTATTATGGGTATTAACCTCGCTAATCAGATTATGATGAGTTATGTATGAAGGGAGTTTTCAAGTGTGCGAGGGAAGATGATAAAAAGATTCAGGAGTGTCAAACGCTCAAGCTTGGGGATGCCCCCATGCACCCCCAAGAAATCTTCAAGAAGACTCAAGCGTCTAAGCTTGGGGATGCCCCCGTGCATCCCCTTCTCCATCAACATTATCAGTTCGTCTTTCGTTCCACTATATTTTTATCACTTCATGTGTTATGTGCTATGCTTGGAGCGTCTTGCTTTTAGTTTCCTTTTTAGTTTTCTTTAGCTTTTCATAACGAGTCGGAACTCAGCTTTCTTTGTGTGGGAGAGAAACACGCTCCACTTCAACCTAGAACATAACATAGAATTTTCATGTATATCCTTGTTGTGTGTGTTCTTTGTCTTTCAATAGCTACTATCATGTTTAGCTTTTAGTTTTCATGATTATTTTTCAAAGAGCTTTCGTTTAGTTGGTCGTTGGAACTCTCTTTATTTATCATGCTTATCTTATTAAGAGAGTTGGCTTCTGTTGCATTGGTCTATATGTCTATGATAAAAATGCTACGTGCATAATGGTGCTTAGTAGTTCATGTTTTCTTATGGTTAGTCTCAAATAGCTGGGGGGGTTCCCAATGTGTTATTGGAGGACCAACATGATTTGTTTGCCTATGATGTGGTATGGTTTAGTGATATCTTCCTTCAAGAATTTATTTTGATTGACTTGGCGTATGCTCACGCATATTTAAGACTGTAAAGAAAGTCTATCAAGCCTTGATGATCTTTTATTTCTGAGTAGCGATATAACTTCCATGCCTGATTCAATGTTGCTTTGTCGCTCTGCATGATTATGACCGTCATTGCTCTTTTAGTTGGTCGCTCCCAGTCTTTTGCTAACCTTCGCCTGTACTAAGCGGACTGACTGCTTGTGCATCCAAAATCCTTTAAACCAGTTATGCCATATGAGTCCACCATACCTTCCTATACATGGTATTTACCTGCCATTCCTAACGAAGACTTTCATGTACCATCTTGAAATTATTCAAAAAAGCATTCCTATTTTGTGCCTCTGTTTTAGCTCATGAGGAAGTAGTAGTTAATTCATGATCTTTTTAAGTTGGACAAGCTTCACCCCGGGATTGCATGTCTAATATGCAAACCCCTAATACGAGAAGGAACTGGCATAGAGTGCGCCCGGCTCATTAAAAAAATAATACAACAAACAAACCCTCCTTCACGCTTTGTTCATGAGAAATCAGAAAACTTTGGCAGTGGTAAACAAAGGAGATTAAGAGGATGTGATCGTCCTCGTGCGGGAGCCGTTCCTCGAAACTTGTCCAGCTCGAGAAGTAATTGAGTTATCTGCTAGCATTCCTTGACGAAATATGCATATCCCAAAAATAATTTTACCTCTGTTTTTAAAAACCAAGAGCTCTGGTACATGTTTAGTTTTTGTTTCCGACCACGGGTTTTCAACCTTGCCATCAAAAGCCACGGTTCGAGAGTCTCCACCTTCTTTAAGGCACCAACTATTGAGAGCATGATTGTCATTCTGAGTGTAATGTGCATTGTCCCAAAGTACCATTGTCTTTTGCATGATTATGATATCGTTTATTCTGAAATCATTGTATCTAGTCGTCACTTAAACCTTGGAGGTGCCCCTGCATTTATGTTTTGCTTCACTAAAGGGGGCAAGCGAGATATCACTTTGTCATATTTGCACACCATGCTCACTACAAATCTATTGAGTGTTTCAGTATCATATTGTAAAACTTTCAGTTCTTTGTGATTTTCTCATAAGGCAACTTAATTACTACAGATTCATTGTCTCAGTAAGCACTTGTCATGTGACTGTGAAAAGTTCTTATATGGTTAATAGCATGTCACCACAGAAATTATGCTTGTTATCATTTACCTACTCGAGGACGAGCAGGAATTAAGCTTGGGGATGTTGATACGTCCAAAACGTATCTATAATTTCTGCTTGCTCCATGCCTCTTTTGTGTGATATTGCTATGATATTTATGCACTTCCATACACTTTTGATCATATTTGGACTAACCTATTAACTCAGTGCACACCAGTGCCAGTTTCTGTTTTCTGTTGTTTTTGTATTTCAGGTTTTCCCATTACGTAAACTGCCAGAAAAATTCCGGGAAAAATATATAAAAAATCAGCGTTCCGGAAGCTTCTAGGCGGCCAAAGTAGGGCCGGAGGGGAGCCACCAGGGCTCCAGGCGCCCTGGCCACGCGGCCCCCCTCCAGGCCGCGTCGGGGGGGCGCCTGGGCCCCCCTTAGCTCCCCTGGCGACCCCCTTTGGCATATATTTAACACCCGTCGAGGAAACCCTGATGCCAGACCCCTTTTCTCCAGACGCAATTCCGATCTCCGCCGCCATCGCCATCAAGCTTCGGGGGACCAGAATTCCTGTGCCGGCACCCTGCCGGGACGGGGAAGTGCCCCTGGATTCATCTCCATCGACGTTGCTTCCTCCCTCCATGATGCGGGAGTAGTTCCTCCTCGGGGCTGAGGTTCTTACCAGTAGCTATGTGATCAATTCTCTCTCCCATGATGTGATCTTCGTTGTGATCATAGGCTATGTTAATCTAGGGTGATCCCATGATATTTCCCCTTCCTCTATGTATTGGATTGATGTACTCACTTGTCTTTATCTAGTATAATCCCCGAGACCAAGGTGACAGCGGTCTATTGGACATGGATTAGAAAAATATTTTCATGAGTGATTTCCTCTCTTGTGTGTTGATTGAAGATTGAGAGTCTCTTGGTGCTTGTCTTTGACTATCCTTTAGATATGTTGTGGTGATTGTGGGACTCTCTTTGGATGGCCGCGGTGACATTGGGAAATCCTTAGATTGAGAACTACGAACTTTGAGGTGTGCTTTTGTAGCCCTACATAATTCTCGTCCTCTCTTGACCACGAAGGAATGACCTCTGGGTGCGTCTCCATTGCATGTTTTATGGGAAATATCATGTGATTCGTTTATGTTAATGTTGTTGGGAGTTGCCACTAGTGAAAGTATGAACCCTAGGCCTTGTTTCCACCATTGCAATACCATTTGTGCTCACGTTTACCACTTGTTTGCTTGCTGCACTTTTTATTACAGATTTATATTACTTTGCTTTGCCACTCCTATCATCCATATTTTACCATCTCTTCGCCGAACTAGTGCACCTATACAACTCCTAGTTGTATTAGGTGTGTTGGGGACACAAGAGACTTCTTGTATCTTAGTTGCAGGGTTGCTTGAGAGAGACCATCTTCAACCTCTACTTCCCTGAGTTCGATAAACCTTAGGTCATCCACTTGAGGGAAATTGCTGCTGTTCTACAAACCTCTGCGCTTGGAGGCCCAACATAGTCTACAAGAGTAGAAGCATGTGTAGACATCATGCGCAGAGTGCGTTCTCTGCCGCCGACGTGCCGCACGGCCGTTCCGTCGAGGGCAGCCCGTAATCATCCCTCCCCTGCTGCGTTAGGCACGGGAATGGAACCAGTGCACCTCCTAGTCGATGCTCAAGCCCCTAAACCCGCCGTCCAGCCACTGCATCGCCGTAATCGCTCGTCGGACTTATCCCGTTCACTGCAACCGCCTCGGGCCGGCTATATAAAGCACCCCCGAGCTCGTTCTCGAGCCCGCACATCTCCACCATCTCCCTAGACCGCGCCCAGCCTCTGGAAGAGCCTCGAGGGGCCCTTCTTCCCCAACTCCGGCCAACTCCGTCCGCCTCGGGCTCCAGCAGCGTTCCCTCCGATGAGAGCTCCTCCGCCGCCGTCGACTCGAGCGTAGCACGCTGGCACCTACCTAAACCTAACCCCCACTCCAATTCGACCCCAGGAACTCTCCCCGACGAGGCCCACGACCACCCGAGCTGCCGTCCGCCGGAGACAGGGTCGCCGTCGACGTGGGGCTCGCCGGCGCTCAACTCCACCACCAATCGTCGCGGAAGATCACCAGGAAGCTGTACGTACCACTCCCCTCCCCTAACTCGCCGTGGATCGGCGTCGGCGACCACCGCAGCATCTGGCGCCGGCGCGACTCTGTCTCAGAGTTCAAACCCGACAAGTGGGACCCCTCGTCAGCCTCTCATCTCTCCCTGAACCGTTTTTCTGTAAAGCGCCTTCGGGCAAAGTACGTTTCCTTCTTCAGTTGGCGTACTGTGTACCGGTTCGCTTTTCTGTTTCTATTCTAGCCCCTGGAATTTTTCTGTTTCATTACAGATGAGTCCCTGGACAGAAACTCTAATATCTTTTTAAATAAAGATGATTTTGAGTTGATTCTTTTTCTGTCTAGTTTTTTGTCATATTTATGTGAAAAAATTTGGAGCAACTTTATTTGCACGTGAGGTATTTATGTTAGTATCCATTTGTTTGAATACGTAGATACCGAAGGACGTGACTGAGCCGCGAACCACACCGAGTTAGACTCCGACTACTCAGAACCAGACAAGCATGTTTGAACCTTTGATATGATGGATGTGTTGCATGTTTGCTCGAGTAGTTCTTTCCATAAGCATGGACATATAAGCATTTGTGTATGGTTATATTTCATGCAAGAAAGCTTCGGGTGAGCCCCGAATGGTAATGGTTGAACCACCTCGATCATGTGGTGACGTGATGGGTGGTATACTGGTATTGTTGGAGCATGCCAGCAGTTGGTTAACTTAGTATCAACGGAGATCATGTCGTGATTCCGTTCATCTCCTTTTGGTAATATAAGCCCTTTATGTGATGTCGCTCAGACGTCCGACTGTGGCATTCCTTTTATTTATAAGCTCTTTATGTGATGTCGCTCAGACGTCCGACTGTGGCATTCCTTTTATTTATAAGCCCTTTATGTGATGTCGCACAGACGTCCGACTGTGGCATTCTTTTTATTTATAAGCCCTTTGTGTGATGTCGCTCAGACGTCCGACTGTGGTCATTCTTTTTATTTATAAGCCCTTTATGTGATGTCGCTCAGACGTCCGACTGAGGCATTCTTGTTATTTATTTTTTTGCTATAAGCCCTTTATGTGGTGTCGCTCAGACGCCCGACTGTGACATGTTTTCATTTTATTATTCTCTCACGAGGCGTCACTCAGGCACTCGTTTGTTCTCCTTTTATTTATCTTATGAATTTCGGGAGGATTACCGCCCGACTTCTATTTTTCTTTTTTATAAAGAACACTAATATTATTAGCTGGTTGCTTTTTGCTAGAATACTCATATGTATCATGCTTTGCTTTTATTATATCTTAAGTCCGAACTGTCTTGCGAGTACATTCAAAGTACTCACCTGGCTTGTTGATTTGGCCAGATGTGGATGAAGGCGATCTCATGGATGAAGAGTTCGATAGCGAGTCCGACGTCTAGTGGAGTCCCTGTCAGTCTCTTGCGATCCTGGAATTGATCACTGTTATATAACCGCTTCCGCCTACCATCAAATAAATTCATCGGGTCTCACTCCGACACTCGATGAACTGTATTATATTGGAGTCACGTCACCCACTTCATTGTGACATAACCACCACCTTTTATTATGAGTTAGTAGTATGCCACCCTGCCTTTGTGTCATATCCGCCTCTATGTACTATATTGGCGCGCTTGTAATAAAATTGTTGAGCAACCCCAGCTCAACCTTGTATAATATTCAGTGTACTGGAATTCTGTATCAAGGAATTTTCTACCAGCAAGAAGTATTCTTCCTCGCTGGTTTAATAAAAAGGTCGGTCTTCCGGTAATTATTTTACTGAAAGACCGGTCCTGACAGGCCGGCCGGAAGGTTCAGATCTCGGCGCGCGCGCGGGGGCTCCCCTCTGCTCGGCTCGGCTCACCGGTCAATGCTGGGTATGAAGCGAGGTTGATGCGGAATGGCCTCCCTATGACGGGTGGAACCCGACTGGCAGAGAAAGAAGCTTGGAGAGAGTGCTCAACGTGCACCCCCGTGGCAATTTGCCTTATTTTTACGCTCCTATAAGTAAACAAACATATAATTACCCATGTGTAGTTACGGGTGACAATGCAAATAAATATAACAAATAATTATGTTTTAGCATTTTCTTTATCGACCAACCAGTGAAAAATTATTTCATATTACAATGTTGTAGTTCCTTCTTCACTTTGAGTCCTCGTTTGATATAGGGGGGTCGAGAGGGTTTCGAGGGGATTAACCCCGCGGGGCCCATAAACCTCGACAAACTCTAGCGACTCATTTGTTTCACGGGGTTTGCACAGCCCAACCCCTTCAAATCCCCTTCGATCCCCTCCTATCCACGTGTCTTTCAAGCCTCAAGGGCACCTGCAGGGCACGAGATGGGCGAGATGAACCGAGACAGAGCGTCGTCCTGCCGCCACCGAGAGGAGGAGTCCCGTTGCCGCCAGATCGTCGACGTCCTCCTCCGCCGGTTCTTCCCGAGGTAAATCCTCCCCTACAAACCCTAGGGCCATGGCTAGAGGGGGATTTGAGATTTCAAGGGGATTGGGTGGAAGAGGGGGATTCACCAAATCCACTGAAATTCCCTCCTCCCACAAAACCTCCTCAATCCCTTCCCGTCAAACGAGGCATGAAGGACTATAGCATTAGCAACTGGAGAAGTGATACGTCTCCAACGTATCAATAATTTTTTATTGTTCCATGCTATTATTTATGAAGTCTTGGATGTTTATTGGGCTTTATCATACACTTTTATATCATTTTTGGGACTAACCTACTAATCGAAAGGCCCAGTCCAGATTGTTGTTTTTTGCCTGTTTCAGGGTTTTGCAAAAAAGAATATCAAACGGAGTCCAAACGGAATGAAACCTTCGCGAGAGATTTTTTGGAGAAAATCACGCACGAGGGACTTGAGAACCACATCAGGGGATCAAGGGGTGGCCCACGAGGGTGGGGGCGCGCCCCCTTCACAGAGCGTGCCCCCTGCCTCGTGGGGC
>LR738712.1:836838868-836850119 GCA_902687465.1 Secale cereale | reverse complement strand
GGGGGGGGGGGGGGGGGGGCGCGATGGTTAACTCCTACCAACCTCCCCCCTAGGAGCATGCGTTGATTTCTTTGTTTTGATGACTCGTAGATTTTTGCAATAAGTATATGAGTTCTTATGACTAATGTTGAGTCCATGGATTATACGCACTCTCACCCTTCCACCATTGCTAGCCTTTCTTGTACCGCGCAACTTTCGCCGGTACCATAAACCCACTATATATCCTTCCTCAAAACAGCCACCATATTATTCCTCAAAACAACCACCATACCTACCTATCATGGCATTTCCATAGCCATTCCGAGATATATTGCCATGCAACTTTCCACCGTTCCGTTCATATGACACGCATCATATTGTCATATTGCCACGCATGATCATGTAGTTGACATCGTATTTGTGACAAAGCCACCATGCATAACTTTTCATACATGTCACTCTTGTTTCATTGCACATACCGGTACACCGCCGGAGGCATTCATATAGAGTCATACCTTGTTGTTGTAGTATCGAGTTGTAATGAAAGTGTGATGATCATCATTATTAGAGCATTGTCCCATGGGAGGAAAGGCTAAAGCTATAAAGCCCCTCCACAAAAAAAGGCCCAAAAAAAGGAAAAAAGGAAAAGAAAAGAAAAAGGGACAATTGCTACTATCTTTTTTCCAAACTTGTGCTTCAAAGTAGCACCATGTTCTTCAGTGTAGAGAGTCTCATGTTTAGTCACTTTCTGAAAGTGCAACTAATCCCCGGGTGGTTTTGGTAATTAATAACAACATATATATCATTGAACTAATATTTACTTGAGAATCATTTCAGAGAAGTTCGATGATATGGGTATGGAAATGTCTGAAGAAGTGGACCCCTCAAAATGCTAAGACAAGCATTGGCAAAAGCTCAAGACTCTATTTTTGGTTTAGTGATCAAAGATCACATTGAGTCCATAGGAAAAGCCAATACTATTAAAAGGGGATGAGGTTGTGTTGATGATCTGGTTGCTCAAGTGCTTGGTGAATTAGCTCCCTCAACTATCAGCACCCTTCACTACTTAACACACTCATAAGTAATCTCGGACAAACCGATTCTGCAAACTCAGTCCCACCGAGATGAACCACCTCAGTTATTCTTCCAAACCCTAATTTTTCGGTCCATCCGATTTTGAGTTTCGGTCTCACCGAAACTGGACTGCCAACCTTCTGTAACCAATTGACATCATATCGGAATATCCGAGTTGTTAATTTCGGTCCCACCGAGAATGGCAAGCTCCTACCTTTGACTCACATCGGACACACCAAGATGGTATTTTCGGTCCCACCGAAAATCCCAACGTTCACTATATTTGAACTTTCAGTCTGACCGAGTTTTCACTTCGGTCTCACCGAGATTGCTCAAATATGTGTGTAACGGTTGGATTTTGTGTGGAGGCTATATATACCCCTCCACCCCCTCTTCATTCGTGGAGAGAGCCATCAGAAAGTCTACCACTCCTACCATACACTTTCTGAGAAGAGAACCACCTACCCTTGTGTTGAGATCAAGTCATTCCATTCCTACCATATGAAACTTGATTTCTAGCCTTCCCAAGTTGCTTTCCACTCAATCCTTTCTTCCACCACAGCCATATCAGTGAGGAGAGTTGAGTGTTGGGGAGATTATCATTTGAAGCACAAGAGCAAGGAGTTCATCATCATCAACCACATCTATTACCTTTTGGAGGGTGGTGCCTCCTAGATTGGTTAGGTGTCGCTTGGGAGCCTCCGTCTTCGAGATGTGGAGTTGAACCAAGAAGTTTGTAAGGGCAAGGAGATCGCCTACTTCGTGAAGATCTACCCGAGTAAGGCTAGTCCTCCGTGGGCGTAGGCCATGATGGAATAGACAAGGTTGCTTCTTCGTGGACCCTTCGTGGGTGGAGCCCTCCGTGGACTCGCGCAGCCGTTACCCTCCGTGGGTTGAAGTCTCCATCAACGTGGATGTACGATAGCACCACCTATCGGAACCACGACAAAAATCTCCGTGTCTCCAAACTGCGTTTGATCTTCTCCACCTCTCTTTACTACATGTGCAACTTACTTTCCGCTGCTTATACTCTAGAATTGCATGTGTAGGGTGATACTTGAATTGATCATAATTGTGAAACTGCCAAAAACTGTTCATGATCTAAAGGCAGATTTTTTATATTGTCAAGTAGTCTAATCACCCCCCCTCTAGACATACTTTCGATCCTACAAGTGGTATCAGAGCTTTGGTCTCCATTGTTTTGGTTTTCATTGCAATTGGACTCCATAAGCTTGGTTTCACAACCTAGGAGAGTATGGCGTCTAGTGAGGGTAATTATCATAGAGGTCCTTACTTTGATGGTACAAATTTTGCTAGTTGGAAGCATAAAATGAAAATGCATATTCTTGGTCATAACCCAGCCGCATGGGGCATTATTTGTGTTGGTATGCAAGGTGATTTCTTCGAGGAAGGAAAAGTTTCGGATCGCGAAGCTACACCGGAAGAATTGCGGATGTTGCAAAACAATGCTCAAGCTTGTGACATTCTCTTCAATGCTTTATGTCCCGAGGAGTTCAACAAAATCAGCCGTCTTGAGAATGCTAAAGAGATTTGGGATACTTTGGTTGAAATGCACGAAGGTACTGAATCTGTGAAGGAATCAAAGCTAGATATTCTTCAAGGTCAACTTGACAAGTTCAAGATGAAGGATGGTGAAGGAGTCGCTGAAATGTACTCTAGGCTTGCTCTCATCACAAATGAGATTGCCGGCTTAGGAAGCGAAGAAATGACCGACCGATTCATCATCAAGAAGATTCTAAGAGCTTTGGATGGAAAATATGACACCGTGTGCACTTTGATCCAAATGATGCCAAACTACAAGACCCTCAAGCCAACTGAAGTCATTGGAAGAATTGTTGCTCATGAGATGACACTTAAGGATAAGGAAGAGCTTCACAACAAGTCAAGTGGCGCTTACAAAGCTACAAGTGATGCTCCCACCACCTCAAGTGACAAGCTAATTTCCAATGAAGAGATAAGCCTAATGGTTAAGAACTTCAACAAGTTTTACAAGAATAGAGGCAAAGAAAGAAGCTCAAAGTCTAGATCAAGAGATGAGTCACCTCGGAGAGAGAGAGAAGGAGTAGAGATGATCGTTATGAACGAAGACCCTCTCGGAGAAGCAAGGATTCGGAGAGGAAAGACAAGTCATCAAGGAGCTACACAAGAAGAAGACATCAAGCTCATGTAGGTGAATGGGTCTCCGGCTCCGACTCCGACAATCAATTCGATGGAAGCTATCACTCCGACTCCGACTACAGTCAAGATGAAGGTGTTGCCGGTCTTGCTCTCGTATCCTCCAACTCCAACTCCTACGACTTATTTGATTCACCAAATGAGGGAATTGGAAGATGCTTCATGGCTAAAGGCCCCAAGGTAACACACCCTGAATTCATTGACTTTGATAGTGATGAGGATGACTTGCTTGGTGAAGATGAGCTCTTGCATGATAAATCTAGTGAGCTTAGTAATGATGAAAATGCTAGTAGTCTTTATAGTCGAGAAGAGTCGAATGACAATGCTATGAAGGAGATTGAGCGTCTAACTAAAGAACTAAACACTCTTAAGTTAGCTCATGAAACAACTCAAGAAGATCATAGAGAGCTCCTAAGATCTCATGAGAAGCTACGCTTCGAGAAGCTCACTTTAGAGCAAGAACATGAGTTTCTAAAAGCGATCAATGACGATCTTCGAAAGAAGAGTTCTTCATATCTTGCCAAACGACTTCTCTTGTCTAATTTCTTGCCACCTATTAAGACTAAGCATGACAAATATAAGAAAAATTCTTCCTCTAGTAGTAACAATGACAATGTTAAATCAAATGTTGTTACTTCTAGTAGTTCTCTTGATTCCACTAACAATGTTTCAAGCCAAGTTACACTTGAGCAAGAAAATAGCTTATTGAAGGAAATCATAGAGAAAGGTGTCTACAAGAGTCTTGCCGGAAGCAAGAACTTTGAGGAGATTGTTCGCAAACAAGGAAGACACCGGAAGAATCAAGGGATTGGTTTTGAGCGAAAGTTCAACGCCGAAGGTGTTGAGTGGGAAGAAGGTCAATACCCTACTCCACAGTTTGTTTCACAAAAGGAGAAGTATGATCCTACTTCTTCCAATGTGGAACAAGCTCAAGATGACCTTCCACCACAAGACCACAAGCTAAAGGCCAAGGACAAGCTTCAAGAGGAAATTGATGCATTCATTGAAGCACCTCAAGCCATGGTCAAGTGGGTTCCCAAGGACACATCAAGTTCTACTTCGTCAAGCTCAACTACAACACCAAGGATTCCCATCAAGATGATGTGGATCCCAAAGAAGAAGAACTAGAAGGTTCTTGAGGGTGACTCCGCCAACAAACTTCACTCATATTCATTTTGGCAAGAACTTGTGCAATCAACTTCCACATCATGCACTAGTTCATGGAGTCACAAACCCTCTTGTTGGTAAGTCAAGGGACAAGGTAATCATTGCTTTCATGGACATCATCTTTTATGTACTTCAATCTATGTCTATGGATATTCTTGTTTGTTCCTTGTGGGACTAACCCATGTAGGTATTGAAAGTGCCCTAATCCAAAGGATAGCTCCCAACTCTTGATGATCAACATCAACATTGAGCATCCACATCTTCAACATCTACATGAAGTCTTCTACGACAACCCAAGGTTAGTTTGACCCTTTAAAAGGGGTTCTCACATCTAGGGGGAGCTTTGCTCTAAAAAAATTGAGCTAAAGCATCTCCAAATGATATGAACACATAAATGCTTTATGTAAAAGTGGTAACCCCACTTGTGCTTAAACGATGAGTATGACCTATGATCAAATGTTCTCATTTGGCTCCTAAGTCAATATACTCATATATAGATGACCTAGTCATCTACAAATTGTGTGCTAGTAGCTAGAGTATTGGTTGTGCATGTTTGACACATATTTCAGTTGCTATCTTATTGTGTGAGCATGTTGAATGCATGATTTTATCCATTCAAGGACATCCATTTGTTGTTTTGATTGTTTTGATTTTTCTGGCCAAATGGATGGACAAGAATGCCTAAGCACCTTCCCTAGCTATCTATGCTTTCTTGTCTCAAATTCTATTCATGCTCATATCACAACTTTGAACAAGTCATTTTCGGACCCTCCGAGTGAGGAGCACTCGGAGCCACCGATCTGTCTAAGGCTGACTTCCAAAACCTTCTAAGTCCATTTCGGTCTGACCAGCTTTTCCATCTCGGTCCAACCGAAACGCTTAGACTGATCTAGGTTTCATCTCGGTGAAACCGAGTTCAAAATCTCGGTCTGACCGATATGCGTAACTGCACAGCAGTTATACATTTCGGTGACACCGAGTTTTTCAACTCGGTCCCACCGACAGTATGGGGATATATATACCTGAGGGCTCCGCGCGATTTAACTCTTCAAACCGTTCGCCCCCAAGTCCCCTGCTGCCGTCGCCCTGGTCTACGGATCGTCGCCGTCGTCGCCTGTGCGCCCTCGCCGCAGGTCTCCGCCGCCGTCAACGGTAATCCTCTCCGCGCCGTTGCCGCCGTAGAGGGACTTCACCAAGTTAGGGTGAGTCCCGATCCCTTTCGTGCTCCCCATATGACTCTTGCACGAATGGCTTGCCATGAATCTATCCACGATTGAGATATTCCCTAAACATCAGATCAGATCCTTTAGTTTCGAGCGAAATTCTTAGGTTTAGGTTTCCACGGAACGCATCTCGGTGAAGCCGATTTTGAAACTCGGAATGACCGATTTGGCCTCTGGCCATTGCACTGCATCATTCGGTCTAACCGAGTTGTGCAAATCGGTGTGACCGAAACTTAGTTTCAGTGAAACCCTAGGTTATCGGTAGGACCGAAACCCATTTCGGTCTGACCGAAAGTGGTGTGTAGGCCTCTGTATACACTTCGGATTCACCGAAACTTAAAATCGGTTTGACCGAAATGCATTCTGTGAAAACTTAAAACTAAGTTTTGAACTCATTTTTTTTTTGCAAAAACCTCTGCAGTTGTGATAACTCTTCTACTCTGCCTATACCTTATCTTTTCACAGGTTGTCAGCCATGTCAGATGTCAGTGACAGCCAGAACAGGTCTGAGTCACCATTTGCAGAGATTCCAGAGGCAGATACCAGTCCTGAGGATAGTAGTTCCAGTGATGATGGTGAGAGGAGCACCCCCAGTGGTTTGCCTCCTGCAGCCACCAGAACCAGGAAGAAGAGAAATTCTGATGATGAGGACTCTGACTTCGTTGCTGAGGAAGTTACCTCCAAGCCCAAGAGGAATGTTGTTGCCAAAAGGCACCAAGGGCAGCAGTCGAGGAAAGGCACAAGCAAGGTCAAGCAGTCAGCTGTTGCAAAGAAGCTAAACTTGGAAGAGCCAGCTCCAAGTAAGGTGAAGAAAACTTCCAAGAGGAAGAGGGTAGTATATGCTGAACCTCAAGTTGATGCAGCTGCTGAAGAAGAAGAAGAAGAAGATGCACCCCAGCCTCCTCCTCAGAAAGCTAAGTTCATGGGTGATGCTATTCGGGCTCAAGCCTCTTCTAAGCCCAAGAAGCCTGCTCAAGCCAAGGCAGCTCCAGCCAAGCCCAAGAGAACAACCAGGAGCATTCCAGCTTCTGAGAAGAACAAAGGTGAGATGCCACCGTCTGAATCAGATGAAGAGCATGTGTTGCTTAAGCTCCGTCCTAAGTTGCCACTCCACAATGATGCTCATCCTCAAGCTGAGGACATGAAGGCAAGGAAGGATAAAGGTCTCAGGCTATGGAGACAGTCTGATCCATATGCTGTGAGGAGAAGGACTGCTGTGGACCCCAGATTCCACACCAGAGAGCAGCAGGACTTCTATGAGACCGTGCTGATGGATAAGAAGCCTATTGTTGCTGACACCAGGTATGTTGACTGGAAATACATTGACAGTGAAGAGCACCGAGATTTCTTTCCCCATGTGCATGAGAGCTTTACTGCATGTGGAGTTGCTGATTTTGTGGGTCAAGAGCTGACAGCTTGGAATGACGAGATGATCATGCAGTTCTACGCCACAGCCCACTTCTATCCTGATGGCAAGATCACCTGGATGACTGAAGGTCAAAGGTTTTCTTCGTCTGTTGAAGAATGGGTAGAACTTCTGAATGCTCCAGTGCAGAGAGAGGACGACATTGATGTCTATGGGACTCCTAAGAAGAGTCATGATTCCATGAAGAACATGTACAAGGAGATCCCCGCTGCAGATTTGGAAGGGTGGAAGCTTGGCTCAGTGTACTATCTCCAGGCAGGTCTGACCACCACTAACACTATTTTGAGGCATACCTTGATGCCCAAGTCTGGAGACCACCGCATGATTCGAGGCTATTCTATCAACATGCTGCACATTCTCGATGAGAAGGCACCTTTCAAGGTGATGGACTTAATGGTAGAGACCATTAAGAGGACTGCAGCTGACCAGAAGCGGTCATGTGGGTTTGCCCCGCAGATTCAGATGCTCATCAATGCCAAGTTTGGCACGGGCAAATTCATGTTGGATAGGAAGCACTTGCCACTGCAGCGAGAGCATGAGGACAACGTAGTTGTGATGGATGAGGAGGATCCAACCTCAGTTGAAGGACAAGCCAAAATCAAAGCTGCGAAGAAAGCTAAAGCTGACAAAGAGGCAGCAGCAGCAGCAGCTAAACCAAAGAGCTTCGGAGAGCAGATTCTTGAAGCTACCCAGAGGATTGAACAACGCCTGGCCAGCATTGAGCAATCTCAGGAAAGCCTAGAGAGGATTGTTGAGGACAAGATCCACGCTCTGGACGTGAAGCTGACAGAGATTCAGGTGTCCGTCAACAAGCTTGAGGCAGACATGGAGGAAGCAAGGCAGGAGAGAGCAGAACTCATGCAGGATGATCTAGTCCAGGACTCTCATCGCCAGACTGCTCAGGTTCCCAGAGGATCCAGATCTGCAGCTATTCCAGTGACTGACTCCAGGGCTACCACTTCAGCACCAGCCACAGCTCCAGCAGTTACTCCAGCTCCAGCATCCACTCCTCCAGCGCAGACATCAGCAGAAGTCTTCGCCGATGCCGTCATTTCTACTCCGACATCTACCCAGACGGGAGCCGCCAGCAGAGCCCGCAGTGACGCTTAGCTCTATACCTTTTCGAACTTTTTGGTAACTTGTTGCCAAAGGGGGAGAAATTGTATAGATCATAGGGCTTCGAGAGAGAGAGTGCTCTTTCGTTCTTTTGCCGGTTTCTTTGAGATACATTGGTTTCTTTTGGTCTTTCGAAACTTTCAGTGTGCTTGCTACTACGTTTGATGCTACCTTAATGAGTGCTTAGTCATACTATGCTTTAATGTGTGCTTAATGCTTATCATATGCTATTCCTTATTGTATGGCTATTTACTCTTGTCTTGGTGATTGAGTGCATGTTATTCATTCTTATCATTTTGTGCGCTCCACCAAGATGTATGTGACATGGAAGAGTGACCCATAATCCTAATCGATTGTGCATTTGCATTCAAACGCAAATTTTTAAATAATGCACAAATTTAGGGGGAGCTCTTGTTTATCACATACTTCTCAAAGCGACGATTTTATTCATTGATCATATCTTTTGTCGAAGCTTTGATCTATATGTTGTCATCAATTACCAAAAAGGGGGAGATTGAAAGTGCAACTAATCCCCGGGTGGTTTTGGTAATTAATAACAACATATATATCATTGAACTAATATTTACTTGAGAATCATTTCAGAGAAGTTCGATGATATGGGTATGGAAATGTCTGAAGAAGTGGACCCCTCAAAATGCTAAGACAAGCATTGGCAAAAGCTCAAGACTCTATTTTTGGTTTAGTGATCAAAGATCACATTGAATCCATAGGAAAAGCCAATACTATTAAAAGGGGATGAGGTTGTGTTGATGATCTGGTTGCTCAGGTGCTTGGTGATTTAGCTCCCTCAACTATCAGCACCCTTCACTACTTAACACACTCATAAGTAATCTCGGACAAACCGATTCTGCAAACTCAGTCCCACCGAGATGAACCACCTCAGTTATTCTTCCAAACCCTAATTTTTCGGTCCATCCGATTTTGAGTTTCGGTCTCACCGAAACTGGACTGCCAACCTTCTGTAACCAATTGACATCATATCGGAATATCCGAGTTGTTAATTTCGGTCCCACCGAGAATGGCAAGCTCCTACCTTTGACTCACATCGGACACACCGAGATGGTATTTTCGGTCCCACCGAAAATCCCAACGTTCACTATATTTGAACTTTCGGTCTGACCGAGTTTTCACTTCGGTCTCACCGAGATTGCTCAAATATGTGTGTAACGGTTGGATTTTGTGTGGAGGCTATATATACCCCTCCACCCCCTCTTCATTCGTGGAGAGAGCCATCAGAAAGTCTACCACTCCTACCATACACTTTCTGAGAAGAGAACCACCTACCCTTGTGTTGAGATCAAGTCATTCCATTCCTACCATATGAAACTTGATTTCTAGCCTTCCCAAGTTGCTTTCCACTCAATCCTTTCTTCCACCACAGCCATATCAGTGAGGAGAGTTGAGTGTTGGGGAGATTATCATTTGAAGCACAAGATCAAGGAGTTCATCATCATCAACCACATCTATTACCTTTTGGAGGGTGGTGCCTCCTAGATTGGTTAGGTGTCGCTTGGGAGCCTTTGTCTTTGAGATGTGGAGTTGAACCAAGAAGTTTGTAAGGGCAAGGAGATCGCCTACTTCGTGAAGATCTACCCCGAGTAAGGCTAGTCCTCCGTGGGCGTAGGCCATGATGGAATAGACAAGGTTGCTTCTTCGTGGACCCTTCGTGGGTGGAGCCCTCCGTGGACTCGCGCAGCCGTTACCCTCCGTGGGTTGAAGTCTCCATCAACGTGGATGTACGATAGCACCACCTATCGGAACCACGACAAAAATCTTCGTGTCTCCAAACTGCGTTTGATCTTCTCCACCTCTCTTTACTACATGTGCAATTTACTTTCCGCTGCTTATACTCTAGAATTGCATGTGTAGGGTGTTACTTGAATTGATCTTAATTGTGAAACTGCCAAAAACATTGCATGATCAAAAGGCAGATTTTTTATATTGTCAAGTAGTCTAATCACCCCCCCCCCCCCTCTAGACATACTTTCGATCCTACACTTTCATATACTAGTAGGAATTTTCGTTATAGAACTTGGCTTGTATATTCCAACGATGGGCTTCCTCAAATGCCCTAGGTCTTCGTGAGCAAGCAAGTTGGATGCACACCCACTAGTTTCTTTTGTTGAGCTTTCATTCATATTTAGCTCTAGTGCATCCGTTGCATGGCAATCCCTACTCACTCACATTGATATCTATTGATGGGCATCTCCATAGCCCGTTGATACGCCGAGTTGATGTGAGACTATCTTCCTCTCTTTTTGTCTTCTCCACAAGCACCTCTATTCCACCCATAGTGCTATGTCCATGGCTCATGCTCATGTATTGCGTGAAAGTTGAAAGGTTTGAAAGGATAGAGTATGAAAACAAGTGCTTGGCTAAAATTGGGGTTGTGCATGATATGAATATTTTGTGTGATGAAGAGGGAGCATAGCCAGACTATATGATTTTGTAGGGATAACTTTCTTTAGCCATAGTCTTTTGAAAAGACATGATTGCTTTGTTAGTATGCTTGAAGTATTGTTATTTCTTATGTCAATATAGACTTTTATGTTTAATCTTTCAGATCTAAACATTCATGCCACAATTAAGAGAATTACATTGAAAAACTATATTGGTTAGCATTCAACATCAAAATTTCTTTCTTTATCATTTACCTACTCGAGGACGAGCAGGAATTAAGCTTGGGGATGCTTCATACGTCTCCAACGTATCTATAATTTTTTATTGTTCCATGCTATTATTTATGAAGTCTTGGATGTTTATTGGGCTTTATCATACACTTATATTATTTTTGGGACTAACATACTAATCCAAAGGCCCAGTCCAGATTGTTGTTTTTTGCCTATTTCAGGGTTTTGCAGAAAAAGAATATCAAACGGAGTCCAAACGGAATGAAACCTTCGCGAGAGATATTTTTGGAGAAAATCACGCACGAGGGACTTGAGAACCACGTCAGGGGATCAAGGGGTGGCCCACAAGGGTGGGGGCGTGCCCCCCTTCCCAGGGCGCGCCCCCTGCCTCGTGGGGCCCCCGAGCACCCCCCCCCCCC
>LR738712.1:836803408-836838687 GCA_902687465.1 Secale cereale | reverse complement strand
CCCGGTGTCCTCCTTCTTCCTATATAAGTCTACCTGCCCCGAAACCTTCGACAACAGAGAGAAAACCCTAATTCCACCGTTGTAACCTTCTGTTCCCGTGAGATCCCATCTTGGAGCCTGTTTCGGAGCTCCACCGGAGGGGGATCCATCACGGAGTTCTTCATCATCGTCATCATCGCCCTCACCATGAGTTGTGAGTAGTTTACCACAGACCTTCGGGTCCATAGCTAGTATCTAGATGGCTTCTTCTCTCTCTCTGGATCTCAATACAAAGTTCTCATCGGTCTTCGAGGAGATCTATTCTATGTAATCTCTTTTTGCGGTGTGTTTGTCGAGATCCGATGAATTGTGAGTTTATGATCAAGATTATCTATGAAAGATATTTGGTTCTTCTCTGAACTTTTTATGTGTGCTCATAATATCCTTGCAAGTCTCTTCGAATTATTGGTTTGGTTTGGCCTACTAGATCTATAGTTCTTGCAATGGGAGAAGTGATTGGCTTTGGGTTCACTCTTGCGGTGTCCTTTCCCAGTGACAGTAGGGGCAGCAAGGCACGTATTGTATTGTTGCCATCAAGGATAAAAAGATGGGGTTTATATCATATTGCTTGAGTTTATCCCTCTACATCATGTCATCTTGCTTAAGGCGTTACTTTGTTCTTATGAACTCAATACACTAGATGCATGCTGGATAGCGGTCGATGTGTGGAGTAATAGTAGTAGATGCAGGCAGGAGTCGGTCTACTTGTCTCGGACGTGATGCCTATATACAATGATCATGCCTAGATAGTCTCATAATTATTCGCTTTTTTATCAATTGCTCGACAGTAATTTGTTTACCCGCCGTAGAATATCGCTATCATGAGAGAAGCCACTAGAGAACACTATGGCCCCCGGGTCTATTCTCAACATATCAATCTACATCTAACTTACTTTTATTATTTTTATTTGCTATTCTTATAAACCAAAAATACCAAAAATATAAACTATCAGATCTCACTTTCGTAAGTGACCGTAAAGGGATTGACAACCCCTTATCGCGTTGGCTGCGAAGTTCTTATTTGTTTGTGCAGGTGCGAGGGACTCGCGCGTGGTCTCCTACTGGATTGATACCTTGGTTCTCAAAAACCGAGGGAAATACTTACGCTACTGTGTTGCATCTCCCTTTCCTCTTCGAGAGAATAGAACGCAAGCTCGAGAAGTAGCAAGAAGAGTTCCCTCCTTTAGAGCTTCGACCACCTCTACACTGTCAGACTTGATGTCTATCTTGCTACATCCAGCAGTATGGGCAAGATTCATTCCAAATCTTACTGCAACAGACTCTGCTGTGAATGAATCAAAGCATGTGTCTATTTTTTCGTTTCCAGCATCAATGAACTTGCCGTTGTGATCAGACTGCTCCTACTGATCCTTCAAGTGTACCCATATCAAATCCAGCGTCCACATTCAATTTAGCATATTCGTACCTTGGTCTACTCCACCCGTCTACCTTGTGTTTAGCTTTGGGCGTACAAGAGATAATGTAGTTTTCCACGTCCTCTCACGACCAAACTGATTTGAGCTGTTGTTTGGGTGATTCCATGAGTTAATTTCCATCGTTCATACCACAGGCACCATGCTACAGTCGCTACAGTTTCTCGTAATTTGGAAGGCCCAAGATATGAACTTCATGATTCTTCAAACACAACAAGTGTTCAAGTATTACTTCTCCAACCCGGTCCACCCCGATGCCCTGTTTGATGATATCATCCACGCCTAGCAGTTTTCACACATCGGCAACTAGCTTGCATTCAAACAACAAATGTTTGATGTTGTCCGGTCCAAAGTTGCATGTTGGTGCGTGGAGACCCTCTTGCATGACACCTCCTCGTTCCCCGCAGAGGAGGCCAAGACAAGACATGGGTTTGCCCACTGCGACGGGCTCGTGCTCCTGCCCGCCAAGGATACCGTGCGCGTGCTCAACCCAGCCACAGGCTGAGTCCTCGAGCTCCCTTGGAGCCAACATCAATGTGCCGCACCGGCACTTGGTGGCACAAGGACACCAAGCGTTCGGCTTCGGGCGCGACCAATACTCCAATGCCTACAAGGTCGCTCGCTTCTTCTACCGTGAAACGCGTGCCATGGGTGGCCTTGGGATGGAGGTGTTCACTATCGGAAAGGACCAATACTGGCGTGAGATGGCCGCACAACCACCGTACCTGTTTCTAGTAGGACGGATTGCGACCTTCTTCAAGGGTTCCCTGATTTGGACAGTTGACCAGTACTCACTTATGTATGACTGTGATCCCTCGCTTGTACCTGATCATGCAAGTATGACGTGCTTTGTCCGGTTTAGTCTTGAAGACAAGTCATTCAGCATCATGACGGGTCCTCCATGGTTTGAAGGGGGCGACTATTTAGAATCCAGATTAGCTAAGTTGAACGTGAGCTAGCTGTCCATCGTCTAGGGCCCAACTATGAATTTGTTGAGATATGGATGTGCAATGATGCGGAAAGCAACAACCCGCCACAGTGGGAGCAGCGCCATGTTTTCAACTTCCGGGCTTTTGTTCGTCTGATAGCTACATTCGACGATGAGATAGTGTACCAAGACGGATCATCGTATCTCTGGCGTCAAACTCATCAAGGAAATAATTTTATGGTTTGTATGACTGACTTGGAGTATCGTAACCCCGACATGGGCACACTTGTTGAATACTCATGGGGGACCATTGAGGACTTTGATGTAATCTTTTTCATTCCTACCCTAGTTCAAATCTAGTTAGCCGTCTTATTGTTATGTAATCAGCAAGGACAATCATTGGTATTTTAACTAAATATAGTTGTTTGCACATGGTAGATTTTATATGAACTTTGACTTGATTTCATAAGGGCTTGCATGATGAGATGCTTCAGTTAACTAGGTCACTCTAATAGTTTTTGCAAAAGTATTGTAAGTTATTTGTCAAACGCACGCTACTGTTCGAAAAGAAGAGGCACCCACATACTTAATGGAAGATCGGTGTTTTGTTTCTTCTTTTTTACAATCCATGGATTAATGTTATTGAATTGTTTGAGTTTGAACATGAAAATTTCAATTATATCCATACGAAGGTGAAATTGAAAAGGAGCTCATATGTACAAACATAAGAGAAATATAAGAGAGAATTAATATAAGGTAACAAGTTTTAAGGAATCAGACATAGTAGTACACTCCAAAACCTCTAAAACCCTTTGGAGGTTGCCACATAAGATTTGCTATCTTTGAAGGTGTTGCATAACCCCAAATGCCTCTTTCTTAAATCTACCAAGGCCCATAGCCCTAACAAACAACCGGCTTCCCAACCTGATTCCTCCAAAATTGATTCTATTATAAGTGAACTGCCAGAATTGATTCTATTAAATGAACTGCGGGCCAACCAAAGTCAGAATCGGTGAAATCGCTGATTCCCGAGCTTCTTTGTTGCTTCCTGCACTCACTTGACATTTTTACAGATTTTTACCACCTCTCAAACCATTCATCCCTCTCATCCCCTCCCTCATTTTTCCCATCTGATTGTGGCGAGGCACACATGCCCTACCCCCCGCCGGCACCCATAGCAGCCGGATCTGAATTCCTCCGCCTCTCCGACCTCTGTGCACCATCCTCCCTGACGGAACCTCATGCGCCCTCTACCGTCCCAAGGTCGACCAACACCCCAAGTAGAACTGCTCCTCTACTATCGTGATTGAGAAGTTGCCATGTTATTTGTCTTTTTTTTTTCTCTTCTCTGATGGACATTTGTTCATATCATGTGTGTTTTCTCCCGGTGAGAATGTGTATGTATGTATGTATGTATGTATGTATGAATTGGAAGATTTGTGAGCTGTTCAATGAGTGTGATTAGTTTTGCATGTTTGTTGACCAACGCATTCGGGGCGTTGCAAATATTTCACAATACTTCTGATATTCTAAAAGAAGGATAAACAATAGTAAACTTCTGATTCTCGAAATCTATAGCCACAGCTGATTCTCAGGAATCCAAGCCACAACTGATTCTTAGGAATCTGTAGCCCAAACAAATGGGAGCTAAAGGGGCTGCCAGACCCAAAAGACTCATCGTTAGAAACTCCTCAGGCTGCAGACATGACGGATACTTACTGTGCCATCATTCCGAATTTCAACTTCCGTACTCCAAGAAAAGAATTACTAACATAACTGGTTTCCAATAAAGTAGCCCTAGAATCAGACTTGCCATTGCCATCATTCCACATTTAAGCCCAAGAAAAGAAGAAACACAAATTTTGAAGAAATGATCAACGGCCAAATAGCAGATTTCCTTCACAAAGAAATCAAATCATTTCCGAGGTGAGAAACAATAACTTACGTCAAATGCCGGTGTCAACTTGCCCAACACGGGTGGGCAAATCCTGAGCGCGAACCGCAGGGCACGAGCCTTTGTACAATTAACCAACACATGCAAGACATCGTCACCTTCATTACCAAAAATAATGCAAATTAATTGAACTTTCAACCACAAGAGATCAACAAAATTTTGGAAATGCGGTACGTAGAGCTTCTCGGTACATGGATCACTGGCTGCTATGGTTGAGCTCTGTAAAATCACATGGAGAAGTTAATCACAGCAAAATTAATCTTTGCCTTCATGACCACAAACATTGCAAATAAATTGAACTTTCAAAAAACAAAAGAACAGAGAAAATATTGCAAATGCCATGGGTAGAGCTTCTAGGTACATGGATCGCTATCTGCTAGGACAAGCCCTATGCATGTTCTGTAGAATCATATAGAGAAATTAATCACAACAAAATGGTATCTCCAAGGCTATTACCACAACTGCAACAACAACCCAGCACAAAACAAAGAATGTTGACTGCACACTAATACATACAAGAAACAGAGGCTCGGGCAAACAGAACAAAACCCGTCACGCGCAAAACTTAGCCAAAGGGCGAGGCGACAGGTCCAGCGCCGGCGAGGGCGTCGGACCGCTTGATGCTGCCCATGCCGCAGATGACACAGCCTGGGGCCGAGAGGGCGGAGAACTTGGCGCCGCAGAGGTCGCAAACATCGTGGCCGATGGTGGAGAGGCGGCTGAGGGTCACGGCACAGAACTGCGAGGGGTCCTCGAACGGGTCGATGGACTTGTTGGTCAGCCCCCGCTGGACGCACATGTCGATGAGGCTCTTGAGCTCATCCTGTTTGGTCGGCGGCGCCTTGGAGTAGAGCAGGTCCAGCATCTGCTTGGCATAGGCGAAGTTCTGGACCTCCATGTTGCGCTTGATGGCGGTCCGGATGCAGTTGATCCGGTGCTTGGCCTGGATGGGCAGGGACGCCAGATGCCGAGACAGCCTGCCCATCTCCTCCTTGGCGCTCAGCGTGCCAGCTCCCTGGACTCTTTGCAGCCGAGCGATTTCCTGCACGCACAGAAGTCATTTCACGCAAAAAAATAAGCAGCAGAGAGCAACCTGAACTTTGATGACAGATAAAAATGATTATTACCTGTAGCAATGAAACGGCGATCTTGTACTGCGCACAGATAGTAGCCTGCGCTTTGATGTCGGCTTCACGTGATTGGTCCTTGGCGAGGGCCAAGAATGCTTCATCCAAACAATTTAGTGCATCCGTGAGCTGATTCTGCTCAAGATGTGCAAGACCCATCCTGTAGCATTCTGCAGCAGGAGCGCCACGGGGTACCTGTAATCACGGATAAGGGTGTCAGCTGAAGCTATGCCAAGTCCATCAGATAAAGTGTCTAACAAAAGGTAGAGTAGAGTAGAGTACCTGGCCAGGACGCACGGCTTTAGGCGCTGGGGGCTGAGCAGCTTGCTTTGCCGCTCCTGGACCCTCGAGAGCACTGAGATCAATTGGTTGCGAAGGAGTAGGAGCAGCAGGTTGAAAGCCCTGTGGCTGTGAAGGAAGAGCCTGGCTCTGTGGAGGTACACCACCATCAGGTAGGCCAATTGGGTTCATAGGAATGCCTTGCTGCTGAGGGAACTGGCCTTGTTGCTGAGGGAACTGGCCTTGCTGTGGCCCCTGTGGCGGCACCCCACCATCTGGAAGACCAACATTGCCCATCATGTTTTGAGTAGGTACCGGTCTGCCGACGTTCATCCCAGACTCAGGATTGGCCATTCTTTGCAGGATTGCTCCTGGAGGAGGCAGTCGATTCGCAAGTTGCTGTGATGGAACGGTGTTCTGGAAGAAGTCCTCAGGAATAGGTCCAGCTGTCACTCCCAGGCCTCCGATAACAGGACCCGTGCCGCCGGTCGGCGCTTGTGGTGGCGCCACCAAAGTATTTGTTCCAAAGAAATCGACTGCGCCACTCGGCATTGCTGGAGCAGCAGATGGTGCTGGGCCTGCTGGCTGACTGAATTCGTGTGGTGTTCCAGACGACCTTGTCCTACTGATCGGAGGAGCCATCAAACCTAGCTGTTTCGTGGCCTCTTTCAGTTTGTTAACATCAACAGCAGGTGCAGCAGGCTTATCACGTATCCTGATTTGTATCCTTTTAGTCTTCGACGTTGACTCGTCCTCATCACTGCTTCCAGCATCAACAACACCATACAGAGTCTTTTTAAACTCCTCCGCTGCTTTGGCCTGTTCATCTGCAGAAGCAATTTGAACCCCTAGCTGCCTGGCCAGACTATCACCAACTGAATCACCAGCAGCATTTGCTTTGTTTTTCAGTGCCAATTCAGAAGATGCCGGTTGCCCATTCTCACTACTGGCCGCCGCCATAGCTTTAACCAAGCTCTTTTCGCTTACTTCCACTACGTTACCCCGGCCCTTCATCACACCCAAGTAAACACCGATATGATCTGCAATAACAGATGGGATGGCAGCATCAGTTGTTCTCATGTAGGGCATCACCTCTCCTGCAAGCTCCCACTGAGGAATACTCTTCATGCTGGTAGGTGTTTTGATCTCCCAGTTCCCTCCTGCCCATTCCGGGCCTTTAGGCACCATACTTTCAGCAGCAAAATTGGCAAAGACACCTTGCGTCCATCCAGTTGAACGAACTCTCAGTATTCTTTCTAGATAACGTCTCAGCTCAGGATCTGTACCAGATTCCTCCAACTTTTGTGCAAGGCGTCGCAGGGCACTAGGGTTCAGGTGACATATAAACAGATCCAGCATGCTTTCATGATCTGCAATAGCCTCAAATGTTTCTTTCGCACTGTCAAACTGACCATACCTGAAAAGGAATGCATCAACTATTTACGCTCTGAATCATGTAGACTGTTACTCTGAGGAAATTGGGAATAAGGAAAATAAGAACAGTCCTTACAAAACATAAATTTATCTAATGGTATTTAAGGAGCAAGAAGGCAATCATTAAGATTATGTTAATTAGCACAGGGCATACACAACAAGTGATTGCTATGTAAAATATTATCTCCACTAAAAAAATATAAACATTATCCAAACACAACAGATCACCCATTATCCAAATATAAAACAGGTTATGGCTAGCTAGTTTTGCGATTGGGGCAGCATGCACACTAGTCAGAACTTTTCAAGCAAAATTAACTAGTATGGATTCTGTCTGGACTCTGGAGTAGCAATGTGGAAGCCAAGCCAAGGATATCTTTGAAGTTCCATATTCAAGATGATGTCTAGTGTCTCTAAGCGATTTCAGTATTTGTCTAGGATAAACTGTTACTCTGGGTAATAGAACATCACAGGATCAATTCAACCATGTTTTCAGGGAGGTTGACACCTATTCTGAAAGTTCAATGTCTCTAGAGTGTGTCTGGAGCCGAAAAAAGATTTGCATTTGGTTGGTGTAGAAGTAATGACAGCTTGTGATACAGGAAAAAAATAAAACAGTATTTGCAATTTAGTCATATGAGTGGAGAGGATATCTTTTTTGTAGATCAAAGTTAGAGATGATAGCTGACCGTACTTAATGCATGCGTAGCCCAACTCTCGGAAACGCTGGAACAGATGAGAAGTGGGAGGGCACTGAGGATAATCTCTGGAACGCAGAAACTCGTCTTTCAAAATCGATAAAGCAGCAGAGAACCGGAGAGCTTTGATGGCGTAATTGCAGCGCATGATCTACCACAAGTTGCAATGAAGTATTAGATCAACGAGAGAACAACGAAGGAAACAAAAGATGGTGAAGGTTAAGCTCACTTGTGTAAACTGAGGTCCTGCTTGAGATAATGATACAGCAAGGTCTCCACAGACAGGGGGTCCCTTAGATAATATGTCCAGGGACTTGGGAGTAACACGCAGACTATCAAACCTGCAGTGAATGAGAGAACATAAATGGGTAAATCATGGACATCCAGTTAAATACAAAAACTATGCAAAAATTACTCTGATCAGAAGTTTAAAACATAAACGAACAACCAAATGACAGTGCATGATTACTAAATGCTACTCCCTCCGTTCCCAAATATAAGTCTTTCTAGAAATTCCAACAAGTGACTACATATGGAGCAAAATGAGTGAATCTACACTCTAAAATATGTCTACATACATCCGTATATTGTAGTCCATTTGAAATGTCTAAAAAGACTTATATTTAGGAACGGAGGGAGTACAACACAAGTAACTCACTTGTGTACTGAAAAATGAGTACAGCAAAGCAAAAAAAAAAAAATTACCTCGATGTTATTTGGTATAGCACTTCTGAAAGATCGATTTTTTGTGTAAAGTGTTGCTGCATGGTAGCAAAACCAATAAGAAGAGGTTCAAGAAGACCAACTAGACAGCTTCTTATTTCCACACCCTTTTTCTGTCTTGGATTTATATCTGTTGGATTCACAAGCAGCAGACGGTCGTTCAAGGCACCAAGCAACACTGCATGCATAAAGATGCATATGGTTAAGTCCAGCACAAACTCATAGGACTAACAAGAAAACAATAGCACGGAGCATGGTAACAAACTGGGAACATAATACAAATGCTAGGTTGATTATTTAAATGATAAAAAAAGTAACTTATGTCATCATAACAAAAAAGAAGTCTGGGAGTAACTGTTACCAGAACGAGGGAAGCTAGTGGAAAGGATTGATCGAACTTTGTTGTCCCATCCAAGCATACTTATTGCAGTTGCACTTGAGAAGATGAGCGCTGGTCCAACCCACAACATTGACCGATAGTATGCAGTAGTTAAGTGCTCAACAAAACATGATTAACAGTTTAGGGCAAGACAAGACATAAGCTATCCAAGTTTGAGTAACAACATAAAGAGCGAGAGTATCGGAAAACTAGAATGATTAAAGGATATTGATGGGAGACCACGATCATATTTGGTTGAGCTGCTTGAAAGTATATCAAGATCAGCAGAGGCAATTAGTACCCTTTGGTTTGTCAATATTCCGGCAACAGGACCTCTCAAAGTTGTCTGCCAGTGGACCTGCATATTAGATAAATTTCATTAAGAGTACGCACGTCAAATGCAGTCAAGTAACTGAATGCCCATAATGCTGGTGGTGAAACTGAATGCTTGTTTTAGACAAGTTTCAAAAGGGTACTAATCAAAGGATGTCCATAATGCCCATAGTAGATTAATATTTTAGACATGAATCAATGCATCATTTGAATATCAGTTACGCCAAACTACTCGAGGGAACCCATCCAAGAACATCTTTAGAAAATGTATCATAATTTTGTGAACCCCATCACCAAGAACGGTCACTAACTTCATTTTGGAAGACTGTTTACGGAACCCTAGGAGTGAATCAATATAAATAAAGCACCTGAAGAACAGTTTCGTTTGGCTTTAACTTGATAAACTTCTTTCCATCAGTTTTTGTGGTAATAGATAGCCCATTGTCTGTAGATAACCTATAACCAGTCAGGAGCTTCGCCAGTCCAATATGTTTTCCTGAGATCACATACAACAAGGATGATTCTGCAAGGAGCAATGCGTTAGTCAGCAATAGTTCACCTGAGTCCACTAACATTAATATCTCAAATAGGTCACCCCTAATAACATATCTTTCTTTTTTGTTGAAAGGAGAGAGGCAAGATGGCAGGACAATGTACCTTGTGGAGATGAAAATATGCGATCGACCTCGGATTCAAAAGTAAACTGCATAGGACCTTGTTTTTGTGTTGGATTAGCAGTAGGATTCTCAGCAAATGTGTTTTCTTCTTCTTCGAGCACGGCAGCATTATTTTCAAGAGCTTCCTTCGTGGCTATTGGTTTGAGATTATAAAGATTCAGGCTAGTTCTGTCTTCCTCCAGAATAGCATATTGATTATCATCCGGTCCCAAAAAAGTAGCATCTCGACCTAAGAAAGAGCAACACATACCAGGGGTCAGCTAATCATGTAGAAATGTCCTACGCTGGCAATTAGATACAATATGTCACAAAATGGAAAACCTTTTATTGAACTTCCTTTGCTGTTTACTGTCTGTAAATCAGTCTGCTCCCAGTAAAGAACAACTTCATGCGCCACTCCACTTGGACCACTTAATTCAAACACAACTAGAAACATATGCTGCTTTGGGCTATATGAAATAAACTTGGGGTGGCATTCCATATTTGAGGGAATCTGGGAATAGGGTGCATGGGAATTATAAAACAGAGAACGAACAAAATAAACAAGAAAAAGTTGCACCATTGTGCAATAAATACCGTAGAGTAAAGCTTCTTATAGAGATTATCGGCTCCAGATGATAGATTATGGGCCATCAGGTTAAATCCATCCAAGTAGAAAGCTCTAACTGGATACTGAACCACACGGTTCTCCTGGTTGAAGAAGTTCAACTCCAGATGGAATGGCTGCAGTTACAAAACTAGCAAACTGGTTAGAGAGTAAAATAGCAGGTAAGCAAAAACGTTGAATGTTATAGCAGTCACCTGACAAACAGGAATATCTCGCAAAAGGTTGCTAGGATCTGAAATAGTAACAAGGGGTAAACGAGAGATTGGACCACTTTTAGCATGTCCCTCCATGAAATGCTGCAAAAAATTATTTGCAAGAGAATATTAAGAAGTTTGTAACAACATACAAGCACAAGTATTGGTTGACCAGCAGAATTAACCAACAATAAGGGCTAAAATTGATAAGATATAGAGTATATTAACAAAAGGCTAAAATCGGAAGCTTTGCTGATGAAAGCATGCAAACTTTTTTGAGGTTGCAGCATGACAGAACCAACATAGGTTAAGAACAACAATCTTTTGGGAATGAAGCTTTCAAAGAGGTTGTTGATTTTTTCTTGTGAAAAGAGTGTATTTTTTTTCAGGTTCGATGGAACCTACATAGCTTCAGTACATGTAAGGACATAGCACAAGTTGAAAGCTACCAAAAGGAGGCACATACACTGTGAAGGAAAGCCTTCCTTGCAACATCTGAGATAGTTAGCTTGCTCTGGCTGACAAAAAAGAAAGAAAAAGTAAACTCCAACCATTATATATACTGTGTGCAACAAAGAAAGTATGGTGACATAGTAAATGGAAATACGAAATTCTACCCCTTCAAGTGCTGCTCTTGAAGCTGCGCCTGGAGTTGGTGCTCTGCTAAAATTCCGGATGAACCCAGGGCTAAAAGTTTCTCCTTTAAAACAGCAGCTGCAATACCACAACAAATTTTAGTGCATGAAGTGCTCAAAATTCTAACAGTGTAGCAAATACAGCCTGACTTCATACAGTATTTTAACCCGTAGGATCCAACTAAAACGAAATAATGAGTTTTCAGCAATTTTAACCAAGGGGGTGATCTGAGAATATTAAATAAGGAGAAATATAGCAAAATGAGAAGAAAAAAAACACATCCATATGCTTACCAGTTGACCCCCTAGCCCCCTGTAGTACAGCAAAAAGCTGCCTCCTTCCTTCCCTTGTGTATGCAGCCTTGTTCTTTGCAGCTTCTGTCGCAGACATATCCTGCAAATCAATGACATTTTTTTTATGAAACTCATGGCAATGAATACTGCATTTATGGGGTTCAGAGTTAGTGTGGCCTAACTTGAAAAATCACTGCAGCCAAATTGAACTTTGGATGCACTGCCAAATTCTTTATTCGAGGCAAAGGGTACACTGCTTCACCACCTTGAAGAGTGAGTATCTTTGTGATATCCATTGTTTCAATGGCTGCATAGTTAACGAAGAAAATGGTTACACAGCTCATTGTAGGAAGGAAAAAAGAAAGATTAGCAATCAGTAAGTAGCACAGTTCATGAACAAAATTATTGAGGCTATTTTAACAACATATGAGAACAATAAAATGGCTTAAGTGCTATAACAGAGATGTACAGTCACCATCTCACCGAGATACAGCACTAACCATCCAACATGACAGTTAAAACCAACAGCATAAGAAAATAACAGAAAAGTTCGAGCAAAAGCATAGACGGTAAGGAGGACAAAAACTAACCAGCACGCTCAAAGAAATGAGTTTCCATTGGTTGTCTATTGTTATTAATAATAACTCGTGTCTTCCATACTTGAAGACCCCCATCCTTCGAAATTGTCACGAGCAGCTTTAGTGTAGGAAGCCAGGAAACAGATGTGATTGGCTGGGAACCAGCCTGTGTACTGATAGAAAAAAGGCAACAATCAGATTATCACATTGCAGATAGATGAAAGATGTAGAAGGAAATAACTGAGAATGAACAGTACGTCTGGAAGCACTTTAACCAAGCAGAATAACATGCCATCCAAATAACACAGAAGTGCCTGGAGAGGGTTGACTTGGCTACAACATGTCACTATGCCTTTCCTAATGAAATCCAGGTCAAGGAACGCGAAGCATAATATTATAGCTTATAATTGAACTTGCACAGGTAAGACTAGGTTCCTATAATCCCTCCCCAGACCCCACCTTGTGTGGGAGCTTCTATGCACTGGGTCTGTCCTTTTATAACTGAACTTGCACAGAAAGATACACTAATTAGATGTAAAATCAATTGTCCTCCAATGGGGTGACAGGATCCACTATAACTTCTGCGAAAAGACACCACAGATAATATAGCTAGCAGCATATAAATCCAAAGGAACCACTCTAATATGCATAAAAGCAGCCCTGTAAAAACTGTTCTAACTAAACTGGTGTTTTATGCAACTCAATGTTTGATCCCCAACCAACGACCAATATAACATTAATGCTGTCCATGCGATAAAAATTGAGCAGTACTGCATATTGCAAAAAAAAAAATCACACAACAAAAGATTTCTCCCAATCTCAACAGTGTACAAGGTACAACACACTTACATCCCAATCATATTTGGCCTCTCAGTTGATACATCCCATGCCAGGAGAGTGCCCCCTCTATCACCAATAAATACCCACTCTAAGGTCGGATGAAACCCAAAAGCACCAGCTCCCATGAGCTTAATTGTACTGTCAACCGGAACTGCCAGAAAATGGAAAAATTATTAAGCCTGCTGGTGGCTAAATAATAAAACATATGAAAACAAGGCAATGTCTATTACGTTGTAACGTGTAGTGAACAGCATATGTCTGGACGTTGTAGGCGCGTACCAAGCCTTCAGCATAAGCTACATACTGAAATTAAAAGTCTGTAGGTCAAGATAGGAAAACAGAAAAGACACCAAAAAGATATGTAAAGGAATCACCAAAAAGAAGAAGTGAAGGAATGATTGACTTACGAACACAGGAAGGCGAGGATGGCAAGCCAGGTTGACAATGGGTTTTTTAAGATCAGTCTTTATTTTTGTTGGTGGCCTCCCACCTTCAACAGTCCCAACAACTATAATAAGAGAGAAAAGGGCGTTAAAGAACACATATAGGTGTTTTTTTAATGAAATGCAGAGCCCTTCAAGTGAAGAGAAAAACCTGTCACACTCATTCTTTTGTGAAAACCGAAGAAAACGATAGGTTCAAGAGGTGTCAACGCAAGATGAACTTCTGTGTCTATTGAAACGTGGTCTGTTTTTTTCTCAGGTGAGTGCAGCACAAGCGTCTGCTCGGTAGCGAAGTCACATGATCTGATTGTAGCATCCTACAGAACGAGATATGCATAGACAAGAAACAGTTGCATGAGATGTCAATATCATGTGAGATGAGAACTTACTACAGAGCAATATTAATATCATGTGAGTTGAGAACTTACTAAAGCAAGATTTTATCATTATGATGGCAGATGGATGATGAAAGATAAAAGCCACCATAAAAGACGTCTAGTGATAAACTTGAACAATAGCAACTTTTCTGCCCACGGTATTGAAAACATAGGCAATTCTGCTAGGTCTAGATGGTACAATATTATTCGTTGTTCTAAGTGGATGAAATAACTTGTACCAAATAACGGAGCATTGAAACAAACCTCGAGGATAGCAATGATAACATGGCTAGAGGTAGGGCTATATGCCATACGAACAACACGAGCTCCAAGGTCAACCAAAGCTATCTTGCTTCCAGTCAAAGCATCAAATTCTGCAAACAGAAGAGAAAAACAAGACAGCTAATAAGAGCTCAATGCGCCACTTACAAGCCATGTGCACTCTCTTAACGTCTCACACAAACTTGAACGTAGTTATTGAGTAAACTGTACGCAATGGACTCGTACTTGTCAAGTAAAACCGATTGGATTATCTCAGAGTGACAACGGAAGGATCTCCCGGACCAAAAGTGTACACAAATATGACATGAGTGATGAATCACAGTAACATAACCCAAATACGATGCCGACATTAACTAACTGTACTCAAGCTATAGTACCTTTCAGAAATCCTACTGAAATTACTCGGCAGATAACCATGGAAACATAGTAGCTACAGCTCCGCGGCATTTTAGGCTGAAGAGGTGTCCTGGGTGCCGAAAACGAGCTGTGCGAGTGATCTGTGTGGACTAAGACTAACTAGACAGTTGCTACAGGTCCATGGTAATCCCGGCGGGAGCTGATCAATCTCACTTGCGGGTTAGCTGAGCTACTCAGATCACTGACCGCAACTACACACGGTGAACTCAGGAGGAGCCCAGAATTCGAGGTCCACGCCCATTTCCACCGCCCCAGCTAGTCAAATTCGGCTACTCCTGGCGAGAGCTGAACCCCCGAATTTTCCACAGCAGTCTCGCGTCCATGAAGTGGTCGAGCAATAGCTAAGCTGCTCAGATCAGCGAAGCTACACGGGGCCAAGGCATGAGGCTAGAATTCGGCCAGGGATAGTCCGGTTCGAGCGCCGCCCTGCTCAGATCAGCAGCAGATGAGCAGGACCCGCCCGCCCAGCTAGCTCCGCCGCAGCGGCGGAGGGGAGGGAAGAGAAGGGAGGGGCGTACCGACGACGTGGGTGCCGACGGCGACGGCGACGATGGCCTGGGAGGCGCGGAAGGCGGCGGCGTGCGGCTGCAGCGGGCGCGCGGGGGCGCCGGCCCCGCGGCGGCCGCCGGCGTGGCGGAGATCGAGGTGCTGCACCGTCTCCCACTCCATCGCGCCGGAGCGGGGCGGATCTGGGCCGGCCGGGGCGGAGGCTCAGATCTCCCGGCGGTTGGTCGGTGGTGGGATCTGGGGACGAGACGCACCGCGGCGGAGCGATGCGACTCGGCTATGCTGCTGCCTTCTGATTTCTGAACGAAGTGGTAGTTCAGTTCTGTGTATGCCCGGTGGGCCCACAAGTCAGACACGCACTCTGAGGGGAAGAACCGCCCCCTCATAATTTGATGTATTTTTTTTAACACGCAAGCGCTCGAACACTCACCCCTATGAAGACACACACGCACCCCCTATCCCTATGAACACCTTCAAGAGACTGAGCCGGCATATCATCTTGAGATTGATGAAGTCATCGTAGGCGCCTTGTCGTTGATAGGAACGTCCCCTCTCACTGAAAGGGCATCGCCGAAAATCCTGAAATAAATCCAGAAATAATGCGAGCACTAGGGTCATCGATCAAGTTAGGTTAGAGATTGGAATCCGTGGCCGACGAAATGAATATGGAAACATGATTCCGGCGGCTCATCGATCTGGATCCCGCTAAGATCGAAGGCTCCCTTGGGGTGGGGGTGGCAAAAAATCAGCCAAGCTGCGGGGTCGAGAGACGGCGACGGCGGCGAAACATGATTCCGGCGACAAATCGAAAGGGCCGGGCACCCGCCTGACTTACTTGAGTAGGTGCTGGAGGCAGTTCATGGCGACGGCGACGACGAGGCGGAGCGGGCAGGAGAGGAGAAATATCTAGCGACGGAGGAGCACTAGTAGAAAACAGGGCTTTGGTCCAGGCCTGTCCAGCCCATTAGCCCCGGTTCAATCTAGAACCGGGTCCAATGGGGGCACTGGACCCGGTTCGTGAGCCCAGGGGGCGGCCGGGCCACGTGGGTCATTGGTCCCGGTTCGTCTGGACCTTTTGGTCTCGGTTGGTGCGACGAACCGGGACCAATGGGTCTTGCTCCTGGCCCACCACCATTGGTCTCGGTTGGTGGCATGAACTGGGACCAAAGGCACCCCTTTAGCCCCGGTTCGTAGCACCAACCGGGACCAATGAGGTGCCTATATATACCCCCTCGCTCAAGAGCAGAGCACACTGCTCTGTTTTTTTTTCTGGCCGAGGGGGAGAGGGGTTAGTGGTGCTCTAGCTCACCTCCTATGCACACAATGTGTTCGATGGAATGCCCGAGCCACACTAGTTAAACTTTTCTCCTCTCGAAGCTCTATTTTCTCCGAGATTTGTCTAGGTTTAGCGGCCCGTCACGTCCCGTCCCCGTCTTCGCCGCCGTCGATCGCCCCCGCCGATCTCGTCACCGGCACCACCGTGGTGAGCCTCTTGTTATGTCCATGCTTTTATTGCTTGTTATTATTGCTTTAGATAGATATTTGTCTAATTTTCTTACTTTGGTTTTAATGTGATGATGAACTTTTATTGCTTGTTATTATTGCTTTAGATAGATATTAAGTGTGTACTTTGGTTTTAATGTGATGATGAACTTTTATTAATTTGGTCACTTAATTATCTATTTATGATGTTCTGTAATGGTTTTTGACATACTTAATTATATATAATGCACGCAGATGAACCGACAATGGATGTACGGTGACAGACACACCTCCGAGTACATTAAGGGCGTGCATGAGTTTCTAAATGCGGCTGAGGCAAACAAGCAGAATGGTTTTATGTGTTGTCCATGCACTAAATGTGGGAATACGATGTCTTACTCTAACCGAAAATCCTTCACTCCCACCTGCTTTACAAGGGTTTCATGCCACACTATAATGTTTGGACGAGGCACGGAGAAATATGGGTTATGATGGAAGACGGCGAAGAAGAAGAGTACGATGACAACTATGTGCCCCCTGAATACGGTGATGCTGCAATAGGGGGAGCTGGTGAAGATCAAGAGGAACCAGACGATGTGCCCTGATGCTGCAACGGGTGAAGCTGCCGAAGATCAAGAGGAACCAAATGATGATCTCCGCCGGGTCATTGTCGATGCAAGGACACAATGCGAAAGTCAAAAGGAGAAGCTGAAGTTCGATCGCATGTTAGAGGATCACAAAAAAGGGTTGTACCCCAATTGCGAAGATGGCAACACAAAGCTCGGTACCGTACTGGAATTGCTGCAGTGGAAGGCAGAGAATGCTGTGGCTGACAAAGGATTTGAGAAGCTACTGAAAATATTGAAGAAGAAGCTTCCGAAGGATAACGAATTGCCCGACAGTACATACGCAGCAAAGAAGGTCGTATGCCCTCTAGGATTGGAGGTGCAGAAGATACATGCATGCCCTAATGACTGCATCCTCTACCGCGGTGCATACAAGGATCTGAACGCATGCCCGGTATGCGGTGCATTGCGGTATAAGATGAGACGAGATGACCCTGGTGATGTTGATGGCGAGCCCGCCAGGAAGAGGGTTCCTGCGAAGGTGATGTGGTATGCTCCTATAATACCACGGTTGAAACGTTTGTTTAGAAACAGAGAGCATGCCAAGTTGATGCGATGGCACAGTGAGGACCGTAAGAAAGACGAGAAGTTGAGAGGACCCGCTGACGGGTCGCAGTGGAGAAAAATCGAGAGAAAGTACTGGAAGGAGTTTGCAAAGGACCCAAGGAACGTATGGTTTGCTTTAAGCACGGATGGCATTAATCCTTTCGGGGAGCAGAGCAGCAATCACAGCTACTGGCCCGTGACTCTATGTATGTATAACCTTCCTCCTTGGATGTGCATGAAGCGGAAGTTCATTATGATGCCAGTTCTCATCCAAGGCCCTAAGCAACCCGGCAACGACATTGATGTGTACCTAAGGCCATTAGTTGAAGAACTTTTACAGCTGTGGAATGGAAACGGTGTACGTGCGTGGGATGAGCACAGACAGGAGGAATTTGACCTAAAGGCGTTGCTGTTCGTGACCATCAACGATTGGCCTGCTCTCAGTAACCTTTCAAGACAGACAAACAAAGGATACCACGCATGCACGCACTGTTTAGATGACACTGAAAGTATATACCTGGACAAATGCAGGAAGAATGTGTACCTGGGCCATCGTCGATTTCTTCCGACCAACCATCAATGTCGAAAGAAAGGCAAGCATTTCAAAGGCGAGGCAGATCACCGGAAGAAGCCCGGGATGCGTACCGATGATCACGTACTTGCTATGGTCAATGATTTAAACGTAATCTTTGGAAAGGGCCCCGGTGCACTGATACGTCCAAAACGTATCTATAATTTCTGCTTGCTCCATGCCTCTTTTGGGTGATATTGCTATGATATTTATACACTTCCATACACTTTTGATCATATTTGGACTAACCTATTAACTCAGTGCACCCAGTGCCAGTTTCTGTTTTCTGCTGTTTTTGTATTTCAGGTTTTCCCATTACGTAAATTGCCAGAAAAATTCCGGGAAAAATATATAAAAAATCAGCATTCCGGAAGCTTTCATGCGGCCAAAGTAGGGCCACAGGGGGGCCACAGGGGCTCCAGGCGGCCTGCCCACGCGGCCCCCCTCCTGGCCGCGCCGGGGGGGGCGCCTGGGCCCCCCAGGCCTCCGCTGATGCCCCCCTTTGGCATATATTTAACACCCGTCGAGGAAACCCTGATTCCGGACCCCTTTTCTCCAGACGCAATTCCGATCTCCGCCGCCATCGCCATCAAGCTTCGGGGGACCAGAATTCCAGTGCCGGCACCCTGCCGGGACGGGGAAGTGCCCCCGGATTCATCTCCATCGACGTTGCTTCCTCCCTCCATGATGCGGGAGTAGTTCCTCCTCGGGGCTGAGGTTTCTACCAGTAGCTATGTGGTCAATTCTCTCTCCCATGATGTGATCTTCGTTGTGATCATAGGCTATGTTAATCTAGGGTGATCCCATGATATTTCCCCTTCCTCTATGTATTGGATTGATGTACTCACTTGTCTTTATCTAGTATAATCCCCGAGACCAAGGTGACAGCGGTCTATTGGACATGGATTAGAAAAATATTTTCATGAGTGATTTCCTCTCTTGTGTGTTGATTGAAGATTGAGAGTCTCTTGGTGCTTGTCTTTGACTATCCTTTAGATATGTTGTGGTGATTGTGGGACTCTCTTTGGATGGCCGCGGTGACATTGGGAAATCCTTAGATTGAGAACTACAAACTTTGAGGTGTGCTTTTGTAGCCCTACATAATTCTCGTCCTCTCTTGACCACGAAGGAATGACCTCCGGGTGCGTCTCCATTGCATGATTTATGGGAAATATCATGTGATTCGATTATGTTAATGTTGTTGGGAGTTGCCACTAGTGAAAGTATGAACCCTAGGCCTTGTTTCCACCATTGTAATACCATTTGTGCTCACGTTTACCACTTGTTTGCTTGCTGCACTTTTTAGTTTTTATTACAGATTTATATTACTTTGTTTTGCCATCCATATCACTTGCCATTTAACATCTCTTCGCCGAACTAGTGCACCTATACATCTAACAAGTGTATTAGGTGTGTTGGGGACACAAGAGACTTCTTGTATCTTAGTTGCAGGGTTGCTTGAGAGAGACCATCTTCAACCTCTACTTCCCTGAGTTCGATAAACCTTAGGTCATCCACTTGAGGGAAATTGCTGCTGTCCTACAAACCTCTGCGCTTGGAGGCCCAACATAGTCTACAAGAGTAGAAGCGTGTGTAGACATCATGCACTAGCTGTTCCGAATGACGCTGAGGGACACGCACCCATGTGGAAGAAGAAATCTATATTTTGGGACCTACCCTACTGGAAAGACCTAGAGGTCCGCTCTTCAATCGACGTGATGCACGTGACGAAGAACCTTTTGCGTGAACCTGCTAGGCTTCTTGGGCGTGTATGGAAAGACAAAAGATACAGCTGAGGCACGGGAGGACCTGCAACGTTTGCACGAAAAAGACGGCATCCCTCCGAAGCAGTATGAAGGTCCTGCCAGCTATGCTCTTACGAAAGAAGAGAAAGAAATCTTCTTTGAATGCCTGCTCAGTATGAAGGTCCCGACTGGCTTCTCGTCGAATATAAAGGGAATAATAAATATGCAGAGAAAAAGTTCCAGAACCTAAAGTCTCATGACTGCCATATGATTATGACGCAACTGCTTCCGGTTGCATTGAGGGGGCTTCTACCGGAAAACGTCCGATTAGCCATTGTGAAGCTATGTGCATTCCTCAATGCAATCTCTCAGAAGGTGATCGATCCAGAAATCGTACCAAGGCTAAGGAGTGATGTGGCGCAATGTCTTGTCAGTTTCGAGCTTGTGTTCCCACCATCCTTCTTCAATATCATGACACACGTCCTAGTTCATCTAGTCGACGAGATTGTCATTCTGGGGCCCGTATTTCTACACAATATGTTCCCCTTTGAGAGGTTCATGGGAGTCCTAAAGAAATATGTCCGTAACCGCGCCAGGCCAGAAGGAAGCATCTCCATGGGCCATCAAACAGAGGATGTCATCGGGTTTTGTGTTGACTTCATTCCTGGCCTTAATAAGATAGGTCTCCCTAAATCGCGGTACGAGGGGAGACTGACTGGAAAAGGCACGCTTGGAAGGGACTCAATAATATGCAGGGACGGATATTCTTGGTCTCAAGCACACTACACAGTTCTACAGAACTCTACATTGGTGACCCCGTATGTCGATGAACACAAGAACAGTCTGCGCTCCAAACACCTGGAGCAGTGCGACGACTGGATTACATGTGAACACATCAGGACTTTCAACAGTTGGTTGGAAACATGTCTCAGAGGTGACAACACTGTTTGTGATGAGTTGTACTTGTTGTCCAGGGGACCATCTTCGACTCTATTGATTTACAAAGGATACGAGATAAATGGGAATACATTTTACACGATTGTCCAAGATCAAAAGAGCACCAACCAAAACAACGGTGTCCGCTTTGATGCAACAACCGAGAGGGGAAAGGACACATATTATGGTTACATAGTGGACATATGGAAACTTGACTACGGACATGATTTTAAGGTCCCTTTGTTTAAGTGCAAATGGGTCAATCTGTCAGGAGGCGGGGCACAGGTAGACCCACAGTACGGAATGACAACAGTGGATCTGAAAAATCTTGGATACACTGACGAACCGTTCGTCCTAGCCAATAATGTGGCACAGGTTATCTATGTGAAGGACATGTCTACCAGACCGAGAAAAAGAAAAGATAAGGAAGCGAATACATCATACGATGAGCCAAAGCGCCACATATGTCTTTCAGGAAAAAGGGACATCCTGGGAGTGGAGGGCAAGACAGACATATCCGAAGATTATGAAAAGTTTCATGAAATTCCTCCCTTCAAAGTCAAGGCTGACCCAAGCATCCTGATAAACGATGAAGATTGTCCATGGTTACGGCGCAATAAGCAAATGACACAAGCGAAGAAAAAGTGAACTTTTTTCCGCAACTATTATGATGATACCATGCCAACTTTGTAACAGACGAGTATGATACCATTGTCCGTTTGTACTATTCAAATTTGAATACTACTTGCACTAACAGAAAGTTTGTAATTGGTTTTATCAGAAAAAATTAAAAAATAAAGCAAAAAACAAAAGAAAATAAATAATGCAGAAAACAAAACAAAAAAACTTGCAAAAAATAAAAATAGCAACAATAAGTATTTTGTTGTAAGTAGAAATAAAATAAAATAAATAAAGCAACAAAGAAAACAAATAATTTCAAATTTAAACTATTCAAATTTGAATACTACTTGCACTAACAAAAAGTTTGTAATTGGTTTTACCAGGAAAAAATTCAAAAATAAAGCAAAAAACAAAAGAATATAAATAACGCAGAAAACAAAACAAAAAAACTTGCAAAAAATAAAAATAGCAACAATAAGTATTTTGTTGTAAGTAGAAATAAAATAAAATAAATAAAGCAACAAAGAAAACAAATAATTTCAAATTTAAAACTATTCAAATTTGAATACTACTTGCACTAACAGAAAGTTTGTAATTTGTTTTACCTAAAGCAATAATATTCACAAAGAAACTCTAAATACAACAAAAAACAACTTAGAAATAAATAAAACAAAAAAGGAAAAAAATAAAAAAATTGGGCGCTGCTCAGTGAGCCTGCAAGGCCTACAGCCCAAGATGCATCTGGACTATAAGGCCCAGCAAGCTCACAGAGCAGCGCGCAGAGTTAGGCCCAGAAGCCTGCAATTGAGAGGAGCTCAACACAGCCAACGCAGTGGAGTTTATAAACCACTCCGAGCCCCTGTCAACTAGCGAGGTGGGACTAAATATTTGCGCCGCGAGGCAGAATAAGGGCTTTGGTCCCGGTTGGTGGCACCAACCGGGGCTAAAGGGGGGGTATTAGTCCCGGTTCGTGGCACCAACCGGGACCAATGCCCCCCTTTAGTCCCGGTTGGTGCCACCAACCGGAACCAAAGGTCCCTCCTTCCCGCCCTTTGGGCTGCTGAAAAGGGACCTTTAGTCCCGGTTGGTGGCACCAACCGGGACTAAAGGGTGGTATTAGTCCCGGTTTGTAACGACCAAACCTCGAAGGATTTGAGTCTCTATGCTTACCGTGCTAGTCCCTGGATCGAACTCGCTAGCACACACAGTATAGATGAATACCAGAATACAAGTGCATCATTTATTACAACGTATGATCCAGAGTATATAAAATAAAACAATCTGCATAGCTCATGGCTAGCTATTATTCAATCACACAGCGGAAAGTAGCAGAAAATAACGATGAGTCCCATCATAGCCCAACTGGCGATGCTGAGTGCAGACTCGCGACCCTAACGGTACCTTACTCCTCGTCTGAAAATCCTGCAACATGAGACGTTGCAGCCGTATAGGTCAATACATTGAATGTATTGGCAAGTTACACAGGAGAAGTAATAAAGCAGACCTACATGTATATGCATAGAACAACAAAGGAAGGCCTGGGGGTTTATTTTGCAGAAAGCTGATTTTGTCCTCATAACTACCTAATAGACAATTTTTCATTTAGTTCCTTTAATTACTACAATTAAATACACAAGGTTGAGTTGGCAAAATCAACTCCAACCTACCCATTTATTAAGTTGCCCACAAATATTATTAAGTGTCACATCTGTCAAGATCATCCAACAACTGTAATGGCATAGTCGCTCAAAACTACCCATAACCGGGGGCACGACTAATCATGATTAGTTTTATTACTCTGCAGAGTTTTGCACACTTTACCCACTAGACTCAACCCGAAGATTGAGACGAAGCCTTTCAGAAGTAGTCACCTCCACCCCCGGCAGCCGGTACACCTATCCATATCTACATCTGCTAGCATACCTGGGCGAGGATCCCACAACCTACTCAACCAAGCCAGAGCCCATATAGCTAGTGGTCGCGCATGGAAGCTACTAGTCATTAAGTCTGTCTGATCTTTTTGAGCCTGGGCGGCCGTCCACTTACATTCAGATGGTAAAAACCATGATGTTCTTAAGACCACCCATCAATACCACTTCCGCCCAGAGGTGAGTTAAGTCCTGAATTACTACTCAGTTTGTTAAATATTAATAGTCCTCACATAAGCTCAATGTATTCAGGAACCAACCCCGTCTACCAGCATAGCAAAACTATACCTAACACGATTTGCAAAAGACGGGAGATAGTTCACAATATAGCTCAAATTATAACAATCCTACAATGCATAAGTTTATAGTGTGTCATCACCTACAATGCATAGGAAAACAATAGGTAAAGGATGATCAACATGTAACTTGCCTTGGTTCTGGTTCAGAAAGTCACACTCGTGACAATAGCTCGCGTCGCACTCCGGACAATCTACACGTTTCACACAATATAACAAATCAATCACCGAAACTCCGATAAAGCCAAAAATAAAGCAAACAGCAAGAAAATCATTTTAAAACTCAAAAACAGCAGCAAACAACATGTACAGATCATCTACACACCACTACGATCACAATGCAAAAAGAATCACTTGATTCCGATAAACGGTTTAAAAGATATGGCCTCCGGAAGGTTTAATTCAAATTCAAACGAATTCAAATTCAAACGAATTCAAATTTGAACAGTGCAACATGTGTGAAATTGGTACTGTGATGAAGAGGTGATTTTTGTGAGTGCATAGGAAAAAGAATCACCTAATTTGGATTAACAGAATAGAAACTACAGCAAATTGAAGTTTTGAGAAAGAACTAGAAAAGACAAAAGTTGCAACAGAGAACTCCTGGCGCTGTGGAGCAACTCCTGTAGACGCCTGTAGCGAACTGCCAAGTGGCAGTTCGTGATTGGCCTAGGTTTTCTGTTTCTTTTTTTTGTTTCCTCACCACGCGACAAACGGCGGCGGCGGCGGCTCGGGCGTCGACGGCGGCGCGTCTCCGACAGGGCTCCGGCGACTTTGAGGGTACGGGCGGATGCGGCGGTGCGTTGCGGATGCTGTGGTGGAGTCGGACGGCGGCGGGGCGTTCTGTGGCGGCGGCTACGACGAGATGAACGGCGGCGATGCTCCGGCGGCGGCGGACGAGGTTGTTCCCGTCGATTTGCTGCGTCTCCGGCGATAAAACGATGTCAGGTAGGTGCGGTGTTGAGAGGGGGTTCGAATGGAATACTTAGTGCGGCTCGAGGGGCTCTTACGGCGACGGAAACGGCCGGCGAACTGCGGCGGACGGCGGAGCTCCGCTCCAGATCGGTTTGGCCCGGGCGTCGAGCGTGGACAAAGAAAAGGAAGGGGAGGGCTGCGGTAGGGTTTCCCTGTGCCTTAGCTAGCTCCTGGCGCGTCGGCTGGGTGCGAGGTGGACCCGGAGCACGAGCTCAGGTCGGGCTCGCCTCGGCGTGCGCACTCGGGCGCGGCGTCTCCGGCTCGGGGAAGGAAGGGGAACCGGGGAGGGGCCCCACGGTCAGAGAGAGAGGGCTGTGGGTCGGGTGCGTCGGGTCGGGTCGGGCGATGCCGCTGGCGTACCGCTTCGCGTGCGGCTAGGCGGCTCGGGCTGGGCCGCGGTGCTGGTGCGGCTGGGCCGGCTGGCTGGCTGGCCGGCTCGCTGCCTGCGCTGTGCTGCTGCTCGCTTTTTTTTAAACAACCAGTAGCAAAACAAAATAAAATAAATAAACTAGACTATATAAAATCTAGATAAAAATACCTAGGCAACCAGTAAAAATAGCCCTACTGCTATAAACTACAGGAACGCCAGTTCCAATACTAATGCAATTTTGTAAAATGATTTTGATGCATTTGGTCACTAAAACAACATATAAAACTACAATTAAAATATTTTCAAGATTGTAAAAATTACCAGAACATATCAAATCAACTGGAAACATTATTCTGGACATTATGAACATTTTTAAAAACAGGGGAGAAGTCATGTTATCTCCACTCCAATAAATTGCCTTTAGTTGCATAATGAAAAGAATATTGTAGAAGACAAATAATGCAATAAAAATATGAGATGCATATGAATGATCTAATAACATCCTAATTAGAAAAATTGGGATGTTACAAACCTACCCCCCTTAAGATGAATCTCGCCCTCGAGATTCAGGCTGGCTAGGAAATAGGTGTGGGTGCTCCTGCCTGAGATCTTCCTCTCGTTCCCAGGTAGCTTCTTCCTCTGTATGATGATCCCACTGAACCTTGCATAACTTTATTGTCTTGGTGCGAGTAACTCTCTCTGCTGTCTCCAAAATCTTAACAGGTTTCTCCTCATATGTCAAATCACTCTCCAACTGAATTGCATCGAGTGGCACTGTGTCCCTCAATGGAACATCCATCATCTCAGCGTGGCACTTCTTCAACTGAGATACATGAAACACATTATGAACTCCAGACAAAGATTCTGGCAACTCCAGCTGATAAGCTACCTCTCCTCTACGCTCCAAGATCCTGTAAGGCCCCACGAAACGTGGTGCTAACTTACCCTTAATGCCAAACCTCTTAATCCCACGAAGTGGTGAAACTCGAAGATATGCACGGTCTCCTACCTCATATGTCACCTCCTTGCGCTTTGCATCTGCATAACTCTTCTGTCTGGATTGTGCTATCTTCAACCTGTCACGAATCAGCTTGACCTTCTCCTCAGCATCTCTGATCAAGTCTGGTCCAAAGAACTGTCGCTCTCCAACCTCATCCCACATCAACGGTGTCCTGCACTTCCTGCCATACAATACCTCAAACGGTGCCATCTTCAGACTAGCCTGATAACTGTTATTATATGAGAACTCTGCATATGGTAAATTATCATCCCAACTGGACCCATAGTCCAAAACACAAGCTCTCAACATATCCTCCAAAATCTGATTTACCCTCTCTGTCTGCCCATCAGTCTGTGGATGGAAAGCTGTACTGAACTCCAGCCTGGTGCCCAAGGATTCATGCAACTGACGCCAAAATTTAGATGTGAACTGAGTACCTCTATCAGACACTACCTTCCTTGGAACTCCATGCAGACAAACAATTTTAGACATATAAACTTTAGCTAGCTGAGCACTGGTATAAGTAGTCTTTACCGGAATGAAGTGAGCAACCTTAGTCAAACGATCAACAATTACCCAAATAGAATCATAACCTGACCGAGTCCTGGGTAAACCTGTAATGAAATCCATACCAATCTCATCCCATTTCCACTCAGGTATAGGCAATGGCTGTAACAAACCTGCTGGCCTCTGATGTTCTGCTTTAACTCTCTGGCACACATCACATGTAGCAATATATCCAGCAATCTTCCTCTTCAGGCTAGGCCACCAAAATCTTTCCCTCAAGTCCAAATACATCTTAGTATTACCTGGGTGAATAGAATAAGGGGAATCATGTGCCTCCTGAAGAATCAATTTCCTGATGTCTGCATCTTGCGGTACACAAACACGCTTCTCAAACCATATGGTCCCATGTTCATCCTCATGGAAACCTTCTGCCTTACCTTTAGTCATATTCTCTTTTATTGCAGCAATCTCTTTATCACCCTTTTGAGCTTCCCTGATCCTGTCAAGCAAAGTAGGCTTTACTTCAAGTGTTGCCAAATATCCCTTAGGAACCATCTCCAACCTGAGATCCCTGAACTGATCACATAACTCTTGTGGCATATCATTAATATCAACTGCATTAACATGGCTCCTACGACTCAATGCATCAGCAACAACATTAGCCTTACCAGGATGATACTGCACATTCAAATCATAATCCTTAATAAGCTCCAACCATCTCCTCTGCCTGAGGTTCAAATCTTTCTGAGTAAAAATATACTTCAAACTCTTATGATCAGTAAATATATCACAATGATTACCAATAAGATACTGCCTCCAAGTTTTCAATGCATGCACAACTGAGGCTAACTCCAAATCATGTGTAGGATAATTATGCTCATGATTCTTAAGCTGACGTGAAGCATATGAAACAACTTTACCTTCCTGCATCAGAACACTCCCAAGCCCCTGACGAGAAGCATCACAATATACCTGGAAGTCCTTATGTATATCAGGCAGAATTAAGACTGGTGCTGTAACCAAACGCTGCTTCAATTCCTGAAAGCTGGCTTCACATTCATCAGTCCAAGCAAACTTCTTCTCCTTCTTCAACAATTCAGTCATAGGCTTTGCAATTTTAGAGAAGTTCTCAATAAACCTCCTATAATAACCTGCAAGGCCCAAAAAGCTGCGAATCTCCCCAACTGTTGTGGGTGCCTCCCACTCTGTAACTGCAGCAACCTTAGATGGATCAACTGCAACTCCATTACCTGACACAACATGTCCAAGGAATGCTACCTCATCCAGCCAAAATTCACATTTGCTGAACTTGGCATACAACTGATGTTCCCTCAGCTTCTCCATCACCAAGCGCAGATGTTCCTCATGCTCTTGCTTATTCTTGGAGAACACCAATATATCATCTATGAAAACAACCACAAATTTATCCAGGTACTCCATAAACACCTTGTTCATCATATTCAAGTATGCAGGAGCGTTAGTCAATCCAAATGACATAACAGTATATTCATACAACCCATACCTCGTAGTAAAAGCAGTCTTTGGAATATCTTGCTCACGAATCTTTAATTGATGATAACCAGAACGAAGATCAATCTTAGAAAACACAGTAGCTCCCTCCAACTGGTCAAACAAATCATTTATCATAGGCAAGGGATACTTATTCTTAATGGTTACCTCATTCAGAGAACGATAATCAACACACATCCTCAAGGTACCATCTTTCTTCTCCACAAACAAAACTGGAGCTCCCCAAGGTGATGAACTTGGGCGAATAAATCCTTGTTCCTGCAATTCCCTTATCTGCTTCTTCAATTCCTCCAACTCCTGAGGAGGCATTCTATACGGTCTCTTTGCAATAGGTCCGGTGCCTGGTATTAAATCAATAAGAAACTCAATATCTCTGTCTGGTGGCATACCTGGCAACTCCTCTGGAAACACATCTGGGTAGTCCCTCACAACTGGCACATCTTCCAGACTACCCCCCTTAAGAGAGTTCACTTGCACCTTATTATGCTTGTACTTACATACATATCTGATCCTCTTACCTCCTGGTGCACTGAGAGTAATGGATCGACTGGCACAATCAATAAGACCCTTATATTTAGTAAACCAGTCCATACCCAAAATAACATCAATACCTTGTGACTTCAATATAACCAGATCTGTGGGAAAAACATGCTTCCCAATGGACAAGGGCATCTGAAAACATCCCAAACTGGCTGCCATCTCTGCCCCCGGAGAACTTACTAGAATAGGTGTCTTAAGTGCTACGGTAGGCAACTTATGTTTATCCACAAATACCCGTGAGATGAATGAATGCGATGCACCAGAATCAAAAAGAACAAGTGCAGGTACCGAATTAATCAAGAACTTACCAATCACGGCATCAGGTTCATCATAAACCTCCTCCACATTAACATGGTTAACATGACCCTTTTGGAAGGGGTTTGGCTTGCTGACTCCGGAATTTCCATTACCGTTCTTGCTCTCTGGGCAAGCATTGGAGTAGTGGCCCATCTGTCTACACTTATAGCACTGAACCTGGCTAATGTCCCTCTGCACAGGCACACTCTGGTGGTTCTGGTTATTACTCCCTCCATTACCATTACCATTACCATTACCTTTGACATTGCCATTGTTACTCCTGTGCCCATTGTGATTATGATGGCCATTATGGTTGTGGCCATTCCCTCCATGATGATTATGTCCATTACCTCCATGATGATGATGATGCCCATTACCTCCATTACCCTGATATGAAGTGCGTGGCTTCTGTTGTGGTCCTGAATTATACCTGTTATTGTTGTTGTACTTCCTCTTGCGATTCTCTATGGCCTGATGCTTCCCCTCTAGCATAATAGCCTTATCAATCAGCTGCTGACAATTATCAAAAGTGGCCATTGTCAACTGAAGGCTCAACTCATCATTTAGGCCCTCCAAGAATTTCTCCTGCCTAGCTGCATCAGTGTTAACATCATTAGGAGCATAGCGTGCAAGATTATTAAATTCATCCACATACGCATTAACTGTGCGTCCTCCCTGACGTAAACTGCGAAACTCCTTCTTTTTCAAACTCATAGCACCAGCGGACACATGTGCAGCACGAAAAGCAGTCTGAAACTAAGTCCAAGTGATACCAGCAATGGGATAAGAGACCAAGTAGTTGTCCCACCAAGCTGCGGCAGGTCCCTCCAACAAATGTGCGGCAAACCTCACCCGCTCTGCATCTGTGCATCCAACAGTCTCCAGGTTCTTATTGACTCCACGGAGCCAATCATCAGCCACAATAGGTTCAGGGGAACTGGAGAACATCTGAGGATTCAACCTCAGGAACCTGGTAAGCATATCCACGGGTGGCGGGTTGTTGTTGTTGTTGTTCTGGTTGTTCTGGTTCTGCACAAGCAACTGGATCAACTGTGTCTGCCCCTGAAGCAACTGTTGCATGTATGGCGGTATGTCATTGCCATTGTTCTCTCCTCCTGCAGCATTGCGCCTATTCTCACGCCTCGGCGGCATCTGGTGGGCAAGCATAGAAGAGTTTTAGGTATAATAGGGCCAAAACTATAGATATAAATATATTCTACCCATATGCATATATGATCAAGGCAATAAAACACAACAACGAATAACACAAACAAACAAACAGACAAACAATCACAATAATATAGTATATATATATATATATATATATATATATATATATATATATATATATATATATATATATATATATATATATATATATATATATATATGCATATATAGTCAAATAATTTGACGAGATAAAATTTAACAAGCAAGCTACCAATCAAGCAAACAATCTAGTATCTTCATACCACGAAAGTGGACATAATCAGATACGCTAACACGATAACGTTGCAAAATAAAACAAGCATATATGGTGGTCTCAGCACTAGTTCCTACTTAACTGTTCAAGATACTTGAGGGGATGAACTAATAAACAGTAAGAAGTATAACTAGTTTATAGAATAATTTTCACTCCTATGGCTTCTCTAATACATTTTCTAGGGTCACGTCCTACAGTCAACACACTGCTCTGATACCATCTGTAACGACCAAACCTCGAAGGATTTGAGTCTCTGTGCTTACCGTGCTAGTCCCTGGATCGAACTCGCTAGCACACACAGTATAGATGAATACCAGAATAAAAGTGCATCATTTATTACAACGTATGATCCAGAGTATATAAAATAAAACAATCTGCATAGCTCATGGCTAGCTATTATTCAATCACACAGCGGAAAGTAGCAGAAAATAACGATGAGTCCCATCATAGCCCAACTGGCGATGCTGAGTGCAGACTCGCGACCCTAACGGTACCTTACTCCTCGTCTGAAAATCCTGCAACATGAGACGTTGCAGCCGTATAGGTCAATACATTGAATGTATTGGCAAGTTACACAGGAGAAGTAATAAAGCAGACCTACATGTATATGCATAGAACAACAAAGGAAGGCTTGGGGGTTTATTTTGCAGAAAGCTGATTTTGTCCTCATAACTACCTAATAGACAATTTTTCATTTAGTTCCTTTAATTACTACAATTGAATACACAAGGTTGAGTTGGCAAAATCAACTCCAACCTACCCATTTATTAAGTTGCCCACAAATATTATTAAGTGTCACATCTGTCAAGATCATCCAACAACTGTAATGGCATAGTCGCTCAAAACTACCCATAACCGGGGGCACGGCTAATCATGATTAGTTTTATTACTCTGTAGAGTTTTGCACACTTTACCCACTAGACTCAACCCGAAGATTGAGACGAAGCCTTTCAGAAGTAGTCACCTCCACCCCCGGCAGCCGGTACACCTATCCATATCTACATCTGCTAGCATACCTGGGCGAGGATCCCACAACCTACTCAACCAAGCCAGAGCCCATATAGCTAGTGGTCGCGCATGGAAGCTACTAGTCATTAAGTCTGTCTGATCTTTTTGAGCCTGGGCGGCCGTCCACTTACATTCAGAGGGTAAAAACCATGATGTTCTTAAGACCACCCATCAATACCACTTCCGCCCAGAGGTGAGTTAAGTCCTGAATTACTACTCAGTTTGTTAAATATTAATAGTCCTCACATAAGCTCAATGTATTCAGGAACCAACCCCGTCTACCAGCATAGCAAAACTATACCTAACACGATTTGCAAAAGACGGAAGATAGTTCACAATATAGCTCAAATTATAACAATCCTACAATGCATAAGTTTATAGTGTGTCATCACCTACAATGCATAGGAAAACAATAGGTAAAGGATGATCAACATGTAACTTGCCTTGGTTCTGGTTCAGAAAGTCACACTCCTGACAATAGCTCGCGTCGCACTCCGGACAATCTACACGTTTCACACAATATAACAAATCAATCACCGAAACTCCGATAAAGCCAAAAATAAAGCAAACAGCAAGAAAATCATTTTAAAACTCAAAAACAGCAGCAAACAACATGTACAGATCATCTACACACCACTACGATCACAATGCAAAAAGAATCACTTGATTCCGATAAACGGTTTAAAAGATATGGCCTCCGGAAGGTTTAATTCAAATTCAAACGAATTCAAATTTGAACAGTGCAACATGTGTGAAATTGGTACTGTGATGAAGAGGTGATTTTTGTGAGTGCATAGGTAAAATAATCACCTAATTTGGATTAACAGAATAGAAACTACAGCAAATTGAAGTTTTGAGAAAGAACTAGAAAAGACAAAAGTTGCAACAGAGAACTCCTGGCGCTGTGGAGCAACTCCTGTAGACGCCTGTAGCGAACTGCCAAGTGGCAGTTCGTGATTGGCCCAGGTTTTCTGTTTCTTTTTTTTCCTCACCACGCGACAAACGGCGGCGGCGGCGGCTCGGGCGTCGACGGCGGCGCGTCTCCGGCAGGGCTCTGGCGACTTTGAGGGTACGGGCGGATGCGGCGGTGCGTTGCGGATGCTGTGGTGGAGTCGGACGGCGGCGGGGCGTTCTGTGGCGGCGGCTACGACGAGATGAACGGCGGCGATGCTCCGGCGGCGGCGGACGAGGTTGTTCCCGTCGATTTGCTGCGTCTCCGGCGATAAAACGATGTTAGGTAGGTGCGGTGTTGAGAGGGGGTTCGAATGGAATACTTAGTGCGGCTCGAGGGGCTCTTACGGCGACGGAAACGGCCGGCGAACTGCGGCGGACGGCGGAGCTCCGCTCCTGATCGGTTTGGCCCGGGCGTCGAGCGTGGACAAAGAAAAGGAAGGGGAGGGCTGCGGTAGGGTTTCCCTGTGCCTTAGCTAGCTCCTGGCGCGTCGGCTGGGTGCGAGGTGGACCCGGAGCACGAGCTCAGGTCGGGCTCGCCTCGGCGTGCGCGCTCGGGCGCGGCGTCTCCGGCTCGGGGAAGGAAGGGGAACCGGGGAGGGGCCCCACGGTCAGAGAGAGAGGGCTGTGGGTCGGGTGCGTCGGGTCGGGTCGGGCGATGCCGCTGGCGTACCGCTTCGCGTGCGGCTAGGCGGCTCGGGCTGGGCCGCGGTGCTGGTGCGGCTGGGCCGGCTGGCTGGCTGGGCCGCTGGCTGGCCGGCTCGCTGCCTGCGCTGTGCTGCTGCTCACTTTTTTTTTAAACAACCAGTAGCAAAACAAAATAAAATAAATAAACTAGACTATATAAAATCTAGATAAAAATACCTAGGCAACCAGTAAAAATAGCCCTACTGCTATAAACTACAGGAACACCAGTTCCAATACTAATGCAATTTTGTAAAATGATTTTGATGCATTTGGTCACTAAAACAACATATAAAACTACAATTAAAATATTTTCAAGATTGTAAAAATTACCAGAACATATCAAATCAACTGGAAACATTATTCTGGACATTATGAACATTTTTAAAAACAGGGGAGAAGTCATGTTATCTCCACTTCAATAAATTGCCTTTAGTTGCATAATGAAAAGAATATTGTAGAAGACAAATAATGCAATAAAAATATGAGATGCATATGAATGATCTAATAACATCCTAATTAGAAAAATTGGGATGTTACACGGTTTGAGCCACCAACCGGGACTAATACTCCTCCTATATAAGCTACACTTGCGAAAATTTCGTTCAGTTTCTCCTGCTTCCCCGCCCCCGACGCCCTCACATCGAGCTCGCCGTCGCCCTGTCGCCCCGTCGCCGTCGCCTCGTCACCCCGTCGCCGTCGCCTCGTCGCCCCCGACGCCGCCCCGACGCCGTCGCGCCGTCGCCCAGCCCCGTCGCCGTCGCCCCCGACGCCGCCCCGTCGCCGTCGCGCCCCGCCCCGCGCCGTCGCCCCGCCCCTGGGAGGGTGAGGAGATTTTTTTGTATGTGTATATATATTTTGTATATGTGTATATATATGTGTATATGTGTATATGTGTATATAGTTGCTGTATATATATTTTGTATGTGTATATGTATTTTTTTCTTAGGAATTTGCTAAATATATATGTTAAAAATGTTTTTTTTCATAGAATGTTTTTTGTTTATATATAGATAGTTACAATTGTGATGTATAGTTGCTGTATATGTGATGTGTATGTGTATGTGGCTATATAGTTTTTTGTTTATATATGCTAAATATATATAGAAAGTTTTATATATGCAAAAGTTACAAATTTAGAAAAAGAAGGATAGGAAAGAAGAAAATAAGAAAGAGGAAAGAAAGAAGAAGAGGAAGAGGAAGAAGAGGAGAAATAAATAAGAAGAAGAAAAAAGAAAAAAAAGAGGAGAAGAAGAAAGGAATAGAGGAGAAGAAGAGAAATTTTCTCTTCTCCTCTATTCCTTTCTTCTTCTCCTTTTTTTTTCTTTTTTTTTCTTCGATCTTCTCCTCTAGCGGTTCCTTTTTTCTTCTTCTTCCTCTTTTTTTTATCGGATATGTCGTTGTCGATATACATCCTCCCCGATAACTTCGACATTAGGGGGGGTCGAGGGTCGTCGAGGGGCCAAGGGTCGTCAAGGGTCGAGAGATCGCCGAGGGGCCGAGGGTCGTCGAGGGGTCGAGAGGACGAGGGTCGAGGGGTCGAGAGGCCGAGGGTCGTCGAGGGGCCGAGGGTCGAGGGGCCGAGGGTCGTCGAGGGACCGAGGGTCGAGGGGTCGAGAGGTTGCCTAGCTAGTGTCAAAGTATTGAAGAAAATCCATGACTTCATCATTTGCCAGAAGTAACCGGGGCATGTTGGTACGAAGTTATGCAAAGTTGTTCTGGAACGAAGTTCCTGATAGGATAACCCGTCTTTTGTTACGAATTATCCTATCTGGGACTCCGTTCCAAAATAACTTTGGAGAGCTTCGTACCATCATGCGACTGTTACTTTCGCCTAATGATGAAGTATTGGTTTTGTTGAATCCTTTGACACTAGACAAAATGTGACATGAGGGGGTCTAGGGTTGTGGATCGCCGAGAAGTCGAGGGTCGAGGGGTCGAGAGAGGCTGCCTAGCTAGCTAGTGTCAAAGTATTGAAGAAATCCATGACTTCATCATTTGCCAG
>LR738712.1:836710685-836803220 GCA_902687465.1 Secale cereale | reverse complement strand
TCCGTTCCAAAATAACTTTGGAGAGCTTCGTACCATCATGCGACTGTTACTTTCGCCTAATGATGAAGTATTGGTTTTGTTGAATCCTTTGACACTAGGCAAAATGTGACATGAGGGGGTCTAGGGTTGTGGATCGCCGAGCAGTCGAGGGTCGAGGGGTAGAGAGGTTGCCTAGCTAGTGTCAAAGTATTGAAGAAATCCATGACTTCATCATTTGCCAGAAGTAACCGGGGCATGTTGGTACGAAGTTATGCAAAGTTATTCTGGAACGGAGTTCCTGATAGGATAATCCGTCTTTTGTTACGAATTATCCTATCTGGGACTCCGTTCCAAAATAACTTTGGAGAGCTTCGTACCATCATGCGACTGTTACTTTCGCCTAATGATGAAGACATGCATGGTTTTGTTGAATCCTTTTGTTGGGGAACGTAGCAGAATTCAAAAAAAATCTACGCTTTCACCAAGATCCAACTAAGGAGACATCTAGCAACGAGCAAGTAAGAGTGCATCTACATACCGTTATGTAGATCGCGAGCGGAAGCTTTCGAAGAAGCGTGGATGAAGTAGTCGTACTCTTCGCGTTCTTCGTCACCGATGATCTAGCGCCGAACGGACGGCACCTCCGCATTCAACACACGTACGGTGCAGCAACGTCACCTCCTTCTTGATCCAGCAACTGGGGAGGAGAAGTCGTCAGAGATCCAACAGCACAACGGCGTGGTGGTGGATGCAGTGGAGATCGCAGCAGGGCTTCGCCGGGCGCCCTGCGTTGGGAGTATGGAGGTGTGACGGGAGGGGGGGAGGCGCCAGGGCAAGGGTGCGGCTGCCCTCACCCTCCCCACATATATATAGGGGGCCAGGGGGTGCGCCAGCCCCCTGCAGATCCAATCTGCAAGGGGGGGCGGCGGCCAGGGGGGAGTCCTTGCCCCCCAAGGCAAGTGGGGGCCCCCTCCCCCCTAGGGTTTCAACCCTAGGCGCATGGGGAGGAGGGCCCATGTGGTGCGCCAGCCCATTAGGGCTGGACACTTCCCCCTTGCGGCCTAGGGGCCCCACCGGGATGGGTGGCCCCACCCGGTGGACCCCGGGGCCCCTCCGGTGGTCCCGGGACACTCCCGGTGACCCCCGGAGATCACCTGATGGCCGAAACCTGACTTCCTATATATCAATCTTTACCTCCGGACCATTCCGGAACTCCTCGTGACGTCCGGGATCTCATCCGGGACTCCGAACAACTTTCGGGTTTCCACGTGCATGTATCTCTACGACCCTAGCGTTACCGAACCTTAAGTGTGTAGACCCTACGGGTTCGGGAGACACGTAGACATGACCGAGACGACTCTCCGGTCAATAACCAACAGCGGGATCTGGATACCCATGTTGGTTCCCACGTGTTCCTCGATGATCTTCATCGGATGAACCACCGTGTCAAGGATTCACTCAATCCCATATGTTATTCCCTTTGTCCATCAGTACGGTACTTGCCCGAGATTCGATCGTCGGTATTCCCGATACCTTGTTCAATCTCGTCATGGCAAGTCTCTTTACTCGATCTGTAATCCATCATCCCGTGACTAACTACTTAGTCACATTGAGCTCATTATGATGATGTCTTACCGAGTGGGCCCAGAGGTACCTCTCCGTCATACAGAGTGACAACATCCCAGTCTCAGTTCGTACCAACTCAACAGACACTTTCGGAGATACCCGATGCGTACCTTTATAGCCACCCAGTTACGTTGTGACGTTTGGCACACCCAAAGTATTCCTACGTCATCCGGGAGTTGTACAACCTCATGGTCTAAGGAATAAATACTTGACACCGAAAAGCTTATGCATTACGAACTATACGATCTCGTGCTATGCTCAGGATTGGGTCTTGTCCATCACATCATTCTCCTAATGATGTGATCCCGTTATCACTGACATCACATGTCCATGGTCAGGAAACCATGACCATCTGTTGATCAACGAGCTGGTAACTAGAGGCTTACCAGGGACTCATTGTGGTCTATACATTCACACATGTATCGCTGTTTCCGTACAATACAATTCAAGCATGAATAACAGATGATTATCATGAACAAGGAAATATAATAATAATACTTTTATTATTGCCTCTAGGGCATATTTCCAACAGTCTCCCACTTGCACTAGAGTCAATAATCTAGTTACATTGTGATGAATCGAACACCCATAGAGTTCTGGTGTTGATCATGTTTTGCCCATGAAAGAGGTTTAGTCAACGGGTCTGCGACATTCAGATCCGTATGCACTTTACAAATATCTATATCTCCATCTTGAACATAATTCCGGATGGAGTTGAAACGGCGCTTGATGTGCTTGGTCTTCTTGTGAAACCTGGGCTCCTTGGTAATAACAATAGCACCAGTGTTGTCACAGAAGAGAGTCATCGGGCTTGACGCGCTTGGAATGACTCCTAGGTCGGTGATGAACTCCTTCATCCAGACTCCTTCCTGTGCTGCTTCAGAAGCAGCTATGTACTCCGCTTCACATGTAGATGCTGCCACGACGCTTTGCTTGCAACTGCACCAGCTGACTGCCCCTCCGTTCAAAATATACACGTATCCGGTTTGAGACTTAGAGTCATCCAGATTTGTGTCGAAGCTAGCATCGACGTAACCCTTTACGATGAGCTCTTCGTCACCTCCATAAACGAGAAACATATCCTTAGTCCTTTTCAGGTACTTCAGGATGTTCTTGACCGCTGTCCAGTGTTCCGTACCGGGATCACTTTGGTACCTCCCTACCAAACTTATGGCAAGGTTCACATCAGGTCTGGTACACAGCATGGCATACATGATAGAACCTATGGCCGAGGCATAGGGAATGACACTCATCTTTTCTCTATCTTCTGCCGTGGTCGGCGACTGAGTCTTGCTCAATCTCATACCTTGCAAAACAGGCAAGAATCCTTTCTTTGACTGATCCATATTGAACTTCTTCAATATTTTGTCAAGGTATGTACTTTGTGAAAGACCAATGAGGCGTCTCGATCTATCTCTATAGATTTTGATGCCTAATATGTAAGCAGCTTCTCCAAGATCCTTCATTGAATTTTTTTATTCAAGTAGGCCTTTACATTTTCCAAGAATTCTATATCATTTCCCATCAGCAATATGTCATCCACATATAATATGAGAAATGCCACAGAGCTCCCACTCACTTTCTTGTAAATACAGGCTTCTCCATAAGTCTGTATAAATCCAAACGCTTTGATCACTTCATCAAAGCGAATATTCTAACTCCGAGATGCTTGCACCAGCCCGTAAATCGAGCGCTGGAGCTTGCATACCTTGTTAGCGTTCTCTGGATCGACAAAACCTTCCGGTTGCATCATATACAACTCTTCCTTGAGGAAGCCATTAAGGAATGCTGTTTTGACGTCCATTTGCCATATCTCATAATCATAGAATGCGGCAATAGCTAACATGATTCTGACTGACTTCAGCATCGCTACGGGAGAGAAAGTCTTGTCGTAGTCAATCCCTTGAACTTGTCGATAACCTTTAGCGACAAGCCGAGCCTTATAGATGGTCACATTACCATCCGCGTCTGTCTTCTTTTTAAATATCCATTTGTTTTCTATGGCGTGCCTGTCATCAGGCAAGTCCACCAAAGTCCATACTTTGTTTTCATACATGGATTCTATCTCGGATTTCATGGCTCCAAGCCATTTATTGGAATCCGGGCCCGCCATCGCTTCTTCATAGTTCGAAGGTTCACCGTTGTCTAACAACATGATTTCCAGGACAGGGTTGCCGTACCACTCTGGTGCGGAACGTGCCCTTGTGGACCTTCGAAGTTCAGTAGTAACTTGATCCGTTTCTTCATGATCATTATCATTATCTTCCTCCCTTGTCGGTGCAGTCACCTCAGGAACAGTTTCCTGCGCTGCGCTACTTTCCGGTACAGGAGGGATGACTGTCACCTCATCAAGTTCTACTTTCCTCCCACTCACTTCTTTCGAGAGAAACTCTTTCTCCAGAAAGCATCCATTCTTGGCAACAAAGACTTTGCCTTCGGATCTGTGGTAGAAGGTGTACCCAATTGTTTCCTTTGGGTATCCTATGAAGACGCATTTTTCCGATTTGGGTTCGAGGTTTTCAGGTTGAAGTTTCTTGACATAAGCATCGCAACCCCAAACTTTTAGAAATGACAGCTTCGGTTTCTTGCCAAACCAAAGTTCATACGGAGTCGTCTCAACGGATTTCGATGGAGCCCTATTTAAAGTGAATGCGGCAGTCTCTAAAGCATAACCCCAAAAAGATAGCGTTAAATCGGTGAGGGACATCATAGATCGTACCATGTCTAACAGAGTACAATTTCGACGTCCGGACACACCGTTACGTTGAGGTGTTCCGGGCGGTGTCAATTGTGAAACAATTCCACAGCTCCTAAGGTGTGTGCCAAATTCATGACTTAAATATTCACCCCCACGATCCGATCGCAAGAACTTTATTTTTCTGTCACGTTGATTCTCAACCTCATTCTGAAATTCGTTGAACTTTTCAAAGGTCTCAGACTTGTGTTTCATCAAATAGATATACCCGTATCTACTCAAGCCATTGTGAGGGTGAGAACATAACGATAGCCTCCGCGAGCCTCAACACTCATTTGACCGCACACATCGGTATGTATGATTTCCAACAAGTTGGTTGCTCGCTCCATTGTTCCGGAGAACGGAGTCTTGGTCATCTTGCCCAAGAGGCATGGTTCGCACGTGTCAAATGATTCATAATCAAGAGACTCTAGAAGTCCATCTGAATGGAGCTTCTTCATACGTTTGACACCAATATGACCAAGGCGGCAATGCCACAAGTATGTGGGACTATCATTATCAACTTTACATCTTTTGGCATCTACACTATGAATATGTGTATCGCTACATTCGAGATTCATCAAAAATAAACCATTGACCAGCGGGGCATGACCATAAAACATATCTCTCGAATAAATAGAACAACCATTATTCTCTGATTTGAAAGAATAGCCATCTCGCATAAGACGAGATCCAGAAACAATGTTCATGCTCAAAGCTGGTACTAAATAACAATTATTAAGGTTTAAAACTAATCCCGAGGGTAGATGTAGAGGCAGCGTGCCGACGGCGATCACATCGACCTTGGAACAATTCCCGACGCGCATCGTCACCTCATCCTTCGCCAGTCTCCGTTTATTCCGCAGCTCCTGTTTTGAGTTACAAATGTGAGCAACTACACCGGTATCGAATACCCAGGAGCTACTACGAGTGCTGGTAAGGTACACATCAATAACATGTATATCATATATACCTTTGACGTTGCCGGCCTTCTTGTCTGCTAAATATTTGGGGCAGTTCCGCTTCCAGCGACCCGTTCCCTTGCAATAAAAGCACTCTGTCTCAGGCTTGGGTCCATACTTTGGCTTCTTCCCGGCAACAGGCTTGCCAGGCGCGGCAACTCCCTTGCCGTCCTTCTTGAAGTTCTTCTTACCCTTGCCTTTCTTGAACTTAGTGGTTTTATTGACCATCAACACTTGATGTTCTTTCTTGATGTCCACCTCCGCTGATTTCAGCATCGAATACACCTCGGGAATGGACTTCTCCATCCCCTGCATATTGAAGTTCAGCACGAACTTCTTGAAGCTTGGTGGGAGCTACTGGAGGATTCTGTCAACGACCGCTTCATCTGGGAGATTCATTCCCAGCTGAGACAAGCGGTTGTGCAATCCAGATATCTTGAGGATGTGCTCACTGACAGAACTGTTTTCCTCCATCTTACAGCTATAGAATGCGTCGGAGACATCATATCTCTCGACTCGGGCATGAGCTTGGAAAACCATTTTCAGCTCTTTGAACATCTCATATGCTCCGTGGTGCTCAAAACGTTTTTGGAGCCCCGACTCTAAGCTGTAAAGCATGCCGCACTAAACCAGGGAGTAATCATCACTACGCGACTGCCAGACGTTCAAAACGTCTTGGTCCGCATCGGGAGCAGGTGCATCACCTAGCGGTGCTTCAAGGACATATGATCTCTTGGCTGCTATGAGGATAATCCTCAGGTTACGGACCCAATCCGTATAGTTGCTACCATCGTCTTTCAGCTTGGTTTTCTCTAGGAACGCGTTGAAGTTGAGGGAAACCTCAGCGTGGGCCATTTGATCTACAAGAGATACTGTAAAGAATTTAGACTAAGTTCATGATAATTAAGTTCATCTTAATCAAATTTTAATGAACTCCCACTCAGAATGACATCTCTCTGGTCATCTAAGTGATACACGATCCGAATTGACTAGCTCGTGTCCGATCATCACGTGAGACGGACTAGTCATCAACGGTGAACATCTTCATGTTGATCGTATCTTCTATACGACTCGTGTTCGACCTTTCGGTCTTCCGTGTTCCGAGGCCATGTCTGTACATGCTAGGCTCGTCAAGTGAACCCTAAGTGTATTGCGTGTGCAAATCTGGCTTACACCCGTTGTATGCGAACGTTAGAACCTATCACACCCGATCATCACGTGGTGCTTCGGAGCAACGAACTTTAGCAACGGCGCACAGTTAGGGGAAACACAATTCTTGAATTTTTTTAGTGAGAGATCATCTTATTTACTACCGTCGTTCTAAGTAAACAAGATGCATAAACATGATAAACATCACATGCAATCAATTAAAGTGACATGATATGGCCAATATCATCTTGCTCCTTGGATCTCCATCTTCGGGGCACCATGATCATCTTGTCACCGGCTTGACACCATGATCTTCATCATCATGATCTTCATCATCGTGTCTTGAAGAAGTCGTCACGCCAACTATTACTTCTACTACTATGGCTAACGTTTAGCAATGAAGTAAAGTAATTACATGGCGTTATTCAGTGACACGCAGGTCATACAATAATTAAGACAACTCCTATGGCTCCTGCCGGTTGTCAAGTTCATCGACATGCAAGTCGTGATTCCCTATTACAAAAACATGATCAATCTCATACATCACATATATATAATTCATCACATCTTCGTTTTGGCCATACCACGTCACATAGCACATGCTGCAAAAACAAGTTAGACGTCCTCTAATTGTTGTTGCAAGTTTTACGTGGCTTCTATAGGATTTCTAGCAAGAACGTTTCTTACCTACGCCAAAACCACAACGTGATTTGTCAACTTCTATTTACCCTTCATAAGGACCCTTTTCATCAAATCCGATCCGACTAAAGTAGGAGAGACAGACACCCGCCAGCCACCTTATGCATCTAGTGCATGTCTGTCGGTGGAACCAGTCTCACGTAAGCGTACGTGTAAAGTCGGTCCGGGCCGCTTCATCCCACAATACCGCCGAATCAAGATTGACTAGTAACGGTAAGAAAGTTGAACAAAACCAAACGCCCACAACTGCTTTGTGTTCTACTCGTGCAAGATGCTACGCATAAAACCTAGCTTAGATGCCACTGTTGGGGAACGTAGCAGAATTCAAAAATTTTCTACGCTTTCACCAAGATCCAACTAAGGAGACATCTAGCAACGAGCAAGTAAGAGTGCATCTACATACCGTTATGTAGATCGCGAGCGGAAGCTTTCGAAGAAGCGTGGATGAAGTAGTCGTACTCTTCGCGTTCTTCGTCACCGATGATCTAGCGCCGAACGGACGGCACCTCCGCGTTCAACACACGTACGGTGCAGCAACGTCACCTCCTTCTTGATCCAGCAAGTGGGAAGGAGAAGTCGTCGGAGATCCAACAGCACAACGGCGTGGTGGTGGATGCAGTGGAGATCGCAGCAGGGCTTCGCCGGGCGCCCTGCGTTGGGAGTATGGAGGTGTGACGGGAGGGGGGGAGGCGCCAGGGCAAGGGTGCGGCTGCCCTCTCCCTCCCCACATATATATAGGGGGCCAGGGAGTGCGCCAGCCCCCTGCAGATCCAATCTGCAAGGGGGGGCGGCGGCCAGGGGGGAGTCCTTGCCCCCCAAGGCAAGTGGGGCCCCCTCCCCCCTAGGGTTTCAACCCTAGGCGCATGGGGAGGAGGGCCCATGTGGTGCGCCAGTCCATTAGGGCTGGACACTTCCCCCTTGCGGCCTAGGGGCCCCACCGGGATGGGTGGCCCCACCCGGTGGACCCCCGGGGCCCCTCCGGTGGTCCCGGGACACTCCCGGTGACCCCCGGAGATCACCTGATGGCCGAAACCTGACTTCCTATATATCAATCTTTACCTCCGGACCATTCCGAAACTCCTCGTGACGTCCGGGATCTCATCCGGGACTCCGAACAACTTTCGGGTTTCCACGTGCATGTATCTCTACGACCCTAGCGTTACCGAACCTTAAGTGTGTAGACCCTACGGGTTCGGGAGACACGTAGACATGACCGAGACGACTCTTCGGTCAATAACCAACAGCGGGATCTGGATACCCATGTTGGTTCCCACGTGTTCCTCGATGATCTTCATCGTATGAACCACCGTGTCAAGGATTCACTCAATCCCGTATGTTATTCCCTTTGTCCATCGGTACGGTACTTGCCCGAGATTCGATCGTCGGTATTCCCGATACCTTGTTCAATCTCGTCATGGCAAGTCTCTTTAGTCGATCCGTAATCCATCATCCCGTGACTAACTACTTAGTCACATTGAGCTCATTATGATGATGTCTTACCGAGTGGGCCCAGAGGTACCTCTCCGTTATACAGAGTGACAACATCCCAGTCTCTGTTCGTACCAACTCAACAGACACTTTCGGAGATACCTGATGCGTACCTTTATAGCCACCCAGTTACGTTGTGACGTTTGGCACACCCAAAGTATTCCTACGGCATCCGGGAGTTGTACAACCTCATGGTCTAAGGAATAAATACTTGACACCGAAAAGCTTATGCATTACGAACTATACGATCTCGTGCTATGCTCAGGATTGGGTCTTGTCCATCACATCATTCTCCTAATGATGTGATCCCGTTATCACTGACATCACATGTCCATGGTCAGGAAACCATGACCATCTATTGATCAACGAGCTGGTAACTAGAGGCTTACCAGGGACTCATTGTGGTCTATACATTCACACATGTATCGCTGTTTCCGTACAATACAATTCAAGCATGAATAACAGATGATTATCATGAACAAGGAAATATAATAATAATACTTTTATTATTGCCTCTAGGGCATATTTCCAACACCTTTGACACTAGACAAAATGTGACATTAGGGGGTCTAGGGTTGTGGATCGCCGAGCAGTCGAGGGTCGTCCAGGGGTCGAGGATCGAAGCTAGTTCTACGTTTGTCATTAATATATCCATCTGTCATGTTTGAATAATAATTGGCATGTTGTAAGTATTTGTAGAAACTATGGACGACAACACCCGAGACCTAGCACAAGAAGCGATGTTGATGGACATAATCGCAGACGGACAAGATGCCGTCTTGTCGTTTCTCAACGACACCAATGAGCAGGTGGAAAGAGAGCTGCAGCTGGAAGATCTAGGCTATGATATTGATGCTCCGGTGACCCAATGCACATGGAAGAAGTAGACCGTGAGGACGGCTCCGGTGACCCAATGCCGGTGCAAGATGGAGACCGTGATGCTGGCTTCGGTGACCGAACCGAGTCCGGCCAGGAGGTATATATGTTAGTTAAGCCTGTGCTGACTAGTTAATTGATGCATTCATTAACTCTCGTCTTTGTTCCTTTTTCTAGCCCTCCGGATCGAGCAAATCTTCGGTAAAGAGACGAGGCGCGAAGAAAAAGTTGAGGCCGGATGAAAAGTTTGAAATCTCAGAAATCTCGCGCTCCGGCGAGCCGATTGAACCCATCTGGACAAAGAACGCATTTGTTAATCAGTGCGGGGTTCTGGTTAGGGACAAGATCCCGATCAGCATCCATCAATGGTTAAAGCCGGCTGCAAAAGACGCTCAGGTCTCTTATGTCACTGATATGCAGAAATAAGATCTTTGGACTGAGCTGAAGTCAAATTTCATCCTACCGCCAGAGGATGATCCGGCGAATCCAGTTAAAGAGGAATTAATCAAGTATGCTGCTCTTTCGAAGATGGCAGACCAGTTCAGGGCATGGAAGAAAAAACTGAATAAGTTTGTCCGCGATAAAGAGACTCCAGAATTCGTGGGCATATATGAGAAGATCAAAGATGACTGGCCCGCATTTGTGGCCTATAAGACATCGGAAAAGAGTAAGAAGATGTCGGCGACAAACCGGATAAATGCTGTGAAGAAGAAGCATCTGATACGTCCAAAACGTATCTATAATTTCTGCTTGCTCCATGCCTCTTTTGTGTGATATTGCTATGATATTTATGCACTTCCATACACTTTTGATCATATTTGGACTAACCTATTAACTCAGTGCACCCCAGTGCCAGTTTCTGTTTTCTGCTGTTTTTGTATTTCAGGTTTTCCCATTACGTAAACTGCCAGAAAAATTCCGGGAAAAATATATAAAAAATCAGCGTTCCGGAAGCTTCCATGCGGCCAAAGTAGGGCCGGAGGGGGGCCACCAGGGCTCCAAGCGGCCAGAGGGCGCGCCCCCCTCCTGGTCGCGCCGCCAGGGCGCCTGGGCCCCCCTGGCCTCCTCTGACGCCCCCCTTTGGCATATATTTACACCGCGTCCCGAAACCCTCGAGGACGGAACCCTTTTTCGCGATCTCATCTCTGTTCCGCCGCCGCCGCGCTTCCAAGATCGGGAGCACCACGAGAACTCTTGCCAGCACCCTGCCGGAGGGGAGGATCACCACCGGGAGCCTCTCCACCACCATGGACGCCTCCCGAATGAGTTGTGAGTAGTCTCCCTTGGACCATGGGTCCATGACCAGTAGCTATGTGATGTTCTCCTCCCCTCTTTGTTCTTCACCGATTAGACCTCGTGAGCTGCCCTACATGATCGAGGCGCATATGTAATCCTTATGCTGTTGCTATGATGAGTTTGCTGGGATCCGATGGATTATGAGATTATGCTCAGATTGTGTGTGAGTAATATATTTGATTTACCTCTTTTATATTTATGTTCTTGAGTAATTCTTGCATGTTCTCCGTTGCTGTTTATTGCTTTGGCCAAGTAGTAGGTAGTAACTCCAAGAGGGAACGTTATGCTTGATTATGGGTTCATGCCCCTTGATGACTAGTTTGAGTGACAGAAACATGAGTCTAGGGGATGTGCTGTTGCCACAAGGGGGAAAACAACGGTGCTTGTACTCGCGGGTGCAAGGATTGTTTACTTTACGCAAAGTTCTTTTAATGCAGTTGTCTGTTGCTTTGAGTTTACACTATGGGTGGGACTCGCAACTTAATACCAGCGAGATGTTCTGGATAGATATCTCAAGGTGGATGATTAGTAGTAGATGCAGATGAATTTCGGTCTACTTGCCTTGGCGTACCGCCCATGCTTTTGAGCCTCTACCTTTCTTTGCAGCATAGTTAGCATTGGTTTGCGCACATAATCCTGTCAATTGCCCAGCTGTAATTCGTTTACCTCGCTTAGCTGTTTTATCGTCTTTTGGGAGAGAGACATCACTAGTGAACATCATGGGACCCCGGTCCATATTACCATCACTGATCACATCCGCTATTTACTTTCAGTTCTTACTTACTAGTTGCAGTCATACCTATCACTATTATCTCTTGCGTTTGATCCTTTGTAAACGACAAGGCCGGAGGGATTGACAACCTCTCTGTACTCGTTGGGAGCAAAGTTATTTGTATTTGTGTGCAGGTCCGATCAATCACTAGTTGCGCCGCTAGCAGTTGACACCTTCTTGTTGAACCTCGGAGTCTCAGGGGATTCGATCCTTGATATCTTTGCCAAGGGAAAACTACCGCTACACTGCATCTCAAACCTTCCACTTGGGGTAACCAACGAGGGGCGAGAAGCCATCAAGCAAAGTTTTCTGGCGCCGTTGCCGGGGATTCCACTCTTCAAGATAGGGGAGTTGCACGCTATCTTTTACCTTTGCTTTTTAGTCTTGTTAGTTTACTTTTCAGTTTTTGCTTTAGTATCTTTTATCAAAAATCACAAAAATAGTCATCTTGCTTGCTTGCTGCTATGGGTTCCACTGAGAACACCAAGTTGTGTGACTTCACTAGTCATAACAACGATGACTTTATCTGCACGCCTATCACTACACCTGCCACTTCAGCACCTTCTTATGAAATTAAACATGCTTTACTGAACTTAGTTATGAAAGATCAATTCTCCGGTGCTGGAGATGATGCTGCTTTACACTTAAACAATTTTGTTGAACTCTGTGATATGCAAAAGTACCAAGAAATAGATGGTAATATTGTTAATCTTAAGCTTTTTCCTTTCTCCTTGAGAGGAGAAGCTAAAATTTGGTTTCAATCCTTGCCTAGAAATAGCATAGATTCTTGGGACAAGTGCAAAGATGCCTTTATTGGAAAGTACTATCCACCTGCTAAAATTATCCAACTAAGGAGTAACATAATGAATTTCAAACAATTGGATAGTGAACACGTTGCCCAAGCTTGGGAACGCATGAAATCTCTTGTCAAGAACTGCCCTACTCATGGTTTGACTACTTGGATGGTTATCCAAACTTTTTATGCAGGTTTGAACTTTACCTCGCGGAACTTGTTAGATTCGGCCGCGGGAGGAACCTTTATGTCAACTACACTTGGTGCTGCCACGAAGATTCTCGATGAGATGATGACCAATTATTCCCAATGGCACACCGAACGCGCTCCAACAGGTAGGAAGGTAAACTCTGTCGAGGAGATTTCCTCCCTAAATGAAAAAGTTGACTTGATCATGTTTGTACTTTCCAAGCAATCTTCTATTGATCCTCGTGATGATCCTTTAAATTCTTTGATTGCTCAAGAACAAGTAGATGTGAACTTTATCTCTAGAAACAATTTTAATAATAATGCTTATAGGAGTAATTTTGGTAGCAATCCTAGACCGTTCCCCTCCGATTCCTATGGGAACAACAATGCTTATCCTAGCACCAAGAACTCCACCCAAAGAGATAGAGACATGCCAGGTTATGAGAAACTTCTAGAAATAGAGAAGGCCACTAAGAACTACATGCACACCCAATATGAACAAAACAAAACCTTCTCGAGGCAATTAAATGAGCATACTGCTATCTTGCAAGACATTGGTAGACAACTAGAGAGCCTAAATATTGAGATTTCTAACCTCCAGACTAGGCTCACTATCACTGAGACCTAAGTTTCCAAGATGTCCCACACACAAGCCACTTTGATAAACTAGATGGCAGCCAAACCCGAAGTGGTTGCACCCCTAAAGGAAGAAGAAGATAGAATTAAGAACCTTCCTACCCACCACACTGTTGCTGCTATCCAAGTTGTTGAGGATATCCAAACTCTTAGCACCCAATGCACTCCTGGTCCCATTGGACCTATTAATGGTGATGCTATGACCATAGAAACTACCAAACAAGTGAGCCTAAAGGACACCACTACCACTTTACTTGATAGTAGTGACCTTGATTTTGATAATTGTACCCTTACCGAAGTTATTGATTTCCTTCACAAGATGTCTAAAGATCCCCGCACTAGCACACTTAACCTTGCCTTCACAGAGCATATCACTAATGCTCTCATCAAAGCTAGGGAGGAGAAACTTAGGTTAGAAGCCTCCATACCTAGAAAGATAGAAGATGGTTGGGATCCTATGATTAAAATTAAGTTGAATAACTTCTCTTGCTATGCTTTATGTGATGTTGGAGCTAGTACCTCTGTTATGCCCAAAAGAATATATGATATGCTTAAATTGAAACCTTTTGATTCTTGTTCTTTTGGTGTTCGTCTTGTTGATTCTTCCATAAAGAAACCCTTGGGGAGGATCGACGATGTTCTTATCATTGTCAATGACAATTATGTTCCCGTTGATTTTACTATTATGGATATTGACTGTGAACCTTCTTGTCCAATTATTTTGGGACGTCCTTTTCTTCGCACCGTTGGTGCCATCATTGACATGAAAGAGGGGAATATAAGATTCCAATTTCCTCTCAAAAAAGGGATGGGACACTTCCCTAGAAAGAAGATTAAGTTACCTTTTGAGTCCGTTATACGGGCTAGCTATTCTTTTACTCTTGATAAAACTTGATCTCTTTGCATTATGCCTAGCTTAAAGGCATAAAAGAAAGCGCTTTTGGGAGGCATCCCACAATGAATAAAATTTTATTTTGCTTTTGTTGTGTCTTGATGTTGTTAATACAGTAGCACCATCATTGTATCTTTACTTTTCAGCTTTGTGCCAAGTGTAGCCTTTGATTGCAAGAAAGTTCAAAAGTTGTGACGTGCTGTCCAGGAAACAGATTCTGTCCTTGGACAGAAAAATTCGTATAAAATCACCAGATCATCTTTTTGGTCTGAATTTTTTCGACAGCGTGCTCTATACAATTGGCTTTCGGGCGTCTGTTCTGAGTTTTTTGATTTGAGTTGCAGAAGTGCCCCGAAAAAATTATTTACTACCTGCTGGTCTGTTTTTCACAGATTATGTCCTGTTTTGCCTTTTCTTCGTTTTGCAAACCTTGAGCTTGCTTTTTCTTTGCAAAAACCTTTTGGCAATCTTGAGAAACAGTAGACCTTCAAGAATATCCTTATTTCCAGCAAGGAAAAATTATTTTATTATGGGTACTAACCTCGCTAATCAGATTATGATGAGTTATGTATGAAGGGAGTTTTCAAGTGTGCGAGGGAAGATGATAAAAAGATTCAGGAGTGTCAAACGCTCAAGCTTGGGGATGCCCCCATGCACCCCCAAGAAATATTCAAGAAGACTCAAGCGTCTAAGCTTGGGGATACCCCCGTGCATCCCCTTCTCCATCAACAATTATCAGTTCGTCTTTCGTTCCACTATATTTTTATCACTTCATGTGTTATGTGCTATGCTTGGAGCGTCTTGCTTTTAGTTTCCTTTTTAGTTTTCTTTAGCTTTGCTTGTTGTTCATAACGAGTTGGAACTCAGCTTTCTTTGTGTGGGAGAGAAACACGCTCCACTTCAACCTAGAACACAACATAGAATTTTCATGTCTATCTTTGTTGTGTGTGTTCTTTGTCTTTCAATAGCTACTATCATGTTCAGCTCTTAGTTTTCATGCTTTACTTTTTAAAGAGCTTTTGTTTAGTTGGTCGCTGGAACTCTCTTTAGTTGTCATGCTTATCTTGTTAAGAGAGTTGGCTTCTGTTGCACTGGTTGATATGTCTGATAAAAATGCTATGTGCATAATGGTGCTTAGTAGTTCATGTTTTCTTATGGTTAGTCTCAAATAGCTGGGGGGTTCTTAATGTGTTATTGAAGTACCAACATGATTTGTTTGCCTATGATGTGGTATGGTTTAGTGGTATCTTCCTCCAAGAATTTATTTTGATTGACTTGGCGTATGCTCACGCATATTTAAGACTGTAAAGAAAGTCTATCAAGCCTTGATGATCTTTAATTTCTGAGTAGCGATATAACTTCCATGCCTGATTCAATGTTGCTTTGTCGCTCTGCATGATTATGACCGTCATTGCTCTTTTAGTTGGTCGCTCCCAGTCTTTTGCTAACTTTCGCCTGTACTAAGCGGACTGACTGCTTGTGCATCCAAAATCCTTTAAACCAGTTATGCCATATGAGTCCACCATACCTTCCTATACATGGTATTTACCTGCCATTCCTAACGAAGACTTTCATGTACCATCTCGAAATTATTCAAAAAAAGCATTTCTCTTTTGTGCCTCTGTTTTAGCTCATGAGGAAGTAGTAGTTAATTCATGATCTTTTTAAGTTGGACAAGCTTCACCCCGGGATTGCATGTCTAATGTGCAAACCCATAATACGAGAAGGAACTGGCAAAGAGTGCGCCCGACTCATTAAAAAATTATACAACAAACAAACCCTCCTTCACGCTTTGTTCATGAGAAATCAGAAAACTTTGGCAGTGATAAACAAAGGAGATTAAGAGGATATGATCGTCCTCATGTGGGAGCCTTTCCTCGAAACTTGTCCAGCTCAAGAAGTGATTGAGTTATCTGCTAGCATTCATTGACGAAATATGCATATTCTAAAAATAATAATTATTACCTCTGTTTTTATAACCAAGAGCTCTGGTACATGTTTAGTTTTTGTTTCCGACCACGGGTTTTCAACCTTGCCAACAAAAGCCACGGTTCGAGAGTCTCCACCTTCTTTCTTCAAAGCACCAACTATTGAGAGCATGATTGTCATTCTGAGTGTAATGTGCATTGTCCCAAAGTACCATTGTCTTTTGCATGATTATGATATCGTTTATTCTGAAATCATTGTATCTAGTCGTCACTTAAACTTTGGAGGTGCCCCTGCATTTATGTTTTGCTTCACTAAAGGGGGCAAGCGAGATATCACTTTGTCATGTTTGCACACCATGCTCACTGCAAATCTATTGAGTGTTTCAGTATCATATTGTAAAACTTTCAGTTCTTTGTGATATTCTCATGAGGCAACTTAACTACTACAGACTCATTGTCTCAGTAAGCACTTGTCATGTGACTGTGAAAAGTTCTTATATGGTTAATAGCATGTCACCACAGAAATTATGCTTGTTATCATTTACCTACTCGAGGACGAGCAGGAATTAAGCTTGGGGATGTTGATACGTCCAAAACGTATCTATAATTTCTGCTTGCTCCATGCCTCTTTTGTGTGATATTGCTATGATATTTATGCACTTCCATACACTTTTGATCATATTTGGACTAACCTATTAACTCAGTGCACCCCAGTGCCAGTTTCTGTTTTCTGCTGTTTTTGTATTTCAGGTTTTCCCATTACGTAAACTGCCAGAAAAATTCCGGGAAAAATATATAAAAAATCAGCGTTCCGGAAGCTTCCATGCGGCCAAAGTAGGGCCGGAGGGGGGGCACCAGGGCTCCAGGCGGCCAGAGGGCGCGCCCCCCCTCCTGGCCGCGCCGCCAGGGCGCCTGGGCCCCCCTGGCCTCCTCTGACGCCCCCCCTTTGGCATATATTTACACCGCGTCCCGAAACCCTCGAGGACGGAACCCTTTTTCGCGATCTCATCTCTGTTCCGCCGCCGCCGCGCTTCCAAGATCTGACGCCCCCCTTTAATGCAGTTGTCTGTTGCTTTGAGTTTACACTATGGGTGGGACTCGCAACTTAATACCAGCGAGATGTTCTGGATAGATATCTCAAGGTGGATGATTAGTAGTAGATGCAGATGGATTTCGGTCTACTTGCCTTGGCATACCACCCATGCTTTTGAGCCTCTACCTTTCTTTGCAGCATAGTTAGCATTGGTTTGCGCACATAATCCTGTCAATTGCCCAGCTGTAATTCGTTTACCTCGCTTAGCTGTTTTATCGTCTTTTGGGAGAGAGACATCACTAGTGAACATCATGGGACCCCGGTCCATATTACCATCACTAATCACATCCGCTATTTACTTTCAGTTCTTACTTACTAGTTGCAGTCATACCTATCACTATTATCTCTTGCGTTTGATCCTTTGTAAACGACAAGGCCGGAGGGATTGACAACCTCTCTGTACTCGTTGGGAGCAAAGTTATTTGTATTTGTGTGCAGGTCCGGTCAATCGCTAGTTGTGCCGCTAGCAGTTGACACCTTCTTGTTGAACCTCGGAGTCTCAGGGGATTCGATCCTTGGTATCTTTGCCAAGGGAAAACTACCGCTACACTGCATCTCAAACCTTCCACTTGGGGTAACCAACGAGGGGCGAGAAGCCATCAGCATCACCATCGCACGGGGTCAGGTGGCTACCTCAGAGCCCGGCCTAAGTGGGCCAAGGCTGAGAATGATCTGCTTGAGAAAGGGATCAAACCAGAGACAATGCAATGGCCAGACCGTTGCCGGACTTGGTTCTTCGGGGCTGGCGGAACCTTGGACCCTGTATCAGGGAGGTGCATTTGGACGGACAAGCAATTGGAAACACCACTCAGGAAGCTTCGGCACTATATCAAATTAGCGCATGAAGGGACGTTCTTCCCCGACAGAGAGAACGACGAGCTGACAATGGCCATCGGGAATCCTGAGCACCCTGGACGGACACGAGGCACGCCAGGCTCCCTTCCGTGGAGTGCTGGGTTTTCGGACGCAGGCGTCTACAAATGCCACGAGAGGAGGAAGAAAATGCAGCAGACCGAACTGGAGGCGATGCGGGCCAGAATACAAGCGATAGAGGAACGGGAAGCAAATCGGGACAAAAGAATTGCCGAAGCTTCCCCCGAAGCTACCCCGCCATCTCAGCGGAGAAGCAGCGTGGCTGCCACCGAGCTGCTTCAGCCGGAGCATGTCTTGATGGCTACTGCCAGGTATCCCGTGGATGCTATCACGGAGGTACAAAATTGCCACCTTATGACGCAGTGGATAAATCTGAAGGTCAAGGCGGCTGCTGGCTCTGTTTTTCCTACTGGACCCGGCGACACTTTTCACTGCTGGCAGATTCCAGAAGGATATGCTAGGGTGATGGTGGATGAAATTACGGAGGGATTTGAGGAGCTCCAGCTTGACCACCCTACCGGTGAAGGGGAGACTCGACTGGGTTCTTCACTGAAGACTCCATGCCTATGGCGGAAGGACCTCATCAACATTCTCAACTGGACGCCTCCGCCTCCTCCTCCTCCTCCTCCTCCGGCGAGTCAGGGCACTCCACCTCCTCCACCGCCTCCTCCTCCGGCGAGTGACGATCAGGGCACTCCGGCTCCTTCTCCGGCGCGTGGCGGCACTCCGCCTCCTTCGCCTGCACCGGCGCGCCCGAGCAGCCAGCCTCCTCCTTCTCCGCCTGCGCCGGCGCGCCCGAGCAGCCAGCCTGCTCCTCCTTCTCCGCCTAGTCAGCAAGGGCGGAAGAGACATGCCGCCGCTCCGGCTGCTCCTGCTCCGGCGCGTAAGCAAGGAAAGAAGACAACCGATTCGTCTGGTCTGGCGACGTCTAGCAGTACAGCCAAAGGCGGGAGGCGATGCAGATTCGGTCCTTCTCTCACGCCTCAAGAGAAGTTACCATACGAGAGGTCCGACGAGGAAAACACGAAGATCGCTCAAGGCAAAGTGAAGGACTGGCTTTAAGGGTTGAAAGCACAGAGACATCCACCTCCGGAGGAGAAGATAGATCCGGTGAAAGCAAAGCGCACTCTTGCTGCCCTGAAGCAACCAGCTCAAAGTAAGCCAAAGGACAACTATGACCGCATGATTGAAAAGTCATTTCAAGCAGCCAAGCGGTCGGGAAGTACTAAAGTGATCAAAGGTTAGCAGAAGGACGAGCTGGGAAATAAATTGCCCAGCTTGGCGAACAAGCAGACCAATCATGCCCCCCGCTCAAGGTGTCTAGCGACATGGTCGCAAATGATCCGAGGATGGTGCCCGGTTATAGCAATCTTGGAGATTACCTGTCCGACGATGTACAATATGATTTCTTGGAGGTGCAGATACAAAGATACGAGTACGGGAAGCCTCTCGTCAAAAATGAAAGATCTCTATCAACGAATATGCGAAGATTGCATGATTGGTACTTGAAAATCTATAGAGAGTCTGGGGGGAGGGATAGCTTGTATGTGAGAGTTAAACCAGAGCATGACCTCGTTGGAATTGAACTGTTGCCTATTCCATTTGAGGAGTTCTATCCGTTTTTCAATCAATTGGCCCTCGATAAAGCAACGGTCACCTGCTACTGTCTGTAAGTAGTACTACTTCTGTCATTAAGTCTCTCTATATAGCTGATCTCTTTCATTGCATGTATTTATAATTATCCTCACTATATTATGCAGATTGAAGATCGTCGAATTGAAGAAAAGACAAGTAGGTGATATTGGGTTCATTAACACATACCTCATAGATGCAACCGAGGTTAAATGGCGTCCCTCAGATACCGAGACCAACTTGCTACGATCGTTGGTGGTAAATGAAAACAAAGATATAATACTCTTTCCTTACAACTTCAAGTGAGTGTTACTGTCTTGTGCATATTTAGTTTCCCTTATATATCAGTCAAGGTTATAGTAATGTAATTGATGAGTTCATGCATGCGTGCGCAGCTTCCACTATATTATCTTAGAGATTAAGCTTGAGAAGGGAGTAGTAACTGTATTGGACTCTAAACGTAAAGATCCCGAGGAGTATGCGGACATGACTCAAATGCTCGAAAGGTAAGTTAAATCGATCAATATTATCCACCATGCATATCAACAACTTTGTTCATTTCTGATATCAAGTAATTGTTTTCTTTGTCTGGCAGGGTTTGGAGAAAATTCACCAAAAAAGCTCCGGGACTGCCGAAGAAACTAGAATTTAAACACCCGAAAGTAAGTACTATATAGTAGCATGTTCCGCGCATCTCCTATATCTTGATTCAAGCGCTAGTTTCATCAATACCATTTGGCATTCTTGCTTATCAGTTTGATTGACCTCTATTTCTTGTAAAGTGGTTGTGGCAGGAACCCGGGAATGATTACTGTGGATACTACATTTGCGAGTCCATCCGCCACACGACCTGTGAGCGGGGCTACTCTGAAGCACAATTTGAAGTGCGTAAGCAATTAATAATATTCACAATTTTATAGCATCATTTCATGTATTGACCCCCTTCTTCAAATTAGATGTTTCGGATGCGGGATGAACTCCTAACACCAGATCGTCTGCGAGCAATTCAAGAGGAATTGGCGGCATTCTTCCTTGAACACGTGATCGCGCCAGAGGGAGAATACTATGTGGACCATGTGTCCATATGATAGGAGATTATATTTGTAAGAGATAATTATTGTATATATGTACCCGGTAGTGTCGGATAGATATACGAGAACTTGTTGTTCGACCAATCTCTCGGAGAAGGAGAGGTGGTCGATATTACTTCTCTCTGTATGCATATATATATATGTTGATTATACGATCTTCTGTTTCCTTCGTTTGCTTACTAGCTAGCTAGCTAGCTAGCTAGCGTGTCTAGTCCTCTCTATACGTATGTGTAGTACGTAGCGTCGACCAAGCACGGACATAAGAGAGGACACTTCTCTCTATTAATTAGCTAGCTAACACAATATGAAATACCTAAATTAACCCCCAAAACCTCCAACCCCCCTCCCCTTTCAAAAAAAAAACAAAAACCACAACCACAGAAATGCTGACGCGTGGATGCCTTTTGGTCCCGGTTGGTGCCACCAACCGGGACCAAAGCCCCTCCTGCCTGGGCTCGGCGCACATGCCACGTGGACACCCATCTGCCCCGGTTCTGGATCGAACCTGGACTAAAGGGTCAAAGCATTAGTACCGACACTTTTGTCCCGGTTCATGAACCGGGGCTAAAGGCCCTAACAAACCGGGTCTGATCCCCCTTTATCTACTAGTGGAGGATGGAAGAAGGGGATGGGCGCTCGCTCTGCTCGGTATAGATAGCAGTAACTGTACTCCATCATCAGTACACACACAGAACATAGGTGAAAACTGAAATGGCCATGGGGTGGTGCTGCTTACCGAGGAGATGGTTATGTCGACTTTGCTTGTCGACTCCATCCATGGCGTGGCGACTTCTTTTGCTGAGCGATGAAGATGCGCAGGACCCCATTACTCTCCTGGCACATGAGGTCGCCCGTCGAGGTGGAAGAAGATCGGCCGTCGGTTGTCTACGCATCTGGCCGCCGCCTTGTCGCTCGATCTACGCGATGACCGTCGTCGCATGGATTGGAGCGATGATGTGAGAGTTGTGGTCGTCGGTTGTGCCGTCGTGGGGGCGAGGGCAGAGGGAGTAGAGTGGGTGAGGGGAAGGAGAGTGGAGATGATGTCGCCGCCGCCGGGTCAAGAGCGGAGGGAGTGGAGTGTGGGAGGGGAAGGAGAGTGGATAGGGATTAGGGATTGTGCTTCACTGGAGTGGAGATAGTGAGGGGAATTTGTGGGTGCTTGTTGGTCCATAAGTAGAGTCAACATAATGCGAGTGGGCTTGGGCTTCTTTGGACTTTGGATAAGCACTTGAAATGCGGTAGGAAAAAAATGTCTCAACTAAAATGATGTACGAAAAAAGTATATATTAAAGAAAAATCGGATATATATTAATTAAACATGGATCATCCAAAAAAATTATTTTTTGATATATACATAATATCACAGAAAAACATAATTTTGTGAGAAGAAATAAAGTATACTTGGTTTATGTTGGATTTCTTACATGTTTTTAGTTGGTTTATGGTGATATAAACATTTTTATACTTATTATATATATTAAGAATATCACAAAAATGAATTTTTTGATAAAAGAAACCGAATATACTTGGTTTATCTTGGATTGCTTGCATGCTTTTATCCTTTGTTGGACAATTTTCCTTAGCCTAATATGTTAAAAAAATAGACTAAAATGATCCAAGAAATATTAGATGACATATTATTATATATGAACATTATATTTGGTTGTTTGCTCTGGAAGAAAGGCAAATCTTTTTTTAATAATATGAAAAATGTTTTTTTTAAGTTGTGTTAGTTTCACTTTTTTTTATTATATGTTCATATGATGTAGTAAAAATTACCGTTCACATTTCATCAGAGATAAAATCTGATGGGTTCCGACATACACACTGATGTAACGATGACAGACCGAACTGAAACACCAAGAGAAGAGGTATATAGCTAATCCATCTTTGTCTGTGTCTTATACATGGTAATACAAAATATATATCTTTCACATATTGTTATTTTTCATAATATATGAGACATAGATATGAATTTTGGAGATACACAAATAGAATACATCGACAAGGGTTCCGAAGCAGCAACGCTGAAAAGGGCCGAAAATTCACCGAGTTTTTCACAACATAATGATGTTGAGGCGGTGATATCTCACAACAAACCAAAAAAGGATGCCAATTTAAATGTTATCGCACAAGGTATTCTTTTCAGCATTATTATCGACCTTTCAGTCTTCATATTGCCTTTTGTATTCAACCAAATTGTCTCATTTTTTTATACTAATTAGCAAACATGCCCGTGCGTTGTGCCGGAGACAAAAATACTACTATCAGAAAAATACAACACACAAGACATGAGGATCAAACTATGCAAATGTGGTAGACATAAAAGAACTTTCAAGAATTCTCTTGAGCACGGGCCTGTCTTAATGGACTTCAGCCAAGTGACCTCATAAACTTGGGACATTTTTCTCGTTTGGTATGAGCACACACAAAAATTTGAGTTCACACACCAGTTGCTTATGTCCCTAATTTCTCATGAGTAGAAGTGGTTAAGCATCAACATTCTTATTAAAAAGTAAATGCAAGAACATGAGAGGTCGCCCAACAAAAAATAGAACAGAAGAGGTCAACTATAGTACGGAAAAATTAGTAATGAGTATCCGAACATAGATGACATGCATATTTATACTGTGTTTGTTTGATAAAGTGAAATCTGCCATAGGCATTCGAATAAAAACTTTTGATTTGTAATTGTATATATATATATATATATATATATATCCAATAAACATAAATACATAGCATTGCATTTTCATTGAACACAAAATTTAGGATGTCCGTGGAGGTACAAACCAAGAGAATAAGATGAGACTCTAGGTGAAAGCTTCTACCCTGTGCATGAACTCTAAAATTATAACAATAAATAACAACGAATTTTGTAAGTGTATGGAAATAATCATCAAAGCTGTGAAACAATGTGATCATGTCACAAAAACATTTTCTTTACATACTAAATTGCATATTGGAAAATAAATACCAGCTTCATCAAGATATGCCAGCATCCCGCAACACACCACATCGGCGTGCTAACTCATCTAAATTGATGCAACGGTCGCATGGCTGTCCCTGCGGCGGCGACATCCACTCTCCTTCCCCTCACCGGCTCCGCACGACCTGGCTGTCCCTGGAACCTATATGATACATGGGAAAATACGCACCACCTTTCACATGATATTGCAGATTAGCCTCAATATAATTCAATAAAAAAATTAACATGGAAGATAAAGAGTGTCGCAATTGTCTCCATGCTTAAATCAGTAAGCATGCATAACTTCATGGTTATCGCAAAAAAAAAAAATCTTGTTGACAATGCATCAACATCAACTCTGGCCATTAGTGCAAGCATATTAAGATGTATGCATTGTGCGGGATGGGAAATATTTTTGGAGTTAGACTATTGGAGAATCGTCATCTGCTATCGATGTACGCTAAACTGCCCAAATATGAGGAAAACAAGATGGACCAAGCTAGCACTCTTACATGCAAGGATCTATATACTGCAATATAGGCCGGTGATACGTCTCCAACGTATCTACTTTTCCAAACACTTTTGCCCTTGTTTTGGACTCTAACTTGCATGATTTGAATGGAACTAACCCGAACTGACGATGTTTTCAGCAGAACTGCCATGGTGTTGTTTTTTTGCAGGAATAAAAAGTTCTCGGAATCGCCTGAAAATCAACGGAGATTTATTTCAGAAAATATAAAAAATACCTGCAAGAAGATCCACACCTGGGGCCCCACGGGCTGTCCTCGAGGGTGGGGGGCGCCCCCCTTCCCAGGGCGCGCCCCCGTGCCTTGAGGGCACCCCGATGCCCCACCAACGTATCCCTAGGTCCTATATATTCCGTTTCACAGAGAAAAAAAATCAAGGAAAAAGAATTATCGCGTTTTACGAGATGGAGCCGCCGCCAAGCCCTAATCTCTCTCGGGAGGGCTGATCTGGAGTCCGTTCGGGGCTCCGGAGAGTGGAGACCGTCGCCATCGTCATCATCAACCTTCCTCCATCACCAATTCCATGATGCTCACTGCCGTGTGTGAGTAATTCCATCGTAGGCTTGCTGGACGGTGATGGGTTGGATGGGATGTATCATGTATTCAAGTTAGTTTTGTTAGGGTTTGATCCCTAGTATCCACTATGTTCTGAGATTGATGTTGCTACGACTTTGCTATACTTAATGCTTGTCACTAGGGCCCGAGTGCCATGATTTCAGATCTGAACCTATTATGTTTTCATGAATATATGTGTGTTCTTGATCCTATCTTGCAAGTCTATAGCCACCTACTATGTGTTATGATCCGACAACCCCGAAGTGACAATAATCGGGACCACTCCCGGTGATGACCATAGTTTGAGGAGTTCATGTATTCACTATGTGTTAATGCTTTGGTCTGGTACTCTATTAAAAGGAGGCTTTAATATCCCTTAGTTTCCAATAGGACCCCACTGCCATGGGAGGGTAGGACAAAATATGTCATGCAAGTTCTTTTCCATAAGCACGTATGACTATATTCGGAATACATGCCTACATTGCATTGATGAACTGGAGCTAGTTCTGTGTCACCCTAGGTTATACCTTCTACATGATGAATTGCATCCAACGTAATTTCCCATCACCGATCCAATGCCTACAAGCTTTACCTATATTGCTAGTCGCTTATTTACTTTTCCGTTGCTATTGTCACAAAAACGATATCTTTACTTTTATTGATTCTACCACCACTGCCATATTACTGTGCTACTAAACTATCTTGCTGCAGATACTAAGTTTCCAGGTGTGGTTGAATTGACAACTCAGCTGCTAATACTTAAGAGTATTCTTTGGCTCCCCTTGTGTCGAATCAACAAATTTGGGTTTAATACTTTACCCTTGAAAACTGTTGCGATCCCCTACACTTGTGGGTTATCAAGACTATTTTCTGGCGCCGTTGCCGGAGAGCGTAGCTCTATTCTTTAAGTCACTTGGGATTTATATCTGCTTATCACTATGAATAATTTGAAGGACTCAAAAACCAAGATATTTCCCTCAACTACGAGGGGAGGTAAGGAACTGCCATCTAGCTCTGCACTAGATTCTCCTTATGTTATGAGTAAACTTGCGACACCTACTCCTGCTATTAAATCTAATATGTCGTATGTTCTTGATGATGCTACTTCTGCTATGTATGATGAAACTACCTCTATGCTCGACACTGTGCCACTAGGTGAATTTCTAGATGAACAAATTGCTAAGGTTAGGGAGAGTGCAAATGTTGATGATATTTGTGAGAGTGATGATGAAACTACTCCCAATAGATATGAATTGTCTGTTGTGCCCGAGGGTTATGTTATGGATGAAGAAACTGCTAGAGACTTTCTTGCTTGCAATGATAGATATGATCTTAAGAAGTTATTAGCTAAGTTGAAAGAAAAGTCCTTGAATGCTAGAATGAAACATGACCCTACTTTTGCTAATTCACCTATATGTGTCACTGATAAGGATTATGAATTTTCTGTTGATCCTGAGTTAATTACTTGGTTGAATCCAATCCTTTCCATGGCTATGAGTCTGAAACTGTTGTGGCACATCTTACCAAGTTGAATGATATAGCTACCCTGTTTACCAATGATGAAAAGATTCGCTACTACTATATCCTTAAGTTATTTCCGCTCTCGTTAAAGTGTCATGCTAAGACTTGGTTTAATTCTCTTGATCCTGTTTGTGTGCGTAGTCCCCAGGATATGATGTATTACTTTTCTGCTAAATATTTTCCTGCTCATAAGAAACAAGCTGCCTTACGGGAAATATATAACTTTGCTCAAACTGAAGAAGAGAGTCTCCCACAAGCTTGGGGGAGGCTTCTCCAGTTACTTAATGCTTTGCCTGATCATCCTCTTGAGATGCATGATATACTTGATGTCTTTTATAATGTACTAACCGATGCTTCCAGAGACCACATGGATAGTTGTGCTGGTTGTGTTTTCAGGGAAATAACAGTTGAACAAGCTGAATTACTATTGAATAATATGCTGGCCAGTGAAAATAATTGGACACTTCCTGAACCAGCCCCTAAGCCAACTCCGAAGAAAAGAGGTGTTCTATTCCTCAGTCCTGAAGATATGCAAGAGGCGAAGACATCTATGAAAGAAAAAGGTATTAAAGCTGAAGATGTTAAGAATTTACCGCCTATTGAAGAAATACATGGTCTTAATAACCCTACACAGGTAGTAAAGGTAATTCTCTTTATAGATTTGATGAAGGTGATATTCCTAGTTATAAGTCTGCTAGCCAATGCTTAGATGAGTTTGACGATTTCATTGTGAAACAAGAAAACTTCAATGCTTATGTTGGTAGACAATTACAACACAATGCTCATATGATTGAACGCTTGAGTGATTATCTGTCTAGTGCTAAAGATGAACTGAAACTTATTAGTATACATGCTTCTATGGTCACCACTCAAGTAGAACAAGTACTTAAGGCTCAGAATGATTTGCTCAATGAATTAAATAGTAAGAACAATGACTATGCTGTTAGAGTTGCAACTAGAGGTGGTAAAATGACTGAGGAGCCTCTGTATCCTGAAGGCCACCCTAAGAGAATTGAGCAAGATTCTCAGAGAACTAATATAGATGCACCTAGTTCTTCTAAGAAGAAGAAAAAGAAAAGTGATAGAAATTTTCATGCTTCTAATGAACCTGTAGCTCACCCATCTGAGAATCCCAATGATATATCTATTTCTGATGCTGAGACACAATCTGGAACATGAACCTAGTGATAATATTAATAATGATGTTCATGATGATGCTCAACCTAGCAATGATAATGATGTAGAGATTGAACCTGTTGTTGATCTTGATAACCCACAATCAAGGAATCAACGTTATGATAAGAGACTTTGTTGCTAGGAAGCACGATAGGGAAAGAGAACCCTGGGTTCAGAAACCCATGCCTTTTCCTCCGAAACCATCCAAGAAAAAGGATGATGAGGACTTTGAGCGCTTCGCTGAAATGATTAGACCTATCTTTTTGCTTATGCGTTTGACTGATGTGCTTAAAACAAATCCTTATGCCAAGTATATTTGAAAGATATTATTACCAACAAAAGAAAGATATCTGATGTAGAAATCTCCACCATGCTTGCCAATTACACTTTCGAGGGTGGAATGCCTAAGAAATTAGGAGATCCAGGAGTACCTACTATACCTTGCTCCATTAAGAGAAATTATGTTAAAACTGCTTTGTGTGATCTTGGAGCTGGTGTTAGTGTTATGCCGCTCTCTTTATATCGTAGACTTGACTTGAGTAAGTTGACACCTACTAAAATATCTTTGCAAATGGCTGATAAATCAACTGCTATACCTGTCGGTATTTTTGAGGATGTGCCTGTTGTAGTTGCAAATGTTACTATTCTAACGGACTTTGTTATACTTGATATTCCTGAGGATGATAGTATGTCTATTATTCTTGGAAGACCTTTTCTGAATATTGCAGGGGCTGTTATTGATTGCAACAAAGGCAACGTCACTTTTCATGTCAATGGTAATGAGCATACGGTACACTTTCCGAGGAAACAACCTCGGGTTCATAGTATCAACTATATTGGAAAAATTTCAACCATCACTATTGGAGGTTTTGATTTTCCTATTCCTACTATCAAGAAGGCATATGACATACTTATTGTTGGGGACATACATATCCCCATTGAGGTAACATAGTGTTATTCGAAAATTCTCCGGTTTCATGTTACTCGGAAAGAGTTTATTAAAAAGACATGATCAACCTTGTTAATGGTTTCCTTTTGATGAACATGGGATGGGTGAATCTAGATAGCACAAACCTTCTGTACCCTCCTTTTACTTTCTGTTAATTAGGTTAAATAAAAGAAAAATAGCATTATCCGTCTGTTTCCAGACTTATCCGTGCAATAAAAAAAAATCCCGAATATAAAAGTTCTCCAAATGCCATGGAAATGAAATATGATTTTTTTCCTAGAATATTTAAGAAAATATGGCACTGAACACACAGCGAGGGGAGCCAGCACGTGGCCTCGAGGGCACAGGGCGCGCCCCCCTGCCTCGAGGGCCCCACGTGGCCCCCCTCCACTTATCCTTTCACCCATGCTCTTCTTCTTCCTCCCAAAAAAATCCCCAACCAGCTCAAACCCAAGTTCTAGCTCATTTTGCTGCCATTTTCGATCTCCTTGCTCAAAGCACCATTCACCAAACTGTTTGGGGGAGATTGTTCCGTGGTATGTGACTCCTCCATTGGTCCAATTAGTTTTTGTTCTAGTGCTTTATTTGTTGCAAATTTATGCTGCTGTGGTGACCTTGTTCTTGAGATTGCATGATAATTTTTCTTGGTCCCAAGTAGTTCTAATGCATGATATAGCTTCTAGGCATTTATAGGAGTTGTTGCTATCAATCTTGTTGAGTTTGGTTAACTTTTATCGTGAGTTACTAAAAATTTCAGAAAAATGTCTAGGAAAAACTTCCAAGGTGGTCCTTCAACGAAGCAAGGACCGAGGCTTGCGTTTCGTGAGCCCAACGATGAACCACCGAGGGATGCTGATGTACGGCCTTGTGAATGGCCGTCGGATGAATTTATGAGTCAAGCGGGCATCAAAGATGAATTTTACGCATATGTGCGTAACGCTGACCTCGAGGACTTCATGCAAGATAAGTGCCTCCAATACCGTGGCTTGACTGATAGCTTTGTGAGAAGGTTTAAATTTTCATCTTCACGTAATTCTCACACTGTCTTGTTTGATCTATATGATAAATCTTATACCATGGACTTAGAGGATTTTAATGAAGCCTGCAAGCTCCCACAGTGGGGCAGTATGAATGATCCTCGTAAATCTGAATTTAGAGAATTCCTAGCTAGTATTACAGTGGGGGAATCCAGGGACATCACACAAACCACCACTGAGAGCATACATTTTCCTGCTATTCATTACTTTGCTCTCTTTATCGGTAGATGCTTAAATGGTAAATATGAGGATTGTCACATGTGTGTCCCTGATCTTAGCGTTCTCAGGAGTGTTGTACTAGGTGATAGGCAATATAATTTAGGAGCAATTGTTGCACGTAGACTACACCATAATGGTTTGAATGGAGATTTATTTGGTGGGATCTATGCTACTCGCATAGCCCGTTACCTTGGTGTATCTGTGCACCCGTATGATGACCCTTTACCTCCTGCCTTTTTAGACTGTAATGCTATGGCTAGTCACTGGTTTATAGAGTGGGATAATCAAACTCTCAAATATCGACTAATCTTTAACCGGCAACATGCCATCCCTATTGTTCTTCCTTCCCCTACTTTGTTTAACTTTCAGGAAAAAGGAGGATACACTATAACTATGGAGGAGGCAAATGCCTATTATAACATGACGGAGGCAACCCGCCTTCGAGATGCAGCTCAGCATGCAGCATCTGCTGCATCTCAGTACGACCCCAACTACAACTTTGGATATCCGTCAGGCCAGTACTGGCCATAGACCGACTTAGGCCAAAAGCCTAAGCTTGGGGGAGTACTTGTTTCTCACCGACTTTACTTTCATGTTCACACTTATTCTAGCTGTTGGTGCTCACACTCTTTCACTGTACCATCCATGCTTAGTTTAAATTTCTTTTTCTTAGTCTTTTTCTTGTGTGCTAGAAAAACCCAGGAAAACAAAAAATTATCAGTTGTAGCTTCTAGCTAGTTTACTTTCTTTGCTTGTAGTAGTTGAAAAAATGAAAACCCAAAAAGATTTCCCGTTCTTCTTTTGCTTGTTGGGAGATTTCCCGTGTAAATAGTTTCTTTTCTTTTCTTTAGGGGTTAAGAGTAGAAGACCACGATCAAAATGCTTAGTGGCTCTCATATGCTTTGTTGTCGATTTAACCTTGAGCCATATTACCTTGTCTTCTCTCTTGTATTACATGCCTGCAGATTCCAGCTTAGTCCAATGCACGTGCACTATTATTATTATCCACACCGTTCGGTCGTGCGAGTGAAAGGCAATAAGGATGATATATGATGAACTAATTGAGATGATAAAAGTTGGTATGAACTTGACCTCTCTTGTTTTTGTAAATATGATTGCTCTTCGTTCTTGATTCAGCTTGTTATGAATGAAACATGTTTGCAATGACAATTAGAGATCATAGCTGCTTATGCCATGCTTAATTAGCTGAGAGTTTATAATGGTCTATCTTGCGTGCCAACATGATATTAAAATGTTTGTGATGTGGTATGATGGGTGGTATCCTCCTTTGAACGACTTAAGTGACTTGACTTGGCACATGTTCACGCATGTAGTTGAAACAAATCAACATAGCCTTCACGATATTTATGTTCATGGTGATTTATATCCTACTCATACTTTCATTCATTGTTGATTAATTTTAACGCATGTTCATGACCGTTATTGCTCTCTAGCTGGTCGCTTCCCAGTCTCTTTCTAGCCTTCACCTGTACTAAGCGGGAATACTACTTGTGCATCCACTTCCATAAACCCCGAAGTTATTCCAGATGAGTCCACTATACCTTCCTATATGCGGTATTTACCTGCCGTTCCAAGTAAATTTGTATGTGCCAAACTCTAAACCTTCAAATGAAATTCTGTTTTGTATGCTCGAACAACTCATGTATCAACTAGGGTTGTCTATATCTTCCATGCTAGGTGGGTTATTCTCACGATGAGTGGACTCCGCTCATCATTCATGAGAAAATGGCTGGTAACCGGGATGCCCAGTCCCATGCTCAAAGTCATAATAATTAAACAAACTCCCCCAGGGTTGTTGCTTGTTTGGACGGTAACCCGTGGATTCGGCTGGCCGTGGAGTATGCTTGTTGGTGGTTGGGGGAGTATAAACTTTACCATTCTGTTTGGGAACCGCCTATAATGTGCGTAGCATGGGAGATATCGAGATTCTTGGTTGTTATGTTGACAATGAAAGTATACCGCTCAAAATATTATTCAATCTCTATTTAAAAATCGAGCTCTGGCACCTCTACAAATCCCTGCTTCCCTCTGCGAACGGCCTATTTATTTACTTTTATGCAGAGTCATCACCCTCTTATCAAAAAGCACCAGTAGGAGAGCACCTCTGTCGTTGCATGTATTACTATTAATTTGCATTGAGTATGATCATGACTGGATCTCTTTTACCATGAATTACAATGTCTAGTCAGTCCTTGATCTTTAAAGGTGCTCTCCATTTATGTTTTGCGGTCTCAGAAAGGGCTAGCGAGATACCATCCTGTTATATCATATCATGATTGTTTTGAGAAGTGTTGTCATCCAAGGTTTATTATTATTGCTCGCTAGTTGATTATGCCATTGATGTGAGTAGTCTTGAGACCTGAAAGTTATTGTGAATGTGGTTAGTTCATGATTTTGTTGAAAACCTGAATGCTAGCTTACATATTTACAACAACAAGAGAAAACAGAGTTTGTCAAAGTTTTTCTTTATCACTTTCAATTTATTAACTGAATTGCTTGAGGACAAGCAAAGGTTTAAGCTTGGGGGAGTTGATACGTCTCCAACGTATCTACTTTTCCAAACACTTTTGCCCTTGTTTTGGACTCTAACTTGCATGATTTGAATGGAACTAACCCGGACTGACGCTGTTTTCAGCAGAACTGTCATAGTGTTGTTTTTGTGCAGGAATAAAAAGTTCTCAGAATCGCCTAAAAATCAACGGAGATTTATTTCAGAAAATATTAAAAATACCTGCAAGAAGATACACACCTGGGGGCCCACGGGCTGTCCTCGAGGGTGGGGGGCGCGCCCCCCTTCTCAGGACAAGCCCCCTGTTGGAAATATTCCCTAGAGGCAATAATAAAAGGATTATTATTATATTTCCTTGTTCATGATAATTGTCTGATATTCATGCTTGAATTGTATTGTACGGAAACAACGATACATGTGTGAATGCATAGACCATAGCGTGTCCCTGGTAAGCCTCTAGTTACTAGCTCGTTGATCAACTGATGGTCATGGTTTCCTGACCATGGACATTGGATGTCATTGATAACGGGATCACATCATTAGGAGAATGATGTGATGGACAAGACCCAATCCTTAGCCTAGCACAAGATCGTGTAGTTCGTAATGCTTAAGATTTTCCAGTGTCAAGTATCTGTTCCCTAGACCACGAGGTTGTGCAACTCCCGGATACCGTAGGAATACTTTGGGTGTGCCAAATGTCACAACTTAACTGGGTGGCTTTAAAGGTACGCAACGGGTATCTCCGAAAGTGTCTGTTGGGTTGGCACGAACCGAGACTGGGATTTGTCACTCCGTATGACGGAGAGGTATCTCTGGGCCCACTCGGTAAGACATCATCATAATGAGCTCAATGTGACTAAGGAGTTAGTCACCGGATGATGGATTATGGAACGAGTAAAGAGACTTGCCATGACGAGATTGAACAAGGTATCGATATACCGACGATCGAATCTCGGGTAAGTACCGTACCGATAGACAAAGGGAATTACATACGGGATTAAGTGAATCCTTGACATCGTGGTTCATCCGATGAGATCATCGAGGAACACATGGGAACCAACATGGGTATCCAGATCCCGCTGTTGGTTATTGACCGGAGAGTCGTCTCGGTCATGTCTGCGTGTCTCCCGAACCCGTAGGGTCAACACACTTAAGGTTCGGTGACGCTAGGGTTGTAGAGATATATGTACACGGTAACTGATACGTCCAAAACGTATCTATAATTTCTGCTTGCTCCATGCCTCTTTTGTGTTATATTGCTATGATATTTATGCACTTCCATACACTTTTGATCATATTTGGACTAACCTATTAACTCAGTGCACCCCAGTGCCAGTTTCTGTTTTCTGCTGTTTTTGTATTTCAGGTTTTCCCATTACGTAAACTGCCAGAAAAATTCCGGGAAAAATATATAAACAATCAGCGTTCCGGAAGCTTCCATGCGGCCAAAGTAGGGCTGGAGGGGGGCCACCAGGGCTCCAGGCGGCCAGAGGGCGTGCCCCCCCTCCTGGCCGCGCCGCCAGGGCGCCTGGGCCCCCAGGCCTCCTCTGGCGCCCCCTTTGGCATATATTTACACCGCGTCCCGAAACCCTCGAGGACGGGACCCTTTTTCGTGATCTCATCTCTGTTCCGCTGCCGCCGCGCTTCCAAGATCGGGAGCACCAGGAGAACTCTTCCCGGCACCCTGCCGGAGGGGAGGATCACCACCTGGAGCCTCTCCACCGCCATGGACGCCACCCGGATGAGTTGTGAGTAGTCTCCCTTGGACCATGGGTCCATGACCAGTAGCTATGTGATGTTCTCCTCCCCTCTTTGTTCTTCACCGATTAGACCTTGTGAGCTGCCCTACATGATCGAGGCACATATGCAATCCTTATGCTGTTGCTATGATGAGTTTGCTGGGATCCGATGGATTATGAGATTATGTTCAGATTGTGTGTGAGTAATATATTTGATTTACCTCTTTTATATTTATGTTCTCGAGTAATTCTTGCATGTTCTCCGTTGCTGTTTATTGCTTTGGCCGAGTAGTAGGTCGTAACTCTAAGAGGGAACGTTATGCTTGATTGTGGGTTCATGCCCCTCGATGACTAGCTTGAGTGACAGAAACATGAGTCTAGGGGATGTGTTGTTGCCACAAGGGGGAAAACAACGGTGCTTGTACTCGCGGGTGCAAGGATTGTTTACTTTACGCAAAGTTCTTTTAATGCAGTTGTCTGTTGCTTTGAGTTTACACTATGGGTGGGACTCGCAACTTAATACCAGCGAGATGTTCTGGATAGATATCTCAAGGTGGATGATTAGTAGTAGATGCAGATGGATTTCGGTCTACTTACCTTGGCGTACCGCCCATGCTTTTGAGCCTCTACCTTTCTTTGCAGCATAGTTAGCATTGGTTTGCGCACATAATCCTGCAATTGCCCAACTGTAATTTGTTTACCTCGCTTAGATGTTTTACCGTCTTTTAGGAGAGAGACATCACTAGTGAACATCATGGGACCCCGGTCCATATTACCATCACTGATCACATCCGCTATTTACTTTTAGTTCTTACTTACTAGTTGCAGTCATACCTATCACTATTATCTCTTGCGCTTGATCCTTTGTAAACGACAAGGCCGGAGGGATTGACAACCTCTCTGTACTCGTTGGGAGCAAAGTTATTTGTATTTGTGTGCAGGTCCGGTCGATCGCTAGTTGCGCCGCTAGCAGTTGACACCTTCTTGTTGAACATCGGAGTCTCAGGGGATTCGATCCTTGGTATCTTTGCCAAGGGAAAACTACCGCTACACTGCATCTCAAACCTTCCACTTGGGGTAACCAACGAGGGGCGAGAAGCCATCAAGCAAAGTTTTCTGGCGCCGTTGCCGGGGACTCCACTCTTCAAGATAGGGGAGTTGCACGCTATCTTTTACCTTTGCTTTTTAGTCTTGTTAGTTTACCTTTCAGTTTTTGCTTTAGTGTCTTTTATCAAAAATCACAAAAAAAAATTTATTTGCTAGTAGTCCTTTCTGTTTAGTCAAGGATGTTAGGATTGGGTGCTTTGAGGGAATCAGAAGTTCTAGATTTCCATCAAAGGGATGGAGAAAATATGAAGAAGGAATGGGACAGAATTTCTGATGCACATAGGAGAATTATGCCTTGGATACCTATAAAAATTGTGCTTAGAAATTTTTACCATGGTCTTTTTAAATGGTGTAAACACTCTCTTGATATTATAGCTGAAGGAGATTTCCTAGAGTGTGATGAAGCTAGAGCTCTTGAAATTATACATGGTCTATCTAGTTACTTTGTTTATGATCATAATTTTGATACTGTCATATATAGACTTGCTACTATTGAAAAGAGAATGGATGCTCTAGACTTGATGAAGGTAGAGAAACCCAATACCAATAAGAGAGATATTTTGGAAATAGTCAATGATTGGGAGCCTTTTGTTAGGATTAGCATCTCTAATCAAGACTTCCTTGCTTATTGTGATATTGGATCTATGGTTTCTATTATGCCAAAAATTGTACATGATTCTTTAAAATTTAGCATGGATAGATTATCATCTTATCATGAACACACTAATGGAGATATTTCCGAGATCCAGGGAAGAATAAAAGACGTGCCAGTTACATTCGTTAAAGGGATTGCAATGGTTGATTTCTTCATCATGAAGCCAAACCAAGGAAATATAGTGCTTGGAAGGGACTTCCTCCGAGCCGTAAAAGGCTTCATTGATATAGGTAAGGGACAAATCCGCTTAGGCGGGAAGGCAAAAGGTATGTACCCCTTTCCTAGAAGGAACAAGAGAGAACTTGTTGAGGAACCATTTGAAGCAATTTATAACTCCGATTATTATGATGGCTATTGATTCCTCTTTGCATTATGCCTAGCTTAAAGACATAAAAGAAAGCGCTTTTGGGAGGCAGCCCACAATGAATAAAATTTTATTTTGCTTTTGTTGCGTCTTGATGTTTGTTACTACAGTAGCATCATCATTGTATCTTTACTTTTCAGCTTTGTGCCAAGTGTAGCCTCTGATTGCAAGAAACTTCAAAAGTTGTGACGTGCTGTCCAGGAAACAGATTCTGTCCTTGGACAGAAAAATTCGTATAAAATCACCAGATCATCTTTTTGGTCTGAATTTTTTCGACAGCGTGCTCTATACAATTGGCTTTCGGGCGTCTGTTCTGAGTTTTTTGATTTGAGTTGCAGAAGTGCCCCGAAAAAATTATTTACTACCTGCTGGTATGTTTTTCACAGATTCTATCCTGTTTTGCCTTTTCTTCGTTTTGCAAACCTTGAGCTTGCTTTTTCTTTGCAAAAACCTTTTGGCAATCTTGAGAAACAGTAGACTTTCAAGAATATCTTTATTTCCAGCAGGAAAAATTATTTTATTAAGGGTACTAACCTCGCTAATCAGATTATGATGAGTTATGTATGAAGGGAGTTTTCAAGTGTGCGAGGGAAGATGATAAAAAGATTCAGGAGTGTCAAACGCTCAAGCTTGGGGATGCCCCCGTGCACCCCCAAGAAATATTCAAGAAGACTCAAGCGTCTAAGCTTGGGGATGCCCCCGTGCATCCCCTTCTCCATCAACAATTATCATTTCGTCTTTCGTTCCACTATATTTTTATCACTTCATGTGTTATGTGCTATGCTTGGAGCGTCTTGCTTTTAGTTTCCTTTTTAGTTTTCTTTAGCTTTGCTTGCTGTTCATAACGAGTTAGAATTCAGCTTTCTTTGTGTGGGAGAGAAACACGCTCCACTTCAACCTAGAACATAACATAGAATTTTCATGTCTATCTTTGCTGTGTGTGTTCTTTGTCTTTCAATAGCTACTATCATGTTCAGCTCTTAGTTTTCATGCTTTACTTTTTAAAGAGCTTTTGTTTAGTTGGTCGCTGGAACTCTCTTTAGTTATAATGCTTATCTTGTTAAGAGAGTTGGCTTCTGTTGCACTGGTTGATATGTCTATGATAAAAATGCTATGTGCATAATGGTGCTTAGTAGTTCATGTTTTCTTATGGTTAGTCTCAAATAGCTGGGGGGTTCTTAATGTGTTATTGAAGTACCAACATGATTTGTTTGCCTATGATGTGGTATGGTTTAGTGGTATCTTCCTCCAAGAATTTATTTTGATTGACTTGGCGTATGCTCACGCATATTTAAGACTGTAAAGAAAGTCTATCAAGCCTTGATGATCTTTAATTTCCGAGTAGCGATATAACTTCCATGCCTGATTCAATGTTGCTTTGTCGCTCTGCATGATTATGACCGTCATTGCTCTTTTAGTTGGTCGCTCCCAGTCTTTTGCTAACCTTCACCTGTACTAAGCGGACTGACTGCTTGTGCATCCAAAATCCTTTAAACCAGTTATGCCATATGAGTCCACCATACCTTCCTATACATGGTATTTACCTGCCATTCCTAACGAAGACTTGCATGTACCATCTCGAAATTATTCAAAAAAAGCATTCCTCTTTTGTGCCTCTGTTTTAGCTCATGAGGAAGTAGTAGTTAATTCATGATCTTTTTAAGTTGGACAAGCTTCACCCCGGGATTGCATGTCTAATGTGCAAACCCATAATACGAGAAGGAACTGGCATAGAGTGCGCCCGGCTCATTAAAAATTATACAACAAACAAACCCTCCTTCACGCTTTGTTCATGAGAAATCAGGAAACTTTGGCAGTGATAAACAAAGGAGATTAAGAGGATGTGATCGTCCTCATGCGGGAGCCGTTCCTCGAAACTTGTCCAGCTCAAGAAGTGATTGAGTTATCTGCTAGCATTCGTTGACGAAATATGCATATTCTAAAAAAATAATTATTACCTCTGTTTCTAAAACCAAGAGCTCTGGTACATGTTTAGTTTTTGTTTCCGACCACGGGTTTTCAACCTTGCCAACAAAAGCCACGGTTTGAGAGTCTCCACCTTCTTTCTTTAAAGCACCAACAATTGAGAGCATGATTGTCATTCTGAGTGTAATATGCATTGTCCCAAAGTTCCATTGTCTTTTGCATGATTATGATATCGTTTATTCTGAAATCATTGTATCTAGTCGTCACTTAAACTTTGGAGGTGCCCCTGCATTTATGTTTTGCTTCACTAAAGGGGGCAAGCGAGATATCACTTTGTCATGTTTGCACACCATGCTCATTACAAATCTATTGAGTGTTTCAGTATCATATTGTAAAACTTTTAGTTCTTTGTGATATTCTCATGACGCAACTTAATTACTACAGACCCATTGTCTCAGTAAGCATTTGTCATGTGACTATGAAAAGTTCTTATATGGTTAATAGCATGTCACCACAGAAATTATGCTTGTTATCATTTACCTACTCGAGGACGAGCAGGAATTAAGCTTGGGGATGTTGATACGTCCAAAACGTATCTATAATTTCTGCTTGATCCATGCCTCTTTTGTGTGATATTGCTATGATATTTATGCACTTCCATACACTTTTGAACATATTTGGACTAACCTATTAACTCAGTGCAACCCAGTGCTAGTTTCTGTTTTCTGCTGTTTTTGTATTTCAGGTTTTCCCATTACGTAAACTGCCAGAAAAATTCCGGGAAAAAATATATAAAAAATCAGCGTTCCGGAAGCTTCCATGCGGCCAAAGTAGGGCTGGAGGGGGGCCACCAGGGCTCCAGGCGGCCAGAGGGCGCGCCCCCACTCCTGGCCGCGCCGCCAGGGCGCCTGGGCCCCCCAGGCCTCCTCTGACGCCCCCTTTGGCATATATTTACACCGCGTCCCGAAACCCTCGAGGACGGAACCCTTTTTCGCGATCTCATCTATGTTCCGCCGCCGCCGCGCTTCCAAGATCGGGAGCACCAGGAGAACTCTTCCCGGCACCCTGCCGGAGGGGAGGATCACCACCGGGAGCCTCTCCACCGCCATGGACGCCTCCCGGATGAGTTGTGAGTAGTCTCCCTTTGACCATGGGTCCATGACCAGTAGCTATGTGATGTTCTCCTCCCCTCTTTGTTCTTCACCGATTAGACCTCGTGAGCTGCCCTTCATGATCGAGGCACATATGTAATCCTTATGCTGTTGCTATGATGAGTTTGCTGGGATCCGATGGTGTCGGTGTACTAAAGTAGGGGTACCTTAGTATCCCGAACTTGTGCACGGGCAGTAGCAACGTCCCGTGGCAGGGCTTGCCGCGCATCCGCCAAGGCCCACTGCGTTTCCTTTAGAGCCATTCAAGAACAAAGTATTCAAGTTAAAGAGACAAGGCCCCGGCAAGAGGAACTTGCCGGGAAGGCCACTCCAGGCTCAAGACCACTTCTTTAGCACAAGACCCTGGCAAGAGGAGCTTGCCGGGAAGGCCAAACGTGGCATTTCATGAAACTTGCCGTGACGCGCCGCGCGCCCCGGCAAGGCCCGAAGAGCGACAAGCTCACGGGCGCGGCAAGATGGCGGCCGCGGCAAGGCGCTTGCCGGGGCAGACTTCCACTAGGTACCCGCGCTCCAGCGCATCCGCCCACGCGTCGCCCTGGGGCCCTTCCAGGCGCACGTGGCGGAAGGCTGTGCAGCCTGGGGTACACGGTGGCAAGATGCGATGACGAGGCCACCGTCGTGGCGGACGGAGGCGCCCTGACGGACGCTTTTTGCACTATTTCGGGCGACGGCGACGGGCATTTAATGCCCTTGTCCCCTGCCGTCAGGGGTAGGTATAGAGCACTATGCATACACTGTTCCAACTACCACCACTTTTACGTTTTTACCCTCATCTGCGTTGCCACCTGTCGGTGACCCCTTTGACCTATAAAAGGAGGCCCATGCGCAACGTAGAGGGGGTTCGGAGAATCGATCACTCTAGCGTTCGGTATTGCTAGCGATAGGCACTGTAGCTCTTCTCGCTCCCGAACCCAGAACGCAATACAAACCAAGGCAGGAGTAGGGTTTTACGCATCCGTGCGGCCCGAACCTGGGTAAACTGCTCGCGTGCTCGCCTCGATCCGCTCTTTGTGCATCCTCCGCCCCCTTGCCGTACCGAAAAGGGGCTCCGGTCCCATAGGTGTTCGTGGGCGATCATTTTCCCCGACATCTTTGGCGCGCCAGGTAGGGGGAGCGTCGATTTTGTGTGAACCTGATCCGGCGTTCACGCGTGCGAAAACTTCAGCAACTCCATCAGCTTCGTCAACTTCATCGACATGCCGCCGAAGAAGAAAGCTTCGGAGGTAGCAGGCCCGTCCGCGTCGATCCCAGCGCCACGGGAGCCAACTACCGGTGGGGGAGACGCCGGCGGAAGGACGGACGTCGGTGAGGAAACTCACGGCGCCGCCAAGTCCAAGGATAAGACGGACGACCGAGCGCACTCCAAGACCTCGGCGTCCGTGCACGCACCCAGCCCCTCTCAGGAGGCGCCGGACCGGCAGCGACGTGGTACTCAAGGTACCATACGCTTGCTGGGCTAAACTCAAGCTGGCGGCTCCCGGGACGCTCTAGGCCAACGTGCTGGCACGAGCAAGGCGCGGTCGCCGGGACGAGACGCTGCTCCTTCTAACGCTGTTAGAAGTCCGAGCATATCTCGCTCCTCGCACCGCTCGCCACCGCTCCCCGCCACTCCAGCAGAAGCTCTAGCTCGAGCTCAGCTGCTCCTCGACTTCCCTCCAGCGGCCGACAAGGCCGACGACTAGAGGGCCACTATCCAAAGTCTCATTGCCTTCGCCAACAATGACACGCCGCAGCAACCGACGACGTCGCGACCGCGGCAAGTTAGCCAGGCGCGGGCTGATGGAGACAAGACTGCCGGGGGTGCAACCACCGTGCACTCCCCGCCCCGAAGGCCAAAGTCGCCAACCCGCCGGATCAACCTCGACGACGACTCCACAGCATCATCGGATCCGTGGGCTCGCCGCGATCAGCGCCAAGTCCTTGACGAAAGATAGCAAGAGGACGCTCGAACTCGCATCGAGCGTCGGAGAGAAGCGCGGCGTCAATCTGACCAGCGTGCTGGGCCCACTATTGACGTGCACGCGCCCGAGGGACCAGGCGACCTGCCGTACGCGGCAGGATGCCTTGCGTTCACTCGTGAGCTGCGGCAAGTCCAGTGGCCCAGCATGAAGAACTTCAAGCCCGACGTACCCGAGAAGTACGACGGCAAGACTCATCCGTCAGAGTTCCTCAGCATCTACACCATCGCGGTGCAGGCTGCCGGGGGACGAGACGAGAAGATACTCGCGAACTAATTCCCGCTAGTGCTCAAGCCAAACGTCAGATCTTGGCTCATGCACTTGCCGGAAAACTCTATTTCTTCTTGGCCGACCTGTGCCATCAGTTTGTCGGCGCCTTCACAGGTGGCCACAAGCCTCATGGCCAGGAGAGCGACCTTCACATACTTGCCCAGAAGGAAGGAGAGTCCCTGCGAAAGTATATCCAGAGATTCAGCCGCGTCCAGCACAACATCCCAGACGTCCACCCTGCCGCGGTTATCAGCGCGTTCCACCAGAACGTGCGTAACCGCAGGATGAGGGAGGAAATGGCGATGTGCAAGATCCGAGACGTCAGCGAGCTCTACGCCCTGGCCGACAAGTGCGCACGTGCTGAGGAGGGGAGGAGACTCCCCGGAGAGGATACTGGAGCAGGGGGAACAGATAGTGAGGATGCCGCCCCAGCAAAGAAGAACCGGCGGCGGAACAACAGGAAAAAGAAGAGCAAAGAAGTACTGGTCGTTGAGCAGTCCGGCAAGGAGGCTGGCGCCAAGAAAGCCCAGGCTGGCAGCTCCGGCAAGGAGACTGTGGCGGCCGCCGACAAGTAGGACGGCTCCGACAAGCAGTACTGCAAGATCCACCGCACCAAGGGCCACGACCTCCAAAACTGCAAAAGGGTCGAGTACCTCGTTGAGCAGCAGAAGGCTGAGTACGAGCGACGCGACAAGGAGAAGGCCCAGGGAGGCGATGGAGAGTCCGGCAAGAAGCGACCATTCAATGGCCAGGGAGGACGCCGCGGCAAGGCCAAGCAGCGGCAAGGAGACAGACCTCCCTGCGGCCGCGACAAGGACGAAGACGAAGACGACGACGAAGACATGGAGGACGGAGATAACAGCGAGCAGGAGTTCCAGAAGGCAACATAGGTTTTATGCGTAGACGGTGGTGCTTCTCTGCATACTTCCCACCGCCAACTCAAACAATGGGTGCGGGAAGTCAATGCTGCAGAACCACCCGCGCAAACTTCTGAAGTGGTCCAGCACGCGCATCGTCTTTGACATTGAGGACCACCCTGATCGCACAACTGCGGTCGGGTGCTTGCCGATGTTGGTTTCACCAACTATCCGCAACCTCAAGGTCACCAAGATGTTGGTTGACGGCGGGGCCGGCCTGAACCTGATCTCCTCTGCTGTGGTCCGGAAACTCCAGATCCCCGACAGCGAGCTCGAGGAAACCGGCACATTCCAAGGGATCAACCCGGGAAGGAGCAAGCCGAAGGGAAAAATCACACTGCCAGTAACTTTTGGCGGAGAGCTGAACTTCAGGACTGAGAGGATCACCTTTGACGTTGCCGATATCCCATTGCCTTACAATGGGATACTTGGCCGTCCAGCGCTCGCCAAGTTCATGGCAACCTCTCATTATGCCTACAACATGCTCAAGATGCCATGCCCGATAAGCGTCATCTCTGTCCCCGGAGACAAGAAGGACGCGCTTATCTGCGCCGATAAGATTTACCGGGATGCAGCAGCCGCAACGGACAGCAAGACACTTGCCGCTGAAGCTCCCGGGGGGAAGAACAAGACCAAGTCCGGCAAGAGCTCTGGGGCCCACTCCGGCAAACGCACCTCCTCGGAGTGCTGCGCTGCCGTCGAGGACGCACCATCGAGCTCCACCGGCAAGTGCAAGAAGGCGATGGCAGCTCCACCCACAACCAAGAAGGTGTCCGCCAAGGAGGACGGCACTGGTGGTACTTTCACCATCAGTGCCACGCTTGATCCTAAATAGGAAAGCGCGCTCGTTGCTTTCCTGCGGGCGAATGTCGACGTGTTTGCATGGCAACCGTCTGACATCCCCGGTGTTCCCAGGAAAGTGATTGAGCACAAGCTTGCCGTTTGTCCTCACGCGCGGCCCGTCAAGCAGAAGGTCAGGAAACAAGCAGTGGAGCGCCAAGAGTTTATCGCTGAAGAAATCAAGAAGCTGGAAGCGGCAGGCCTTGTCAGAGGTGTACTTCATCCCACGTGGTTGGCCAACCCTGTTGTCGTGCGCAAAGCGAATGGGAAGTGGAGGCTTTGTATAGACTTCACCGATGTGAATAAAGCTTGTCCCAAAGATCCATTTCCCTTGCCGCGCATTGACCAGATTGTTGACTCCACGGCTGGATGTGAGTTGCTTTCATTTCTTGATGCCTATTCAGGATACCACCAGATATTTATGGCTGAAGAAGATGAAGAGAAGACCGCATTCATTACTCCATGTGGCACTTATTGCTTCATACGCATGCCCTTTGGATTGAAGAATGCCGGTTCAACATTTGCGAGGGTAGTCCACACTGCTTTTGAGCCACAAATACACAGGAATGTAGAAGCTTACATGGATGATATAGTGGTCAAGAGCAAGGACAAGGATACTCTGATACAAGATCTAGATGAAACTTTTGCGAATCTGCGCAAGATACAACTCAAGCTTAACCCTGAGAAGTGCGTCTTCGGAGTCCCCTCCGGCAAGCTTCTCGGGTTCTTTGTGTCCCAGAGGGGGATTGAAGCCAATCCCGACAAGATTAAAGCCATCGAGCAGATCGAAGCTCCGAAGCGCGTCAAGGATGTACGAAGGCTCGCCGACTGTGTGGCTGCTCTCAGCAGGTTCATTTCTAAGTCTGCAGAACGCGCCCTGCTGTTTTTCAAAATCTTGAAAAAGGCAGGTCCAATGAGATGGACTCCGGAAGCGGAGGCAGCGCTGCAGGACTTGAAAAGGTACCTGTCCTCCACCCCGATACTTGTCGCACCTAAGCCACAAGAGAAGTTGCTGCTGTACCTAGCAGCAACCAATCAAGTGGTTAGTGCTGCGCTGGTAGCAGAAAGGGAGGCAGATGAAGAGCCAACAGCCCCGGCAAGCACATCCAGCGACAAGCAGGGGGCTTCCCCGGCAAGCTCTAGTCCCGACAAGGACGGGTCCGCGCAGATGCAAGAAGAGGTGCGGAAGAAGATGGTGCAGCGCCCAGTTTATTTTGTCAGTTCCCTCTTGCAGGGAGCTAGATCAAGATACTCCGGGGTGCAGAAGCTACTTTTCGGCCTCCTCATGGCCTCGAGAAAGCTGCGCCACTACTTCCAAGCACACGAGATAACAGTGGTCACTCGCTTTCCGCTGAAGAGGATACTGCAAAATCCGGAAGCGACAGGCAGGATTGTCGAGTGGGCACTAGAACTGTCAAGCTTTGGCCTCAAGTTTGAAAGTACTTCAACTATCCAGAGCAGAGCATTGGCAGAATTCATAGCAGAATGGACACCAACGCCAGACGAAGAAATTCCAGAGACGAGCATCCCCGTCAAGGAAGCAAGCAAAGAATGGATAATGTACTTTGACGGTGCCTTCTCGCTGCAAGGCGCCGGTGCCGGCGTGCTACTTGTCGCGCCCATCGGAGAACACCTCAAGTACGTGGTCCAAATGCACTTTCCCAAGGAGCAAGCAACGAACAATACTGCGGAGTATGAAGGTTTGCTTGCCGGCCTCAGAATCGCAGCAGAGCTTGGGATCAAGAAGCTGATTGTGCGGGGTGATTCACAGTTGGTCGTCCGCCAAGTGAACAAGAGCTACCAGAGTCTGTTGATGGAAGCTTACGTCGACGAAGTGAGAAAGCTTGAAGAGCACTTTGAAGGCTTACAGATGGAGCACGTTCCAAGAGCTCAAAACGACATCGCAGACGGCCTCTCAAAGTGTGCTGCACTAAAGCTACCCGTGGAACCGGGGATCTTTGTGCTCAAGCTAACTCAACCATCCGTAACACCATCGGCTGGACAAAGAAAGAAGAGAAAGTTGGTTTCTGGTGACTACTTGCCGGCTGAGCTTCCTGAAGCCGCCGCCAACAAGGTCCCCAAGATCAATGACAAGATTGCTGAGGAGCAGTCTGCTCCTGCAAGCCCACGGGTTTGTTCAGTTGAAGCAGGCGTTCCCGACAAGCTTTGCCCCGGCAAGCTTGCCGGGGAACGTCAAACTCCGGCTGAACCGCAAGTTTTTGCCGTAGAAGCTGACGTTCCCGCAGCAGCACAGATGCCTTTAGTCCTTGTCGTTGAGCCTCAGGCTCCGGCATGGGCACAGCAGATTGTCCGTTTCCTTCAAACAGGAGAACTTCCCGAAGAGCCGGAAGAAGCAGAAAGAATAACCCGACAGTCAAGTATGTATCAGTTTGTCGGTGACGAACTGTATAGAAGAAGACTCAACGGTGTGAAATTGAAATGTATTTCTCGGGAAGACGGACAGAAGCTGTTGGCAGAGATACACGGAGGCATATGTGGCCACCACATTGGCGCCAGAGCACTTGCCGACAGAGCGTTCCGGCAAGGTTTCTTTTGGCCAGAAGCCCTCCAGGATGCAACTGTACAAGTAACCAACTGTGAAGCATGCCAGTTCCATTCCAAGCAGATACACCAACCAGCTCAAGCTCTCCAGACGATCCCTTTATCCTGGCCCTTCTCGGTCTGGGGGCTCGACATCCTCGGCCCCTTTCCCCGCACAGTCGGAGGCTGTGAGTACTTGTACGTCGCCATCGACAAGTTCACAAAGTGGCTGGAAGTGGAACCAGTGAGAAAGGTGACCGCACAGTCAGCAGTCAAGTTCTTCAGATCAATCGTTTGCCGTTTCGGAATCCCTAACAGGATCATCACCGACAACGGCACATAGTTCACAAGTCGCACCTTCATGCAGTACGTCCAAGACCTTGGCGCCAAGGTCTGTTTCGCTTCTGTTGCTCACCCGAGGAGCAACGGTCAAGCGGAGAGGGCGAACGCTGAAGTGCTGCGCGGACTCAAGACAAGGACTTTCGACAGGCTGCACAAGTGCGGAAGAAACTGGATCGAGGAGTTGCCAGCGGCTCTTTGGTCGATCAGGACGACGCCAAATCGAGCCACTGGACAGACACCCTTTGCTCTTGTCTATGGAGCAGAGGCAGTTCTCCCCACGGAACTCGTATACGGCTCGCCTCGAGTGCTCGCTTATGATGAGCTCGAGCAAGAGCAGCTGCGACAAGATGACGCACTGCTCCTTGAGGAGGACCGTCTTCGGGCTGCTGTACGAGCCGCTCGATACCAGCAAGCTTTGCGCCGCTACCATAGCCGCAAAGTTAAAGCCAGAAGTCTCGAGGAAGGCGACCTTGTTCTTCAGCGTGTTCAGTCTGCCAAGAATTCCAACAAGTTGACGCCGAAGTGGGAAGGCCCTTATCGGGTGAAACAAGTCACAAGGCCCGGCGCTGTCCGCCTTGAGACCGAAGAAGGCTTACCGGTGAGCGACTCCTGGAACATTGAGCATCTTCGCAAGTTTTACCCATAAGGCGCGGTTGCCGTGATCCGCTCCGGCAACCACCTTTTGTACAAGTCTTGCCGCTATTGCATGTAATCCTTTGTACAAAGCCGGGCGCAGACCCCGTGCATCAGTAAAACTTATGTGCATAATGCAACTTGTCATTTCATGCCTTTTCATTTTTATTGCATGTACTATCTGACACTGTGTGGAGCACGCATCCCCGGTAGGCAATAACGAGCCGCAAGGCTCCATAGCTATGTTTCCTCCCTTTTCTTTTCTCTCAAGTAGGACAAGTTTTCCTCGCGCACAAGTTTGCCGGGGGGGAAGGAGACATCGGTATGGACCAAGTGCCATTCAAGAAAGCCTTGCCTTGCCGGGAAGCAAACGACACAAAAGCTAAGTCAGCAAAGTTTGAGCAATCAAAATTTTAAATTTTAAAGTTATCTTCCTTGAACGACCGCACTTTGTATGGAAAACCTGTGCGCGGAGGAACCAACTTGTGGCTAGCCGCGCCCTTACTTTGTTTCGAGCACGCTCAACGGCTTAAGCATGCTGCGACAAGTGTCGCGCCCTTACTTCGTTTTCGAGTTCGCTCAACAACCTAAGCGTGCTGCGACTAGCTGCGACAAGGTTTCTTGTCGGCAACGGCACTGCCAGCAGGTTGCTGAAGTCCCGCACTCAGCGCTCGCGGCAGGGGTCCCTTCGCCGACAAGTTCCCTAAAAGCGTAGGGTAAAAACATACAAAGCGAAGAAGTCAAGTAAAGGAAATAACATTGCATTAACTACCCAAGATAAAGTTATATTACAAAGCAACTTGTCACAATGCTAACGGACTATTGTTCATAACGTGACTGACAGCGACAAGGAAAGAAGAAGATAAACGAGACTAGTCCGCGCGGTCGCCCTCGACTCTCTTGATCTTGCCCACCTTGGCCACGATAGGTGCGACAAGGGCCTTGAGCGTCTCCTGGTCAGCGTCGGGCGGCAAGGTCCTGAGGACGTTGTTGAGGTTGAGTCCTGGGTTGGGGAAGACTATCTTCATCAGCACCTTCTCCAAGACGCCCGTGCAGAGCTGATGGCTTCTCGCCCCTCGTTGGTTACCCCAAGTGGAAGGTTTGAGATGCAGTGTAGCGGAAGTTTTCCATTGGAAAAGATACCAAGGATCGATTTCCCTGAGACTCCCAGTTTCAACAAGAAGGTGTCAACTGCTAACGGCGCCAGATATTAGCAATCAACGTGGACCTGCACACAGATACAAATAACTTTGCTCCCAACGAGTACAGAGAGGTTGTCAAGCCCTCCGGCCTTGTCGTTTACAAAGGATCAAACGCAAGTGATAATAGTGATAGGTTTTGCTGCAAATAGTAAATAAAAGTGGAAAGTAAATAGCGGATGTGATCAATGATGGTAATATGGACCGGGGTCCCATGATGTTCACCAGTGATGTCTCTCTCCCAAAAGACGATAAAACAACTATGTGAGGTAAACGAATTACAGCTGGGCAATTGACAGAATTATGTGCGCAAACCAATGCTAACTATATTACAAGAAAGGTAGAGGTTCAAAGCATGGGCGGTACGCCAAGGCAAGTAGACCGAAATCCATCTGCATCTACTACTAATCATCCACCTTGAGATATCTATCCAGAACATCTCGCTGGTATTAAGTTGCGAGTCCCACCCATAGTGTAAACTCAAAGCAACAGACAACTGCATTAAAAGAACTTTGCGTAAAGTAAACAATCCTTGCACCCGCGGGCACAAGCACCATTGTTTTCCCCCTTGTGGCAACAGCACATCCCCTAGACTCATGTTTCTGTCACTCAAGCTAGTCATCGAGGGGCATGAACCCACAATCAAGCATAACGTTCCCTCTTGGATGTAACGCCCCGGACACACCCGCCGGTGGTCGTTACTCCTGGCGGGATCTAGACTGGCCTCACATATCAATACTAGTCTTTTCTGCGCACTTTGTCCTCACTCGTGCGCACACGGGAGCAACTTCCCGGTCGGTCACCCATCCTGAAACTACTCCAAGCTGAGCACGCTTAACTTTGGAGTTCTATCCGAATGGGCTCCCGGAAAAGAAGGAATTCCTTATTGATATGAGTAGTCTATCATCCCTAATAAGCCAGGCCATCACATACACCCTCACTCAGAGGAACCGACGTCCTCGTCGGGCCACAGGAACGTTCCCTCTTGGCACAACCGTCTATGCTTCCAGGACAGCACATGTGCCATGCCGTGTGCCACGACGGGTCACAAACGTCATGCACAACATGACTGCAAACTGTCTGCAAACATCCGTGTAACCGCGAGGGTCGGCTCTGATACCAACTTGTAACGCCCCGGACACACCCGCCGGTGGTCGTTACTCCTGGCGGGATCTAGACTGGCCTCACATATCAATACTAGTCTTTTCTGCGCACTTTGTCCTCACTCGTGCGCACACGGGAGCAACTTCCCGGTCGGTCACCCATCCTGAAACTACTCCAAGCTGAGCACACTTAACTTTGGAGTTCTATCCGAATGGGCTCCCGGAAAAGAAGGAATTCCTTATTGATATGAGTAGTCTATCATCCCTAATAAGCCAGGCCATCACATTGGAGTCACTACATACTACTTGGCCAAAGCAATAAATAGCAACGGAGAACATGCAAGAATTACTTACGAACATAAATATAAAAGAGGTAGATCAAATATATTACTCAAACACAATCTGAACATAATATCACAATCCATCGGATCCCAGCAAACTCATCATAGCAACAGCATAAGGATTACATATGTGCCTCGATCATGTAGGGCAGCTCACGAGGACTAATTAGTGAAGCACAAGAACGGGAGGAGAACATCACATAGCTACTGGTCATGGACCCATGGTCTAAGGGAGACTACTCACAACTCATCTGGGAGGTGTCCATGGTGGTGGAGAGGCTCCCGGTGGTGATCCTCCCCTCCGGCAGGGTGTCGGGAAGAGTTCTCCTGGTGCTCCCGATCTTGGAAGCGCGGCGGCGGCGGAACAGAGATGAGATCGCGAAAAAGGGTTCCCGTCTCGAGTGTTTCGGGACACGATATAAATATATGCCAAAGGGGGGCATCAGCGGAGGCTCGGGGGGCCCAGGCGCCCCCCCCGGCGCGGCCAGGGGGGGGGGGGCGCCACCAGGGCGCCTGGAGCCCTGGTGGCCCCCCTCCGGCTGTATTTTTGCTGCTGGGAAGCTTCCGGAACGCTCATTTTTTATATAATTTTTCCGGGATTTTTCGGGCAGTTCTCGTAATGGGAAAACCTGAAATACAAAAACAGCAGAAAATAGAAACTGGCACTGGGGTGCACTGAGTTAATAGGTTAGTCCAAATATGATCAAAAGTGTATGGAAGTGTATAAATATCATAGCAATATCACCCAAAAGAGGCATGGAGCAAGCAGAAATTATAGATACGTTTTGGACGTATCAACATCCCCAAGCTTAATTCCTGCTCGTCCTCGAGTAGGTAAATGATAACAAGAATAATTTCTGTGGTGACATGCTATTAACCATATAGGACTTTTTCATAGTCATATGACAAAAGCTTACTGAGACAATGAATCTGTAGTAATTAAGTTGCCTCATGAGAAAATCACAAAGAACTGAAAGTTTTACAATATGATATTGAAACATCAAATAGATTTGTAATGAGCATGGTGTGCAAATATGATAAAGTGATATCTCGCTTGCCCCCTTTAGTGAAGCAAAACATAAATGCAGGGGCACCTCCAAGGTTTAAGTGATGACTAGATACAATGATTTCAAAATAAATGATATCATACTCATGCAAAAGACAATGCTACTTTGGGACAATGCACATTACACTCAGAATGACAATCATGCTCTCAATAGTTGGTGCTTTAAAAGAAGGTGGAGACTCTCGAACCGTGGCTTTTGTTGGCAAGGTTGAAAACCCGTAGTCGGAAACAAAGACAAAACATGTACCAGAGCTCTTGGTTTTAAAAACAGAGGTAATAATTTTTTTTTGATTATGCATGTTCCGTCAACGAATGCTAGCAGATAACTCAATTACTTCTTGAGATGGACAAGTTTCGAGGAACGGCTCCCGAATGAGGACGATCACATCCTCTTAATCTCCTTTGTTTATCACTGCCAAGGTTTTCTGATTTCTCATGAACAAAGCGTGAAGGAGGGTTTGTTTGTTATATTAATTTTGAGCCGGGCGCACTCAATGCCAGTTCCTTCTCGTATTATGGGTTTGCACATTATACATGCAATCCCGGGGTGAAGCTTGTCCAACTTAAAAAGATCATGAATTAACTACTACTTCCTCATGAACTTAAAACAGAGGCACAAAATAGGAATGCATTTTTTTCTTTGAATAATTTCGAGGTGGTACATGCAAGTCTCCGTTAGGAATGGCAGGTAAATACCATGTAGGAAGGTACGGTGGACTCATATGGCATACCTGGTTTTAAAAGAATTTGGATGCACAAGCAGTCAGTCCGCTTAGTACAGGTGGAGGTTAGCAAAAGACTGGGAGCGACCAATTAAAAGAGCAATGACGGTCATAATCATGCAGAGCGACAAAGCAACATTGAATCAGGCATGGAAGTTATATCGCTACTCAAAAATAAAAGATCATCAAGGCTTGACAGACTTTCTTTACAGTCTTAAATATGCGTGAGCATACGCCAAGTCAATCAAAATAAATTCTTGAAGGAAGATATTACTAAACCATACCACATCATAGGCAAACAAATCATGTTGGTACTCCAATAACACATTGGAAACCCCCCCAGCTATTTGAGACTAACCATAAGAAAACATGAACTACTAAGCACCATTCTGCACGTAGCATTTTTATCATAGACATACCAACCAATGCAACGGAAGCAAACTCTCTTAATAAGATAAGCATGATAACTAAAGAGAGTTCAAGCAACCAACTAAACAAAAGCTCTTTAAAAAGATAAGCATGAAAACTAAAAGCTAAATATGATAGTAGCTATTGAAAGACAAAGAACATACACAGCAAAGATAGACATGAAAATTCTATGTTGTGTTCTAGGTAGAAGTAGAGCGTGTTTCTCTCCCACACAAAGAAATGCTGAGTTCCGACTCGTTATGAAAAGCTAAAGAAAACTAAAAAGGAAAACTAAAAGCAAGACGCTCCAAGCATAGCACATAACACATGAAGTGATAAAAATATAGTGGAACGAAAGACGAACTGATAATGTTGATGGAGAAGGGGATGCACGGGGGCATCCCCAAGCTTAGACGCTTGAGTCTCCTTGAATATTTATTGGGGGTGCATGGGGGCATCCCCAAGCTTGAGCGTTTGACACTCCTGAATCTTTTTATCATCTTCCCTCGCACACTTGAAAACTCCCTTCATACATAACTCATCATAAACTGATTAGCGAGGTTAGTACCCTTAATAAAATAATTGTTCCTTGCTGGAAATAAAGATATTCTTGAAGGTATACTGTTTCTCAAGATTGCCAAAAGGTTTTTGCAAAGAAAAAGCAAGCTCAAGGTTTGCAAAATGAAGGAAAGGCAAAACAGGACAGAATCTGTGAAAAACAGAACAGCAGGTAGTAAATGATTTTTTCGGGGCACTTATGCAACTCTAATAAAAAAACTCAGAACAGACGCACGAAAGAAAATTGTATAGAGCACGCTGTCGAAAAAAGTCAGACCAAAAAGATGATCTGGTGATTTTATACGAATTTTTCTATTCAATGACAGAATCTGTTTCCTGGACAGCACGTCACAACTTTTGAACTTTCTTGCAATCAGAGGCTATACTTGGCACAAAGCTGAAAAGTAAAGATACAATGATGGTTCTACTGTAGTAACAAACATCAAGACCACTAAAACTGAAAGAACAAACTGAAAGCAAAGATAACAAGGGTTGTCTCCCTAGAGCTCTTTCTTTATAGCCATAAAGATAGGCTTACGACTTTAATGATGCTCTCGTAGGAATAAGAGTTGAAGAACAAAAGAGAGCATCAAGAAGCAAATACCAAACACATTTAAGCCTAACATGCTTCCTATGCATAGGAATATTGCAATAGAATAATTCATTGAAGCAAAAAGCTACTAGCATAGGAAGGCAAAACAAGCATAACTACAAAATATTCACCATAAAAGAGGAAACTTCTTATTATTAAGATATTTAGAACCATGTCTCCCTCTCTCATTATAAATTTCAGTGGCATCATGGATGAACTCAACAATATAAGCATCACATAAAGCATTGTTACCATGATCCACATGCAAAAAGGTATCATTCTCTTCATATAAGCAAAATCTTTCTTATTAGGAATAGTGAGAGTAAAGCAATCATAACCATCATGGTAATCATTGTATTTAGGAGGCATATCATAATCATAATAAATTTTATCCTCAATAGTGGGTGGACTGAAAACATCATATTCATCATTGTAATCATCAAAGTAAATTTTCTCTTCAAAAGTTGGGGGACTAAAAATATCATGTTCATCAAACGTGTCATCCCCAAGCTTAGAGCTTTCCATGTCATTAGCAATATTGATATTCAAAGAAAGCATACTAATAACATCACCACCATCATGATTGTTATGCAAATAATAAAGTTCCATAGGTTTTTTAATTTTCTCTTCAAACACATCATGTCCCAAAGCAAGGTAGAGCTTATAAAGCTCTCTCATATTTTTGTTGTTTTCCATTAAGCAAAACTAGTGAAAAGACATAAAGAAAACTGAAAGGTAAACTAACAAGACTAAAAAGCAAAGATAAAAGATAGCGTGCAACTCCCCTATCTTGAAGAGTGGAGTCCCCGGCAACGGCGCCAGAAAACTTTGCTTGATGGCTTCTCGCCCCTCGTTGGTTACCCCAAGTGGAAGGTTTGAGATGAAGTGTAGCGGAAGTTTTCCCTTGGCAAAGATACCAAGGATCAATTTCCGTGAGACTCCCAGTTTCAACAAGAAGGTGTCAACTGCTAACGGCGCCAGATATTAGCAATCAACGTGGACCTGCACACAGATACAAATAACTTTGCTCCCAACGAGTACAGAGAGGTTGTCAATCCCTCCGACCTTGTCGTTTACAAAGGATCAAACGCAAGTGATAATATTGATAGGTTTTGCTGCAAATAGTAAATAAAAGCGAAAAGTAAATAGCGGATGTGATCAATGATGGTAATATGGACCGGGGTCCCATGATGTTCACTAGTGATGTCTCTCTCCCAAAAGACGATAAAACAGCTATGTGAGGTAAACGAATTACAGCTGGGCAATTGACAGAATTATGTGCGCAAACCAATGCTAACTATGTTACATGAAAGGTAGAGGTTCAAAGCATGGGTGCTACGCCAAGGCAAGTAGACCGAAATCCATCTGCATCTACTACTAATCATCCACCTTGAGATATCTATCCAGAACATCTCGCTGGTATTAAGTTGCGAGTCCCACCCATAGTGTAAACTCAAAGCAACAGACAACTGCATTAAAAGAACTTTGCGTAAAGTAAACAATCCTTGCACCCGCGGGCACAAGCACCGTTGTTTTCCCCCTTGTGGCAACAGCACATCCCCTAGACTCATGTTTCTGTCACTCAAGCTAGTCATCGAGGGGCATGAACCCACAATCAAGCATAACGTTCCCTCTTGGAGTCACTACATACTACTTGGCCAAAGCAATAAATAGCAACGGAGAACATGCAATAATTACTTAGGAACATAAATATAAAAGAGGTAGATCAAATATATTACTCAAACACAATCTGAACATAATCTCACAATCCATCGGATCCCAGCAAACTCATCATAGCAACAGCATAAGGATTACATATGTGCCTCGATCATGTAGGGCAGCTCACGAGGACTAATTAGTGAAGCACAAGAACGGGAGGAGAACATCACATAGCTACTGGTCATGGACCCATGGTCCAAGGGAGACTACTCACAACTCATCCGGGAGGCGTCCATGGTGGTGGAGAGGCTCCCGGTGGTGATCCTCCCCTCCGGCAGGGTGCCGGGAAGAGTTCTCCTGGTGCTCCCGATCTTGGAAGCGCGGCGGCGGCGGAACAGAGATAAGATCGCAAAAAAGGGTTCCCGTCTCGAGGGTTTCGGGACACGATATAAATATATGCCAAAGGGGGGCATCAGCGGAGGCTCGGGGGGCCCAGGCGCCCCCCCGGCGCGGCCAGGGGGGGCGCCACCAGGGCGACTGGAGCCCTGGTGGCCCCCCTCCGGCTGTATTTTTGCTGCTGGGAAGCTTCCGGAACGCTGATTTTTTATATAATTTTTCCAGGATTTTTCGGGCAGTTCTCGTAATGGGATAACCTGAAATACAAAAACAGCAGAAAACAAAAACTGGCACTGGGGTGCACTGAGTTAATAGGTTAGTCCAAATATGACCAAAAGTGTATGGAAGTGTATAAATATCATAGCAATATCACCCAAAAGAGGCATGGAGCAAGCAGAAATTATAGATACGTTTTGGACGTATCAAGAGCCTGCGCGCCTCGTTCGCCAGCTGCGTGGGGATCCTTTCCCGGAGCTGCTGGAGGGCCGTCGCCACTCCCCTGAAGAACAAGCTCAGCTTGGCGCTGTGAGGGAGATTCTCGTCGGTGGAATACCCGAGGTGCTCCGTCCCCAGCCCCGCCAACTCCTTGTCAATATCGGCAGCGGCGGCAACAAGGCCCTCGGTCCAGTGCTCCACGGTCTGCCTGAAGTTGTTTTGGGTGATGGCGGCACTGTTCAACAACGCCTTCTCGGCCCTGAGCTCCTCCTTCAGTTTTGTCTCCCGCTCTCTGGCGCCGTCAAGCGTCGCGGTGAGGGTGGACAGCTTCAACTCCAAGTCTGCAACGGAATCCTTAGCGACGGCGAGTTCCTTGCCCTTGTCGGAAAGGCGGACCTGCAGCTCGGAGTGGTTGTGGGCGTCCTTCTCCTTCTCCGACACCAGTGCGGCAACCTTCTCTTCGCTCGCCTTCAAGTGGACCTCCAATTGCGCCACCCTCGCCTCCAAGTCTCTCTTGGCGGTCTCAGCAGCTGCAGCGGCATCCTTCGCTTCCTGCAGAGCTCCGCCAAGAGACTGTTCGCGCGCGGCAAGCTCGTCCTCGTGGCTATCGAGGTCGACCTTCCGCTGCGTCAGTTCACCTTCTCGCTGGGACAACTCCTCGGCGGCGAGCCGTTGCTGCTCCTCTGCTTCGGCCTTCTCAAGGATAAACGGCTGATGCGCCTCAGCCAGCTGCTCCCGCTCCTCCGCCAAGGATCGGAGAGCCGCCTGGTTGGCGGCCCGGAGCTCTTCAGCGCGCTTCTCCAAGTCAGTGCCCGCCTTGGCGGCTAGAGCCTCTCGGGACTCCAGCTTAGCCTGCCGGGCGCGGTACAAGGACAGAAGCCTCCGCAGAAGACGCTCCTCCTCGGGCTCGCTACTGCTGCTGAGCGCGTCGACGAACTTCAACCCGGCGGAGGCGAGGACTTCCCCGTCGAAGACCTCTCCCTCCGCGGGCGCCCTTGACGTGGACGCCCACGGGAGCTAGATGAAAACTCCATTGCCGGCCTCCAGATAGGCGCCGGGCTCAGCCGCGGCAGTAGAGGGGTCGGCAGCCGGCGCAGCGTCTGACGCTCCTGCGGCCTCAGGGCCGTCAGTGCGACTGCCGGATTCCCCCTCAGCTGCCGCGCTAGCAGCCTCGGCGGGCTCGTCGGCGGCAGGCTCGTTAGCACCAGCCGCCCCTTCATTGGCTGCGACGTCGCCGGTGTTGCCGTGCGCGTCCTCCTCGGTGGCGGCCTCTGTCTCCATCGGCTCTGCGGCGGACGGATCTGACAGAAGAAAAAGAAGAAAGATAACAGTCAAGCAAATATCCAAAAAGAGAAATTCAAGAAAAGAAAGGTCCAAGATTCTACCTGCGCGGGCTTCCTCTTCGACGGGGTTCCTTGCCGGGGAGTTCTCCCTCGGCGGCATGGTAGAAGCTCCTGCCGGCGGAGGGCCGCTGGCGCCGTCCTCCCTCGCCGGGAGCTCCTTCTTGGCGGAGAGGTCAAGACATGCGGCTCGTCGGGAGCAATCTCCTGGCGCTCCTGAGGCTGCTGCTCTGCTTCTGCGCCAGTAAACAAACAAATGAAACATCAACAAGGATAAGAAGCCCACGCGCGCCCGACAAGCGGAGAGTGGACAGAAGACTTACGCTGGGGGCTGCGTGATACGTCCAAAACGTATCTATAATTTCTGCTTGCTCCATGCCTCTTTTGGGTGATATTGCTATGATATTTATACACTTCCATACACTTTTGATCATATTTGGAGTAACCTATTAACTCAGTGCACCCCAGTGCCAGTTTCTGTTTTCTACTGTTTTTGTATTTCAGGTTTTCCCATTACGAGAACTGCCCGAAAAATCCCGGAAAAATTATATAAAAAATCAGCGTTCCGGAAGCTTCCCAGCAGCAAAAATACAGCCGGAGGGGGGCCACTAGGGCTCCAGGCGCCCTGGTGGCGCGCCCCCCTGGCCGCGCCGGGGGGCGCCTGGGCCCCCCGAGCCTCCGCTGATGCCCCCCTTTGGCATATATTTATATCGTGTCCCAAACCCTAGAGACGGGAACCATTTTTCGCGATCTCATCTCTGTTCCGCCGCCGCCGCGCTTCCAAGATCGGGAGCACCAGGAGAACTCTTCCCGGCACCCTGCCGGAGGGGAGGATCACCACCGGGAGCCTCTCCACCACCATGGACGCCTCTCGGATGAGTTGTGAGTAGTCTCCCTTGGACCATGGGTCCATGACCAGTAGCTATGTGATGTTCTCCTCCCGTTCTTGTGCTTCACTAATTAGTCCTCGTGAGCTGCCCTACATGATCGACGCACATATGTAATCCTTATGCTGTTGCTATGTTGAGTTTGCTGGGATCCGATGGATTGTGAGATTATGTTCAGATTGTGTTTGAGTAATATATTTGATCTACCTCTTTTATATTTATGTTCGTAAGTAATTCTTGCATGTTCTCCGTTGTTATTTATTACTTTGGCCAAGTAGTAGGTAGTGACTCCAAGAGGGAACGTTATGCTTGATTGTGGGTTCATGCCCCTCGATGACTAGTTTGAGTGACAGAAACATGAGTCTAGGGGATGTGCTGTTGCCACAAGGGGGAAAACAACGGTGCTTGTGCCCGCGGGTGCAAGGATTGTTTACTTTACGCAAAGTTCTTTTAATGCAGTTGTCTGTTGCTTTGAGTTTACACTATGGGTGGGACTCGCAACTTAATACCAGCGAGATGTTCTGGATAGATATCTCAAGGTGGATGATTAGTAGTAGATGCAGATGGATTTCGGTCTACTTACCTTGGCGTACCGCCCATGCTTTGAACCTCTACCTTTCTTGTAATATAGTTAGCATTGGTTTGCGCACATAATTCTGTCAATTGCCCAGCTGTAATTCGTTCACCTCACATAGCTGTTTTATCGTCTTTTGGGAGAGAGACATCACTAGTGAACATCATGGGACCCCGGTCCATATTACCATCATTGATCACACCCGCTATTTACTTTCCGCTTTTATTTACGATTTACAGCAAAACCTATCACTATTATCACTTGCATTTGATCCTTTGTAAACGACAAGGCCGGAGGGATTGACAACCTCTCTGTACTCGTTGGGAGCAAAGTTATTTGTATCTGTGTGTAGGTCCACGTTGATTGCTAATATCTGGCGCCGTTAGCAGTTGACACCTTCTTGCTTAAACTGGGAGTCTCAGGGGAAATCGATCCTTGGTATCTTTGCCAAGGGAAATCTTCCGCTACACTGCATCTCAAACCTTCCACTTGGGGTAACCAACGAGGGGCGAGAAGCCATCAAGCAAAGTTTTCTGGCGCCGTTGCCGGGGACTCCACTCTTCAGGATAGGGGAGTTGCACGCTATCTTTTACCTTTGCTTTTTAGTGTTGTTAGTTTACCTTTCAGTTTTGCTTTAGTATCTTTATCAAAAATAAAAAAAAAATTTAATTATTTGCTAGTAGTCCTTTCTGTTTAGTCAAGCATGTTAGGATTTGGTGCTTTGAGGGAATCAAAAGTTTTGGATTTCCATCAAAAGGATGGAGAAAATATGAAGAAGGCATGGGACAGAATTTCTGATGCACATAGGAGAATTATGCCTTGGATACCTATAAAAATTGTGCTTAGAAATTTTTACCATGGTCTTTTTAAATGGTGTAAACACTCTCTTGATATTATAGCTAAAGGAGATTTCCTAGAGTGTGATGAAGCTAGAGCTCTTGAAATTATACATGGTCTATCTAGTTACTTTGTTTATGATCATAGTTTTGATACTGTCATAGATAGACTTGCTACTATTGAGAAGAGAATGGATGCTCTAGACTTAGTGAAAGAAGAGAAACCCAAACCCAATAAGAGATATATTTTGGAAATAGACAATGATTGGGAGCCTTTTGTTAGGATTAGTATCTCTAATCAAGACTTCCTTGCTTATTGTGATATTGGATCTATGGTTTCTACTATGCCAAAAACTGTTCATGATTCTTTAAAATTTAACATGGATAGATTACCATCATATCATGAACACACTAATGGAGATATTTCTGAAATCCAGGGAAGAATAAAAGACATGCCAGTTAAATTCCTCAAAGGGATTACAATGGTTGATTTCTTCATGATGGAGCCAAACCAAGGAAATATAGTGCTTGGAAGGGACTTCCTCCGAGCAGTTAAAGGCTTCATCGATATAGGTAAGGGACAAATCCGCTTACGCGGGAAGGCAAAAGGTGTGTACCCCTTTCCTAGAAATATCAAAAGTGAACTTGTTGAGGAACCATTTGAAGCAATTTATAACTCCGATTATTATGATGATCATTGATTCCTCTTTGCATTATGCCTAGCTTAAAGGCATAAAAGAAAGTGCTTTTGGGAGGCAGCCCACATGAATGAAATTTTGCTTTTGTTGTGTCTTGATGTTGTTACTACAGTAGCATCATCATTGTATCTTTACTTTTCAATTTTGTGCCAAGTATAGCCTCTGATTGCAAGAAAGTTCAAAAGTTGTGACGTGCTGTCCAGGAAACAGATTCTGTCCTTGGATAGAAAAATTCGTATAAAATCACCAGATCATCTTTTTGGTCTGAATTTTTTCGACAGCGTGCTCCATACAATTGTCTTTCGTGCGTCTGTTCTGAGTTTTTTGATTAGATTTGCAGAAGTACCCCGAAAAAATCATTTACTACCTGATGTTCTGTTTTTCACAGATTCTGTCCTGTTTTGTCTTTCCTTCATTTTGCAAATCTTGAGCTTGCTTTTTCTTTGCAAAAACCTTTTGGCAATCTTGAGAAACAGTAAACCTTCAAGAATATCTTTATTTCCAGCAAGGAACAATTATTTTATTAAGGGTACTAACCTCGCTAATCAGTTTATGATGAGTTATGTATGAAGGGAGTTTTCAAGTGTGCGAGGGAAGATGATAAAAAGATTCAGGAGTGTCAAACGCTCAAGCTTGGGGATGCCCCCATGCACCCCCAAGAAATATTCAAGGAGACTCAAGCGTCTAAGCTTGGGGATGCCCCCGCGCATCCCCTTCTCCATCAACATTATCAGTTCGTCTTTCGTTCCACTATATTTTTATCACTTCATGTGTTATGTGTTATGCTTGGAGCGTCTTGCTTTTAGTTTTCCTTTTTAGTTTTCTTTAGCTTTTCATAACGAGTCGGAACTCAGCATTTCTTTATGTGGGAGAGAAACACGCTCCACTTCTACCTAGAACACAACATAGAATTTTCATGTCTATCTTTGCTGTGTGTGTTCTTTGTTTTTCAATAGCTACTATCATATTTAGCATTTTGTTTTCATGCTTATCTTTTTAAAGAGCTTTTGTTTAGTTGGTTGCTTGAACTCTCTTTAGTTATCATGCTTATCTTATTAAGAGAGTTTGCTTCTGTTGCATTGGTTGATATGTCTATGATAAAGATGCTACGTGCATAATGTTGCTTAGTAGTTCATGTTTTCTTATGGTTAGTCTCAAATAGCTGGGGGGTTTCCAATGTGTTATTGGAGCACCAACATGATTTGTTTGCCTATGATGTGGTATGGTTTAGTAATATCTTCCTTCAAAGAATTTATTTTGATTGACTTGGCGTATGCTCACGCATATTTAAGACTGTAAAGAAAGTCTGTCAAGCCTTGATGATCTTTTATTTCTGAGTAGCGATATAACTTCCATGTCTGATTCAATGTTGCTTTGTCGCTCTGCATGATTATGACCGTCATTGCTCTCTTAGTTGGTCGCTCCCAGTCTTTTGCTAACCTTTGCCTGTACTAAGCGGACTGACTGCTTGTGCATCCAATTCTTTTAAACCAGTTATGCCATATGAGTCCACCATACCTTCCTACATGGTATTTACCTGCCATTCCTAACGGAGACTTGCATGTACCACCTCGAAATTATTCAAAGAAAAAGCATTCCTATTTTGTGCCTCTGTTTTAAGTCCATGAGGAAGTAGTAGTTAATTCATGATCTTTTTAAGTTGGACAAGCTTCACCCCGGGATTGCATGTATAATGTGCAAACCCATAATACGAGAAGGAACTAGCATTGAGTGCGCCCGGCTCAAAATTAATATAACAAACAAACCCTCCTTCACGCTTTGTTCATGAGAAATCAGAAAACCTTGGCAGTGATAAACAAAGGAGATTAAGAGGATGTGATCGTCCTCATTCGGGAGCCATTCCTCGAAACTTGTCCATCTCAAGAAGTAATTGAGTTATCTGCTAGCATTCGTTGATGGAACATGCATAATCAAAAAATAATTATTATTATTACCTCTGTTTTTAAAACCAAGAGCTCTGGTACATATTTTGTCTTTGTTTCTGACTACGGGTTTTCAACCTTGCCAACAAAAGCCACGGTTCGAGAGTCTCCACCTTCTTTTAAAGCACCAACTACTGAGAGCATGATTGTCATTCTGAGTGTAATGTGCATTATCCCAAAGTAGCATTGTCTTTTGCATGATTATGATATCGTTTATTTTGAAATCATTGTATCTAGTCATCACTTAAACCTTGAAGGTGCCCCTGCATTTATGTTTTGCTTCACTAAAGGGGGCAAGCGAGATATCAGTTTATCATATTTGCACACCATGCTCATTACAAATCTATTTGATGTTTCAGTATCATATTGTAAAACTTTCAGTTCTTTGTGATTTTCTCATGAGGCAACTTAATTACTACAGATTCATTGTCTCAGTAAGCTTTTGTCATATGACTATGAAAAAGTCCTATATGGTTAATAGCATGTCACCACAGAAATTATTCTTGTTATCATTTACCTACTCGAGGACGAGCAGGAATTAAGCTTGGGGATGTTGATACGTCCAAAACGTATCTATAATTTCTGCTTGCTCCATGCCTCTTTTGGGTGATATTGCTATGATATTTATACACTTCCATACACTTTTGATCATATTTGGACTAACCTATTAACTCAGTGCACCCCAGTGCCAGTTTCTGTTTTCTGCTGTTTTTGTATTTCAGGTTTTCCCATTACGAGAACTGCCCGAAAAATCCCGGAAAAATTATATAAAAAATCAGCGTTCCGGAAGCTTCCCAGCAGCAAAAATACAGCCAGAGGGGGGCCACCAGGGCTCCAGGTGCCCTGGTGGCGCGCCCCCCTGGCCGCGCTGGGGGGGCGCCTGGGCCCCCCGAGCCTCCGCTGATGCCCCCCTTTGGCATATATTTATATCGTGTCCCGAAACCCTGGAGACGGGAACCCTTTTTCGCGATCTCATCTCTGTTCCGCCGCCGCCGCGCTTCCAAGATCGGGAGCACCAGGAGAACTCTTCCCGGCACCCTGCCGGGGGGGGGGGGAGGATCACCACCGGGAGCCTCTCCACCACCATGGACGCCTCCCGGATGAGTTGTGAGTAGTCTCCCTTGGACCATGGGTCCATGACCAGTAGTTATGTGATGTTCTCCTCCCGTTCTCGTGCTTCACTAATTAGTCCTCGTGAGCTGCCCTACATGATCGAGGCACATATGTAATCCTTATGCTGTTGCTATGTTGAGTTTGCTGGGATACTCAACATAGCAACAGCATAAGGATTACATATGTGCCTCGATCATGTAGGGCAGCTCACGAGGACTAATTAGTGAAGCACGAGAACGGGAGGAGAACATCACATAACTACTGGTCATGGACCCATGGTCCAAGGGAGACTACTCACAACTCATCCGGGAGGCGTCCATGGTGGTGGAGAGGCTCACGATGGTGATCCTCCCCTCCGGCAGGGTGCCAGGAAGAGTTCTCCTGGTGCTCCCGATCTTGGAAGCGGCGGCGGCGGCGGAACAGAGATGAGATCGCGAAAAAGGGTTCCCGTCTCGAGGGTTTCGGGACGCGATATAAATATATGCCAAAGGGGGGGCATCAGCGGAGGCTCGGGGGGCCCAGGCGCCCCCCCGGCGCGGCCAGGGGGGCCCGCGCCACCAGGGTGCCTGGAGCCCTGGTGGCCCCCCTCCGGCTGTCCTTTGGCAGCTGGGAAGCTTCTGGAACGCTGATTTTTTATATAATTTTTCTGGAATTTTTCGGGGAGTTCTCTTAACGTGAAAACCTGAAATACAAAAACAGCAGAAAATGGAAACTGGCACTGGGGTGCACTGAGTTAATAGGTTAGTCCAAATATGATCAAAAGTGTATGGAAGTGTATAAATATCATAGCAATATCACCCAAAAGAGGCATGGAGCAAGCAGAAATTATAGATACATTTTGGACGTATCATCTGCCGCCCCGTCACCTCTGCGGCCTTGCGGAGGCGTCTCCTTGGTTGAGCCGGAGGACTTGGTGGTGGTGGTGAACTGCCCGAGGATGAAGAAGAGGAGTCGAGGTGCAGCGACCCGCCAGAGTCTTCGGCAGGATCGCTTGATCCAATGCCCTGCTCGACGGGCCCGCTTGACCCTATGCCCTGCTCGGCGGCTTCGCTTGTCCCGGCAGGTTGCCCGGCAAGCTTTCCCGCTTTAAGGAGCTCTTCCTCCTCGGCAAGACTTACCGCCTCCGCCGCATCCGCCTCCTCCACAGTTATCCAAACTCGGCCGCGGCCCTGGCTGCAGCTGCCTCCTCCAACCTGGTGGCGATATACGCCATCTCCTGGTCGGTAGTGTCGCGGGTGAGTCCCCTCTTCTCGTCGGGTTTGAATGGCAACTCCACCAGGTTGTCAAAGAACATCTGCACGGCGTCGTCAGAAGGCTCCCACCAAGTGGGGTCGATCCCGTGGGAATCAGACAACGGCATCGCCGCGCGGATGGCGCTGAGCGACGAGTTGTTGCACAACGGAACTACGCCCTGCGGCAGCGCAAACCACTCTGGATGGGCGGGGTCGTACTTGAATAGTGCTTGGAAAATTGCGTTGAGCTCCAAGACGGTGAAATTGTAGTTGAGGCACGGGCGCAGCCTCATGATGTCTGCCGCGTTATCGAACTCCCAAGCAGCCCTTTTCCTCTCCTGCAAGGGAGCGATGCGGCGGCGAAGAAAGTCCGCCCCGACAGCACCTACAGTGAGCCTGGCTTGCCGGAGGCGAAGAATCCTAGTGGTGGCTACTTTCAGCTTGTCATCCTCAGGGGCCAGGTCACTCCAGTCATTGCCGCGCACTACTGCAACTTGGCGCCGGGAAGTGAACTGCTGCGGGTCATCCTCCATAATCCAACACCAGTTGGCCCTCCACTCTTCCCACTTGCCGCGGAGCTCTCCCGTCAAGTAAACCTCTTTCTTATGGAGCCTAAAGATCCAAGAGATTCCGCCGTAAAGAGGAGACCCAGACTCGACTCGAGGTATGAAATAACGGCGGAGGAAGGGCGGAGCGCCGCACTCTTTCAAACCTTCGGGGAGGAGGGGAGCGGCGGGGGTTTCTGGAGGTTGAAGAAGCAACGGGCGAATGGAAAGAACTGCCCCTGCTTCCCCTGCTTTTAAGGGGGAGGAGGGGACGTTCCGCATTTTCCCCATTAAAGAAACAGGCCACGATCACTCCCACGACGCCGCGATTGACGCGTGCCGTTATGGAGGGGCGCGGTGGATACGGAGTGGGATACGGCGCGCCGTGGGCCGCGTGTGCCCGTGCACTGATTTCGGCCTGGCCCAACAGCGCTCGGCACCGTGTGTGGCCCAGGCCCGGGGGCTCCTGTCGGTGTACTAAAGTAGGGGTACCTTAGTATCCCGAACTTGTGCACGGGCAGTAGCAGCGTCCCGTGGCAGGGCTTGCCGCGCGTCCGCCAAGGCCCACTGTGTTTCCTTTAGAGCCATTCAAGAACAAAGTATTCAAGTTAAAGAGACAAGGCCCCGGCAAGAGGAACTTGCCGGGAAGGCAACTCCAGGCTCAAGACCACTTCTTTAGCACAAGACCCTGGCAAGAGGAGCTTGCCGGGAAGGCCAAACGTTGCATTTCGTGAAACTTGCCGTGACGCGCCGCGCGCCCCGGCAAGGCCCGGAGAGCGACAAGCTCACGGGCGCGGCAAGATGGCGGCCGCGGCAAGGCGCTTGCCGCGGCAGACTTCCACTAGGTACCCGCGCTCCAGCGCATCCGCCCACGCGTCGCCCTGGGGCCCTTCCAGGCGCACGTGGCGGAAGGCTGTGCAGCCTGGGGTACACGGTGGCAAGATGCGATGACGAGGCCACCGTCGTGGCGGACGGAGGCACCCTGACGGACGCTTTTTGCACTGTTTGGGGCGACGGCGACGGGCATTTAATGCCCTTGTCCCCTGCCGTCAGGGGTAGGTATAGAGCACTATGCATACACTGTTCACTACCACCACTTTTACGTTTTTACCCTCATCTGCGTTGCCACCTGTCGGTGACCCCTTTTGTTGGGGAACGTAGTATTTTAAAATTTTCCTACGATCACGCAAGATCTATCTACCAAATGCATAGCAACGAGAGGGAAGAGTGTGTCTACGTACCCTCGTAGACCGGAAGCGGAAGCGTCAAGTGACGCGGTTGATGTAGTCGAACTTCTTCGCGATTCAACCGATCAAGCACCGAACGTACGGCACCTCCGCGTTCAACACACGTTCAGCTTGATGACATCCCACGAGCTCTTGATCCAGTTGAGCTTCACGGGAGAGTTTCGTCAGCACGACGGCGTGGTGACGGATATGATGTATCTACCGGCGCAGTGCTTCGCCTAAGCACTGCAACGGTATGACCGAGGTGTGTTTCTGTGGAGGGGGGCACCGCACACGGCTGGAACAATTCAACTTGTGTGTCTTTGGGTGCCCCCTGCCCCCGTATATAAAGGAGCAAGGGAGGAGGGGTGGCCGGCCTCCTATGGTGCGGCTAGGGCAATCCTACTAGGAATAGGATTGCAATCCTATTCCTAGTAGGAGTCCACCAAGAAGGAAGAGAGGGAAAGGAAAAAGGAGGGAGAGGTGGCGCCCCCAATCCTAGTCCAACTAGGATCCCCTGGTGGGGCGCCGGCCAGCCTCCATGGGCTGCCTCTCTCCTTTCCTTAAGGCCCACTATGGACCATCCCCCCTCGTAGGGGGTTCCCGTAACCCCCTCCGGCAATCCAGTTAAATCCGAAACTTTTCCGGAACACTTTCGGTGTCCGAATATAGTCGTCCAATATATCAATCTTTATGTCTCGGACATTCCGAGACTCCTCGTCATGTCCGTGATCTCATCTGGAACTCCGAACTACCTTCGGTACATCAAAACTCATAAACTCATAATACCGATCGTCATCAAACGTTAAGCGTGCGGACCCTACGGGTTCGAGAACTATGTAGACATGACCGAGACTCATCTCCGGTCAATAACCAATAGCGGAACCTGGATGTTCATATTGGCTCCTACATATTCTACGAAGATCTTTTATCGGTCAAACCGCATAACAACATACGTTGTTCCTTTTGTCATCGGTATGTTACTTGCCCGAGATTCGATCGTCGGTATCTCCATACCTAGTTCAATCTCGTCACCGGCAAGTCTCTTTACTCGCTCCGTAACACATCATCTCGTGACTAACTCATTAGTCTTTTTCTTGCAAGGCTTATTATGATGTGTGTTACCGAGAGGTCCCAGAGATACCTCTCCGACACTCGGAGTGACAAATCCTAATCTTGATCTATGCCAACACCACGAATACTTTCAGAGACACATGTAGAGAATCTTTATGATCACCCAGTTACGTTGTGACGTTTGATAGCACACAAGGTGTTCCTACGGTATTCGGGAGTTGCATAATCTCATAGTCATAGGAACATGTATAAGTCATGAAGAAAGCAATAGCAGTAAAACTAAACGATCATAGTGCTATGCTAACGGATGGGTCTTGTCCATCACATCATTCTCCTAATGATGTTATACCGTTGATCAAATGACAACTCATGTCTATGGTTAGGAAACATAACCATCTTTGATCAATGAGCTAGTCTAGTAGAGGCATACTAGGGACACTCTGTTTTGTCTATGTATTCACACATGTACTAAGTTTCCGGTTAATACAATTCTAGCATGAATAATAAACATTTATAATGATATAAGGAAATATAAATAACAACTTTATTATTGCCTCTAGGGCATATTTCCTTCAGTCTCCCACTTGCACTAGAGTCAATAATCTAGCTCACATCGCCATGTGATTTAATACCGATAGTTCACATCGTTATGTGAATAACACCCATAGTTCACATCACCATGTGACCAACACCCAAATGGTTTACTAGAGTCAATAATCTAGTTCACATCGCTATGTGATTAATTGTAGGATCGAAAGTAGGTCTAGAGGGGGGGTGATTAGACTACTTGACTTTATAAAAATTTGCCTTTTGATCATGCAATGTTTTAGGCAGTTTTGCAATTAAGATCAATTCAAGTATCACCCTACACATGCAATTCTAGAGTAATAGCAGCGGAAAGTAAATTGCACATGTAAAAGAGAGGTGGAGAAGATCAAACGCAGTTTGGAGACACGAAGATTTTTGTCGTGGTTCCGATAGGTGGTGCTATCGTACATCCACGTTGATGGAGACTTCAACCCACGGAGGGTAACGGCTGCGCGAGTCCACGGAGGGCTCCACCCACGAAGGGTCCACGAAGAAGCAACCTTGTCTATTCCATCATGGCCTACGCCCACGGAGGACTAGCCTTACTCGGGGTAGATCTTCACGAAGTAGGCGATCTCCTTGCCCTTACAAACTTCTTGGTTCAACTCCACATCTCAAAGACGGAGGCTCCCAAGCGACACCTAACCAATCTAGGAGGCACCACCCTCCAAAAGGTAATAGATGGTGTTGATGATGATGAACTCCTTCCTCTTGTGCTTCAAATGATAATCTCCCCAACACTCAACTCTCTTCACTGATATGGCTGTGGTGGAAGAAAGGTTTGAGTGGAAAGCAACTTGGGAAGGCTAGAAATCAAGTTTCATATGGTAGGAATGGAATGGCTTGATCTCAACACAAGGGTAGGTGGTTCACTTCTCAGAAAGTGTATGGTAGGAGTGGTAGACTTTCTGATGGCTCTCTCCACGAATGAAGAGGGGGTGGAGGGGTATATATAGCCTCCACACAAAATCCAACCGTTACACACACATTTGACCAATCTCGGTGAGACCGAAGTGAAAACTCGGTCAGACCGAAAGTTCAAATATAGTGAACGTTGGGATTTTCGGTGGGACCGAAAATACCATCTCGGTGTGTCCGAAGTGAGTCAAAGGTTGGAGCTTGCCATCTCGGTGAGACCGAAAATAACAACTCGGATATTCCGAAGTGATGTCAATTGGTTACAGAAGGTTGGCAGTCCATTTTCGGTGAGACCGAAACTCAAAATCGGATGGACCGAGAAATTAGGGTTTGGAAGAATAACTGAGGTGGTTCATCTCGGTGGGACTGAGTTTGCAGAATCGGTTTGTCCGAGATTACTTATGAGTGTGTTAAGTAGTGAAGAGTGCTGATAGTTGAGGGAGCTAGATCACTAAGCACTTGAGCAACTAGATCATTAACACAACCTCATCCCCTTTTAATAGTTTTGGCTTTTCCTATGGACTCAATGTGATCTTTGATCACTAAACCAAAAATAGAGTCTTGAGCTTTTGCCAATGCTTGTCTTAGCATTTTGAGGGGTCCACTTCTTCAGACATTTCCATACCCATATCATCGAACTTCTCTGAAATGATTCTCAAGTAAATATTAGTTCAATGATATATATGTTGTTATTAATTACCAAAACCACCCGGGGATTAGTTGCACTTTCAATCTCCCCCTTTTTGGTAATTGATGACAACATATAGATCAAAGCTTCGACAAAAGATATAATCAATGAGTAATATCGTCGCTTTGAGAAGTATGTGATAAACAAGAGCTCCCCCTAAATTTGTGCATTATTTAAAATTTGCGTTTGAATGCAAATGCACAATCGATTAGGATTATGGGTCACTCTTCCATGTCACATACATCTTGGTGGAGCGCACAAAATGATAAGAATGAATAACATGCACTCAATCACCAACACAAGAGTAAATAGCCATACAATAAGGAATAGCATATGATAAGCATTAAGCACACATTAAAGCATAGTATGACTAGGCACTCATTAAGGTAGCATTAAACGTAGTAGCAAGCACACTGAAAGTTTCGAAAGATCAAAAGAAACCAATGTATCTCAAAGAAACCGGCAAAAGAACGAAAGACGAAAGAGCACTCTCTCTCTCGAAGCCCTATGATCTATAACAATTTCTCCCCCTTTGGCAACAAGTTACCAAAAAGTTCAAAAAGGTATAGAGCTAAGCGTCACTGCGGGCTCTGCTGGCGGCTCCCGTCTGGGTAGATGTCGGTGTAGAGATAGCTGCATCGGCGAAGACTTCTGCTGATGTCTGCGCTGGAGGAGTGGATGCTGAAGCTGGAGCAACTGCTGGAGCTGTAGCTGGTGCTGAAGTGGTAGCCCTGGAGTCAGTCACTGGGATAGCTGCAGATCTGGATCCTCTGGGAACCTGAGCAGTCTGGCGATGAGAGTCCTGGACTAGATCATCCTGCATAAGCTCTGCTCTCTCCTGCCTTGTCTCCTCCATGTCTGCTTCAAGCTTGTTGACAGACACCTGAATCTCAGTCAGCTTCACGTCCAGAGCGTGGATATTGTCCTCAACAATCCTCTCTAGGCTCTCCTGAGATTGCTCAATGCTGGCCAGGCGTTGTTCAATCCTCTGGGTAGCTTCAAGAATTTGTTCTCCAAAGCTCTTTGGCTTAGCTGCTGCTGCTGCTGCCTCTTTGTCAGCTTTAGCCTTCTTTGCAGCTTCGATTTTGGCCTGTCCTTCAACTGAGGTAGGATCCTCTTCATCCATCACAACTACGTTGTCCTCATGCTCTGGCTGCAGTGGCAAGTGCTTCCTATCCAACATGAATTTGCCCGTGCCAAACTTGGCGTTGATGAGCATCTGTATCTGCGGAGCAAACCCACACGACCTCTTCTGGTCAGCTGCAGTCCTCTTAATGGTCTCTACCATCAAGTCCATCACCTTGAAAGGTGCCTTCTCATCGAGAATGTGCAGCATGTTGATAGAATAGCCTCGAATCATGCGGTGGTCTCCAGAATTAGGCATCAATGTATGCCTCAGAATAGTGTTAGTGGTGGTCAGACCTGCCTGGAGATAGTACACTGAGCCAAGCTTCCATCCTTCCAAATCAGCAGCCGGGATCTCCTTGTACATGTTCTTCATGGAATCATGACTCTTCTTAGGAATCCCATAGACATCAATGTCGTCCTCTCTCTGCACTAGAGCGTTCAGAAGTTCTGCCCATTCTTCAACAGTCGAAGAAAACCTTTGACCTTCAGTCATCCAGGTGATCTTGCCATCAGGATAAAAGTGGGCTGTGGCGTAGAACTGCATGATCATCTCGTCATTCCAAGCTGTCAGCTCTTGACCCACAAAATCAGCAACTCCACATGCAGTAAAGCTCTCATGCACATGGGGAAAGAAGTCCCGGTGCTCTTCACTGTCAATATACTTCCAGTCAACATACCTGGTGTCAGCAACAATGGGCTTCTTATCCATCAGCACGGTCTCATAGAAATCCTGCTGCTCTCTGGTGTGGAATCTGGGGTCCACAGCAGTCCTTCTCCTTACAGCATATGGATCAGACTGTCTCCATAGCCTGAGACCTTTGTCCTTCCTTGCCTTCATGTCCTCAGCTTGAGGATGAGTATCATTGTGGAGTGGCAACTTGGGACGGAGCTTAAGCAACACATGCTCTTCATCTGATTCAGACGGTGGCATCTCACCTTTGTTCTTCTCAGAAGCTGGAATGCTTCTGGTTGTTCTCTTGGGCTTGGCTGGAGCTGCCTTGGCTTGAGCAGGCTTCTTGGGCTTAGAGGAGGCTTGAGCCCGAATAGCATCACCCATGAACTTAGCTTTCTGAGGAGGAGGCTGGGGTGCATCTTCTTCTTCTTCTTCTGCAGCATCAACTTGAGGTTCAGCATATACTACCCTCTTCCTCTTGGAAGTCTTCTTCACTTTGCTTGGAGCTGGCTCTTCCAAGTTGAGCTTCTTTGCAACTGCTGACTGCTTTACTTTGCTTGTGCCTTTCCTTGTCTGCTGCCCTTGGTGCTCTTTGGCAACCACATTCCTCTTTGGCTTGGAGGTAACTTCCTCAGCAACAAAGTCAGAGTCCTCATCATCAGAAGTTCTCTTCTTCCTGGTTCTGGTGGCTGCAGGAGGCAAACCACTAGGGGTGCTCCTCTCACCATCATCACTGGAGCTGCTAGCAGGACTTGTATCTGCCTCTGGAATCTCAGCAAAAGGTGACTCAGACCTGTTTTGGCTGTCACTGACATCTGACATGGCTGAAAACCTGTGAAAAGTTAAGGTATAGGCAGAGTAGAAGAGTTATCACAACTGCAGAGGTTTTTGCAAAAAATTGAGTTCAAAACTTAGTTTTGAGTTTTCACAGAATGTATTTCGGTCAAACCGATTTCAAGTTTCGGTGAAACCGAAGTGTTCAACAGAAACCTACACACCACTTTCGGTCAGACCGAAATGTGTTTCGGTCCTACCGATAACTTAGGGTTTCACTGAAACTACGTTTCGGTCATTCCGATTGGCACAACTCGGTTAAACCGAATGATGCAGTGCAATGGCCAGAGGCCAAATCGGTCATTCCGAGTTTCAAAATCGGCTTCACCGAGATGCGTTCCGTGGAAACCTAAACCTAAGAATTTTGCTCGAAACTAGAGGATCTGAACTAATGTATAGGGAATATCTCAAACGTGGATTGAATCATGGCAAGCCTATCGTGCAAGAATCGGATGGGGAGCACGAAAGGGATCGGGATACACCCTAACTTGGTGGAATCCCTCTACGGCGGCAACGGTGGAGATGATTACCGTTGATGGCGGCGGAGACCTGCGGCGAGGGCGCACAGGCGACGACGGCGACGATCCGTAGACCAGGGCGACGGCAGCAGGGGTCTTGGGGGCGAACGGTTTGAAGAATTAAATCGCGCGCAGCCCTCAGGTATATATAACCCCATGCTGTCGGTGGGACCGAGTTGAAAAACTCGGTGTCACCGAGATGTATAACTGCTGTGCAGTTACGCATATCGGTCAGACCGAGATTTTGAACTCGGTTTCACCGAGATGAAACCTAGATCAGTCTAAGCGTTTCGGTTGGACCGAGATTGAGAAGCCGGTCAGACCGAAATGGACTTAGAAGGTTTTGGAAGTCAGCCTTAGACGAATCGGTGGCTCCGAGTGCTCCTCACTCGGACAGTCCAAAAAAGACTTGTTCAAAGTTGTGATATGAGCATGAATAGAATTTGAGACAAGAAAGCATAGATAGCTAGGGAAGGTGCTTAGGCATTCTTGTCCATCCATTTGGCCAGAAAAGAAAAATCAAAACAATCAAAACAACAAATGGATGTCCTTGAATGGATAAAATCATGCATTCAACATGCTCACACAATAAGATAGCAACTGAAATATGTGTCAAACATGCACAACCAACACTCTAGCTACTAGCACACAATTTGTCGATGACTAGGTCATCTATATATGAGTATATTGACTTAGGAGCCAAATGAGAACATTTGATCATAGGTCATACTCATCGTTTAAGCACAAGTGGGGTTACCACTTTTACATAAAGCATTTATGTGTTCACATCATTTGGAGATGTTTTAGCTCAATTTTTAGAGCAAAGCTCCCCCTAGATGTGAAAACCCCTTTTAAAGGGTCAAACTAACCTTGGGTTGTCGTAGAAGACTTCATGTAGATGTTGAAGATGTGGATGCTCAATGTTGATGCAGATCATCAAGAGTTGGGAGCAATCCTTTGGATTAGGGCACTTTCAATACCTACATGGGTTAGTCCCACAAGGAACAAACAAGAATATCCATAGACATAGAGTGAAGTACATAAAAGATGATGTCCATGAAAGCAATGATTACCTTGTCCCTTGACTTACCAACAAGAGGGTTTGTGACTCCATGAACTAGTGCATGATGTGGAAGTTGATTGCACAAGTTCTTGCCAAAATGAATATGAGTGAAGTTTGTTGGCGGAGTCACCCTCAAGAACCTTCTAGTTCTTATTCTTTGGGATCCACATCATCTTGATGGGAATCCTTGGTGTTGTAGTTGAGCTTGACGAAGTAGAACTTGATGTGTCCTTGGGAACCCACTTGACCATGGCTTGAGGTGCTTCAATGAATGCATCAATCTCCTCTTGAAGCTTGTCCTTGGCCTTTAGCTTGTGGTCTTGTGGTGGAAGGTCATCTTGAGCTTGTTCCACATTGGAAGAAGTAGGATCATACTTCTCCTTTTGTGAAACAAACTGTGGAGTAGGGTATTGACCTTCTTCCCACTCAACACCTTTGGCGTTGAACTTTTGCTCAAAACCAATCCCTTGATTCTTCCGGTGTCTTCCTTGTTTGCGAACAATCTCCTCAAAGTTCTTGCTTCCGGCAAGACTCTTGTAGACACCTTTCTCTATGATTTCCTTCAATAGGCTATTTTCTTGCTCAAGTGTAACTTGGCTTGAAACATTGTTAGTGGAATCAAGAGAACTACTAGAAGCAACAATATTGGATTTAACATTGTTATTGTTACTACTAGAGGAAGAATTTTTCTTATGCTTGTCATGCTTAGTCTTAATAGGTGGCAAGAAATTAGACAAGAGAAGTCGTTTGGCAAGATATGAAGAACTCTTCTTTCGAAGATCGTCATTGATCGCTTTTAGAAACTCATGTTCTTGCTCTAGAGTGAGCTTCTCGAAGCGTAGCTTCTCATGAGATCTTAGGAGCTCTCTATGATCTTCTTGAGTTGTTTCATGAGCTAACTTAAGAGTGTTTAGTTCTTTTGTTAGACGCTCAATCTCCTTCATAGCATTGTCATTCGACTCTTCTCGACTATAAAGACTACTAGCATTTTCATCGTTACTAAGCTCACTAGATTTATCATGCAAGAGCTCATCTTCACCAAGCAAGTCATCCTCATCACTATCAAAGTCAATGAATTCAGGGTGTGTTACCTTGGGGCCTTTAGCCATGAAGCATCTTCCAATTCCCTCATTTGGTGAATCAAATAAGTCGTAGGAGTTGGAGTTGGAGGATACGAGTGCAAGACCGGCAACACCTTCATCTTGACTGTAGTCGGAGTCGGAGTGATAGCTTCCATCGGATTGATTGTCGGAGTCGGAGCCGGAGACCCATTCACCTACATGAGCTTGATGTCTTCTTCTTGTGTAGCTCCTTGATGACTTGTCTTTCCTCTCCGAATCCTTGCTTCTCCGAGAGGGTCTTCGTTCATAACGATCATCTCTACTCCTTCTCTCTCTCCGAGGTGACTCATCTCTTGATCTTCTTCTTGGAGATTCTTCTCTTCTCTTGTGGGGAGCCGTACACTCATTTGAGAAGTGTCCGGGTCTTCCACAATTGTAGCAGTTTCGATCACGACTAGAAGATCTCTTTTCATCATATGATCTAGACTTTGAGCTTCTTTCTTTGCCTCTATTCTTGTAGAACTTGTTGAAGTTCTTAACCATTAGGTTGTGGGAGCATCACTTGTAGCTTTGTAAGCACCACTTGACTTGTTGTGAAGCTCTTCCTTATCCTTAAGTGTCATCTCATGAGCAACAATTCTTCCAATGACTTCAGTTGGCTTGAGAGTCTTGTAGTTTGGCATCATTTGGATCAAAGTGCACACGGTGTCATATTTTCCATCCAAAGCTCTTAGAATCTTCTTGATGATGAATCGGTCGGTCATTTCTTCGCTTCCTAAGCCGGCAATCTCATTTGTGATGAGAGCAAGCCTAGAGTACATTTCAGCGACTCCTTCACCATCCTTCATCTTGAACTTGTCAAGTTGACCTTGAAGAATATCTAGCTTTGATTCCTTCACAGATTCAGTACCTTCGTGCATTTCAACCAAAGTATCCCAAATCTCTTTAGCATTCTCAAGACGGCTGATTTTGTTGAACTCCTCGGGACACAAAGCATTGAAGAGAATGTCACAGGCTTGAGCATTGTTTTGCAACATCCGCAACTCTTCCGGTGTAGCTTCGCGATCCGGAACTTTTCCTTCTTCGAAGAAATCACCTTGCATACCAACACAAATAATGCCCCATGCGGCTGGGTTATGACCAAGAATATGCATTTTCATTTTATGCTTCCAACTAGCAAAATTTGTACCATCAAAGTAAGGACCTCTACGATAATTACCCTCACTAGACGCCATACTCTCCTAGGTTGTGAAACCAAGCTTATGGAGTCCAATGCAATGGAAACCAAAACAATGGAGACCAAAGCTCTGATACCACTTGTAGGATCGAAAGTAGGTCTAGAGGGGGGGTGATTAGACTACTTGACTTTATAAAAATTTGCCTTTTGATCATGCAATGTTTTAGGCAGTTTTGCAATTAAGATCAATTCAAGTATCACCCTACACATGCAATTCTAGAGTAATAGCAGCGGAAAGTAAATTGCACATGTAAAAGAGAGGTGGAGAAGATCAAACACAGTTTGGAGACACGAAGATTTTTGTCGTGGTTCCGATAGGTGGTGCTATCGTACATCCACGTTGATGGAGACTTCAACCCACGGAGGGTAACGGCTGCGCGAGTCCACGGAGGGCTCCACCCACGAAGGGTCCACGAAGAAGCAACCTTGTCTATTCCATCATGGCCTACGCCCACGGAGGACTAGCCTTACTCGGGGTAGATCTTCACGAAGTAGGCGATCTCCTTGCCCTTACAAACTTCTTGGTTCAACTCCACATCTCAAAGACGGAGGCTCCCAAGCGACACCTAACCAATCTAGGAGGCACCACCCTCCAAAAGGTAATAGATGGTGTTGATGATGATGAACTCCTTGATCTTGTGCTTCAAATGATAATCTCCCCAACACTCAACTCTCCTCACTGATATGGCTGTGGTGGAAGAAAGGTTTGAGTGGAAAGCAACTTGGGAAGGCTAGAAATCAAGTTTCATATGGTAGGAATGGAATGGCTTGATCTCAACACAAGGGTAGGTGGTTCACTTCTCAGAAAGTGTATGGTAGGAGTGGTAGACTTTCTGATGGCTCTCTCCACGAATGAAGAGGGGGTGGAGGGGTATATATAGCCTCCACACAAAATCCAACCGTTACACACACATTTGACCAATCTCGGTGAGACCGAAGTGAAAACTCGGTCAGACCGAAAGTTCAAATATAGTGAACATTGGGATTTTCGGTGGGACCGAAAATACCATCTCGGTGTGTCCGAAGTGAGTCAAAGGTTGGAGCTTGCCATCTCGGTGAGACCGAAAATAACAACTCGGATATTCCGAAGTGATGTCAATTGGTTACAGAAGGTTGGCAGTCCATTTTCGGTGAGACCGAAACTCAAAATCGGATGGACCGAGAAATTAGGGTTTGGAAGAATAACTGAGGTGGTTCATCTCGGTGGGACTGAGTTTGCAGAATCGGTTTGTCCGAGATTACTTATGAGTGTGTTAAGTAGTGAAGAGTGCTGATAGTTGAGGGAGCTAGATCACTAAGCACTTGAGCAACTAGAACTAGATCACTAAAACAACCTCATCCCCTTTTAATAGTTTTGGCTTTTCCTATGGACTCAATGTGATCTTTAATCACTAAACCAAAAATAGAGTCTTGAGCTTTTGCCAATGCTTGTCTTAGCATTTTGAGGGGTCCACTTCTTCAGACATTTCCATACCCATATCATCGAACTTCTCTGAAATGATTCTCAAGTAAATATTAGTTCAATGATATATATGTTGTTATTAATTACCAAAACCACCCGGGGATTAGTTGCACTTTCATTAATACCCAAGAGTAATAAGGTGTGATCATGTTTTGCTTGTGAGAGAAGTTTAGTCAATGGGTCTGTCACATTCAGATCCGTATGTATTTCGCAAATTTCTATGTCTACAATGCTCTGCATGGAGCTACTCTAGCTAATTGCTCCCACTTTCAATACGCATCCAGATTGATACTTAGAGTCATCTGGATTTAGTGTCAAAGCTTGCATCGGCGTAACCCTTTACGACGAACTCTTTATCACCTCCATAATCGAGAAATATTTCCTTAGTCATCCAATTACTAAGGATAATTTCGACCGCTGTACAGTGATCTACTCCTGGATCATTATTGTACCTCCCTGTCAAACTCATGGCAAGGTACACAACGTGTTTTGTACACAGCATGGCATACTTTATAGAACCTATGGCTGAGGCATAGGGAATGACTTTCATTCTCTCTATATTTTTCTGCCGTGGTTTGGCTTTGAGTCTTACTCAACTTCACACCTTACAAGTCAGGCAAGAACTCCTTCTTTGACTGATCCATTTTGAACTACTTCAAAATCTTATCAAGGTATGTACTCATCGAAAGTCTTATCAAGCGTCTTGATCTATCTCTATAGATCTTGATGCCCAATATGTAAGCAGCTTCACCAAGGTCTTTCTTTGAAAAACTCCTTTCAAACACTCCTTTATGCTTTCCAGAAAATTCTACGTCATTTCCGATCGACAATATGTCATTCACATATACTTATCAGAAAGGTTGTAGTGCTCCCACTCACTTCTTGTAAATACAGGCTTCACCGCAAGTCTGTATAAATCTATATGCTTTGATCAACTTATCAAAGCGTATATTCCAACTCCGAGATGCTTGCACCAGTCCATAGATGGATCGCTGGATCTTGTACATTTTGTTAGCACCTTTAGGATTGACAAAACCTTCTGGTTGCATCATATAAAAGTCTTCTTTAATAAATCCATTAAAGAATGCAGTTTTGTCATCCATTTGCCAGATTTCATAAAATGCGGCAATTACTAACATGATTCGGACAGACTTAAGCATCGCTACGGGTGAGAAAGTCTCATCGTAGTCAACTCCTTGAACTTGTCGAAACCCTTTCGCAACAAGTCGAGCTTTGTAAACAATAACATTACCGTTTGTGTCGGTCTTCCTCTTGAAGATCCATTTATTTTCGATGGCTTGCCGATCATTGGGCAAGTCAACCAAAGTCCATACTTTGTTCTAATATATGGATCCCATCTCAGATTTCATGGTCTCAATCCATTTTGCGGAATCTGGGCTCATCATCGCTTCCTCATAGTTCGTAGGTTCATCATGGTCTAGTAACATGACTTCCAGAACTGGGTTGCCGTACCACTCTGGTGCGGAACGAACTCTGGTTAATCTACGAAGTTCAGCAGAAACTTGGTCTGAAGTTTCATGATCACCATCATTAGCTTCCTGACTAATTGGTGTAGGAATCACTGGAACGAGTTTCTGTGATGTACTACCTTCCAATTCAGGAGAAGGTACAATTACCTCATCAAGTTCTACTTTCCTCCCACTCACTTCTTTCGAGAGAAACTCCTTCTCTAGAAAGGATCCACTCTTAGCAACAAAGACCTTGCCTTAGGATCTGTGATAGAAGGTGTACCCAACAGTTTCTTTTTGGGTATCCTATGAAGATTTACTTCTCCGATTTGGGTTCGAGCTTATCATGTTGAAACTTTTTCACATAAGCATCGCAGTCCCAAACTTAAAGAAATGACAGCTTAGGTTTCTCGTCCAACCACAGTTCATACGGTGTCATCTCCACGGATTTAGATGGTGCCCTATTTAACGTGAATGTAGTTGTCTCTAATGCATAACCCCAAAAGCGATAGTGGTAGATCAGTAAGAGACATCATCGATCGCACCATATCTAATAAAGTACGGTTATGACGTTCGGACACACCATTACACTGTGGTGTTCCAGGTGGCGTGAGTAGTGAAACTATTTCACATTGTTTTTATTGAAGGCCAAACTCGCTAACTCAAATATTTTACCTCTACGATCATATCGTATAAACTCTTATTTTCTTGTTACGATGATTCTCCACTTCACTCTGAAATTCTTTGAACTTTTCAAATGTTTCAGACTTGTGCTTCATTAAGTAGATATACCCATATCTGCTCAAATCATCAGTGAAGGTCAGAAAATAACGATACCTGCCGCGAGCTTCAACACTCATTGGTCCGCATACATTAGTATGTATGATTTCCAACAACTCTGTTGCTCGCTCCACGGTTCCGGAGAACGGAGTTTTAGTCATCTTGCCCATGAGGCATGGTTCGCAAGCACCAAGTGATTCATAATCAAGTGATTCCAAAAGTCCATCACTATGGAGTTTCTTCATGCGCTTTACACCAATATGACCTAAACGGCAGTGCCACAAATAAGTTGCACTATCATTATTAACCTTGCATCTTTTGGCTTCAATATTATGAATATGTGTATCACACGATCGAGATCCAACAAACCATTTTCATTGGGTGTATGACCATAGAAGGTTTTATTCATGTAAACAGAACAACAATTATTCTCTAACTTACATGAATAAACGTATTGCAATAAACATGATCAAATCATATTCATGCTCAACACAAACACCAAATAACACTTATTTAGGTTCAACACTAATCCCGAAAGTATAGGGAGTGTGCGATGATGATCATATCAATCTTGGAACTACTTCCAATACACATCGTCACTTCATGCTTTAACTAGTTTCTGTTCATTATGCAACTCCCATTTCGAGTTACTACTCTTTAGCAACTGAACCAATATCAAATACCGAGGGGTTGCTATGAACACTAGTAAAATACACATCAATGATCTGTATATCAAATATACCTTTGTTCACTTTGCCATCCTTCTTATCCGCCAAATATCTAGGGCAGTTCCACTTCTAGTGACCATTTCCTTTGCAGTAGAAGCACTTAGTTTCAGGCTTGAGTTTAGCTTTGGGTTTCTTCACGGGAGTGACAACTTGCTTTTCATTCTTCTTGAAGTTCCCCTTCTATCCCTTTGCCCTTTACTTGAAACAAGTGGTCTGGTTAACCATCAACACTTGATGCACTTTCTTGATTTCTACCTTCGCCGATTTCAGCATCGTGAAGAGCTCGGGAATTACTTTCGTCATCCCTTGCATATTATAGTTCATCATGAAGTTCTACTAACTTGGTGATAGTGTCTAGAGAACTTTGTCAATTACTATCTTGTCTGGAAGATTAACTCCCACTTGATTCAAGCAATTGTACTACCCAGACAAACTGAGCACATGCTCACTGGTTGAGCTATTCTCCTCCATCTTGTAGGCAAAGTACTGTCAGAGGTCTTATACCTCTCGACACGGGCATGAGTATGAAATACTAATTTCAACTCTTGGAACATCTCATATGCTCCGTGGCGTTTCAAAACGTTTTTGAAGTCCCGGTTATAAGCCGTAAAGCATGGTGCACTAAACTATCAAGTAATCATCATATCGAGCTTTTGTCAAAACGTTCATAACGTCTACATCTGCTCCTGCAATAGGTCTGTCACCTAGCGGTGCATCAAGGACATAATTCTTCTGTGCAGCAATGAGGATAATCCTCAGATCACGGAACAATTCCGCATCATTGCTACTAACATCTTTCAACTTGGTTTTCTCTAGGAACATACAAAAAATAAACGTGGAGCAACATCACGAGCTATTGATCTACAACATAGATATGCTAATACTACCAGGACTAAGTTCATGATAAATTAAAGTTCAATTTAATCATATTACGGAACTCCCACTTAGATAGACATCCCTCCGGTCATCTAAATGATCACGTGATCCAAATTAACTAAACCATGTCCGATCATCACGTGAGATGGAGTAGTTTCAATGGTGAACATCTTATGTTGATCATATCTACTATATGATTCACGCTCGACCTTTCGGTCTCCAGTGTTCCGAGGCCATATCTGCATATGCTAGGCTCGTCAAGTTTAACCCGAGTATTCTGCGTGTGCAAAACTGGCTTACACCCGTTGTATTTGAACGTAGAGCTTATCACACCCGATCATCACGTGGTGTCTCGGCACGACGAACTTTCGCAACGGTGCATACTCAGGGAGAACACTTATACCTTGAAATTTAGTAAGGGATCATCTTATAATGCTACCGTCGTTCTAAGCAAAATAAGAAGCATAATAAGATAAACATCACATGCAATCAAAATATGTGACATGATATGGCCATCATCATCTTGTGCTTTTGATCTCCATCTCCAAAGCACCGTCATGATCACCTTCGTCACCGGCGCGACACCTTGATCTCCATCACAGCATCGTTGTCGTCTCGCCAACTATTGCTTCTATGACTATCGCTACCGCTTAGTGATAAAGTAAAGCAATTACATGGCGATTGCATTTCATACAATAAAGCGACAACCATATGGCTCCTGCCAGTTGCCGATAACATTACAAAACATGATCATCTCATACAAAACCGTATAACTCATCATGTCTTGACCATATCACATCACAACATGCCCTGCAAAAACAAGTTAGACGTCCTCTACTTTGTTGTTGCAAGTTTTACGTGGCTGCTACGGGCTTAGCAAGAACCGTTCTTACCTACGCATACAAAACCACAACGATGTTTCGTCAATTATGTGCTGTTTTAACCTTCACAAGGACCGGGCGTAGCCACGCTTGATTCAGCTAAAGTGAGAGAGACAGACACCCGCCAGTCACCTCTAAGCAACGAGTGCTCGTAACGGTGAAACCAGTCTCGCGTAAGCATACGCGTAATGTCGGTCCGGGCCGCTTCATCTCACAATACCGCCGAAGCAAAGTATGACATGCTGGTAAGCAGTATGACTAGTATCGCCCACAACTCATTGTGTTCTACTCGTGCATATCATCTACGCATAGACCTGGCTCTGATGCCACTGTTGGGGAACGTAGTATTTTAAAATTTTCCTACGATCACGCAAGATCTATCTACCAGATGCATAGCAACGAGAGGGAAGAGTGTGTCTACGTACCCTCGTAGATCGGAAGCGGAAGCGTCAAGTGACGCGGTTGATGTAGTCGAACTACTTCGCGATTCAACAGATCAAGCACCGAACGTACGGCACCTCCGCGCAGCACACGTTCAGCTTGATGACGTCCCACGAGCTCTTGATCCAGTTGAGCTTCACGGGAGAGTTTCGTCAGCACGACGGCGTGGTGACGGATATGATGTATCTACCGACGCAGGGCTTCGCCTAAGCACTACAACGGTATGACCGAGGTGTGTTTCTGTGGAGGGGGGCACCGCACATGGCTGGAACAATTCAACTTGTGTGTCTTTGGGTGCCCCCCTGCCCCCGTATATAAAGGATCAAGGGAGGAGGGCCGGCCGGCCTCCTATGGTGCAGCTAGGGCAATCCTACTAGGAATAGGATTGCAATCCTATTCCTAGTAGGAGTCCACCAAGAAGGAAGAGAGGGAAAGGAAAAAGGAGGGAGAGGTGGCGCCCCCCAATCCTAGTCCAACTAGGATCCCCTGGTGGGGCACCGGCCAGCCTCTATGGGCTGCCTCTCTCCTTTCCTTAAGGCCCACTATGGACCATCCCCCCTCGTAGGGGGTTCCGGTAACCCCCTCCGGCAATCCAGTTAAATCCGAAACTTTTCCGGAACACTTCCGGTGTCCGAATATAGTCGTCCAATATATCAATCTTTATGTCTCGGACATTCCGAGACTCCTCGTCATGTCCGTGATCTCATCCGGGACTCTGAACTACCTTCGGTACATCAAAACTCATAAACTCATAATACCGATCGTCATCAAACGTTAAGAGTGCGGACCCTACGGGTTCGAGAACTATGTAGACATGACCGAGACTCATCTCCGGTCAATAACCAATAGCGGAACCTGGATGTTCATATTGGCTCCTACATATTCTACGAAGATCTTTTATCGGTCAAACCGCATAACAACCTACGTTGTTCCTTTTGTCATCGGTATGTTACTTGCCCGAGATTCGATGTTCGGTATCTCCATACCTAGTTCAATCTCGTTATCGGCAAGTCTCTTTACTCGTTCCGTAACACATCATCTCGTGACTAACTCATTAGTCTTTTGCTTGCAAGGCTTATTATGATGTGTGTTACCGAGAGGGCCCAGAGATACCTCTCCGACACTCGGAGTGACAAATCCTAATCTTAATCTATGCCAACACCACGAATACTTTCAGAGACACCTGTAGAGCATCTTTATGATCACCCAGTTACGTTGTGACGTTTGATAGCACACAAGGTGTTCCTACGGTATTCGGGAGTTGCATAATCTCATAGTCATAGGAACATGTATAAGTCATGAAGAAAGCAATAGCAGTAAAACTAAACGATCATAGTGCTATGCTAACGGATGGGTCTTGTCCATCACATCATTCTCCTAATGATGTGATCCCGTTGATCAAATGACAACTCATGTCTATGGTTAGGAAACATAACCATCTTTGATCAATGAGCTAGTCTAGTAGAGGCATACTAGGGACACTCTGTTTTGTCTATGTATTCACACATGTACTAAGTTTCCGGTTAATACAATTCTAGCATGAATAATAAACATTTATCATGATATAAGGAAATATAAATAACAACTTTATTATTGCCTCTAGGGCATATTTCCTTCACCTTTGACCTATAAAAGGAGGCCCATGCGCAACGTAGAGGGGGTTCGGAGAATCGATCACTCTAGCGTTCGGTATTGCTAGCGATGGGCACTGTAGCTCTTCTCGCTCCCGAACCCAGAACGCAATACAAACCAAGGAAGGAGTAGGGTTTTACACATCCGTGCGGCCCGAACCTGGGTAAACTGCTCGCGTGCTCGCCTCGATCCGCTCTTTGTGCATCCTGCGCCCCCTTGCCGTACCGAAAAGGGGCTCCGGTCCCATAGGTGTTCGTGGGCGATCAGATGGATTATGAGATTATGTTCAGATTTTGTGTGAGTAATATATTTTATTTACCTCTTTTATATTTATGTTCTTGAGTAATTCTTGCATGTTCTCCGTTGCTGTTTATTGCTTTGGCCGAGTAGTAGGTAGTAACTCCAAGAGGGAACGTTATGCTTGATTATGGGTTCATGCCCCTCGATGACTAGCTTGAGTGACAGAAACATGAGTCTAGGGGATGTGTTGTTGCCACAAGGGGGAAAACAACGGTGCTTGTACTCGCGGGTGCAAGGATTGATTACTTTACGCAAAGTTCTTTTAATGCAGTTGTCTGTTGCTTTGAGTTTACACTATGGGTGGGACTCGCAACTTAATACCAGCGAGATGTTCTGGATAGATATCTCAAGGTGGATGATTAGTAGTAGATGCAGATGGATTTCGGTCTACTTACCTTGGCGTACCGCCCATGCTTTTGAGCCTCTACCTTTCTTTGCAGCATAGTTAGCATTGGTTTGCGCACATAATCCTGTCAATTGCCCAGCTGTAATTTGTTTACCTCGCTTAGCTGTTTTACCGTCTTTTGGGAGAGAGACATCACTAGTGAACATCATGGGACCCCGGTCCATATTACCATCACTGATCACATCCGGTATTTACTTTCAGTTCTTACTTACTAGTTGCAGTCAAAACTATCACTATTATCTCTTGCGTTTGATCCTTTGTAAACGACAAGGCCGGAGGGATTGAAAACCTCTCTGTACTCGTTGGGAGCAAAGTTATTTGTATTTGTGTGCAGGTCCGGTCGATCGCTAGTTGCGCCGCTAGCAGTTGACACCTTCTTGTTGAACATCGGAGTCTCAGGGGATTCGATCCTTGGTATCTTTGCCAAGGGAAAACTACCGCTACACTGCATCTCAAACCTTCCACTTGGGGTAACCAACGAGGGGCGAGAAGCCATCAGTAACCCGAATGTTGTTCGGAGTCCCGGATGAGATCCCGGACGTCACGAGGAGTTCCGGAATGGTCCGGAGGTAAAGAATGATATATAGGAAGTCCAGTTTCGGCCATCGGGAGAGTTCCGGGGGTCACCGGTAGTGTACCGGGACCACCGGAAGGGTCCCGGGGGTCCACCGGGTGGGGCCACCCATCCCGGAGGGCCCCGTGGGCCGTAGGGGGAGGGGGGCCAGCCCTTAGTGGGCTGGCGCACCCCCCATGGGCCTCCCCCATGCGCCTAGGTTTGAAACCCTAGGGGTGGGGGCGCCCCCCTTAGGCTTGGGGGGCAAGCCACCCCCTTGGCCGCCGCCCCCCCTAGAAGATTGGATCTCCTAGGGCCGGCGCCCCCTGCCCCCCTATGTATAGTGGGGGGGGGGAGAGAGGGCAGCCGCACCTCAGCCCCTGGCGCCTCTCCCCCCGTTACATCTCCTACTCCTCCCGCAGGGTCTCGGCGAAGCCCTACAGCTTTTCCCGTTGCATCCACCACCACGCCGTCGTGCTGCTGGATCTCCATCAACCTCTCCCCCCCCCTTGCTGGATCAAGAAGGAGGAGACGTCGCTGTATCGTACGTGTGTTGAACGCGGAGGTGCCATCCGTTCGGCACTGGGATCATCGGTGATGAGGATCACGACGAGTACGACTCCATCATCCATGTTCTTTCGAACGCTTCTGCTCGCGATCTACAAAGGGTATGTAGATGCACTTCTTTATGCTCGTTGCTAGATGACTCCTTGGATTGATATTGGTGAAGCGTAGTAATTTTTTTTGAATTCTGCTACGTTCACCATCAGTGGCATCTGAGCTAGGTCTTTGCGTAGCATCTTGCACGAGTAGAACACAAACAAGTTGTGGGCGTTGATTTTGTTCAATTCTCTTGCTGTTACTAGTCCAATCTTGATTCGGCGGCATCGTGGGATGAAGCGGCCCGGACCGACCTTACACGTACGCTTACGTGAGACTGGTTCCACCGACTGACATGCACTAGTTGCATAAAGGTGGCTGGCGGGTGTCTGTCTCTCCCACTTTAGTCGGATCGGATTCGATGAAAAGGGTCCTTATGAAGGGTAAATAGAAATTGACATATCACGTTGTGGTTTTGGCGTAGGTAAGAAATGTTCTTGCTAGAAACCTATAGAAGCCACGTAAAAACTTGCAACAACAATTAGAGGACGTCTAACTTGTTTTTGCAGCATGTGCTGTGTGATGTGATATGGTCAAGAAGATGTGATGAATGATATATGTGATGTATGAGATTGATCATGTTCTTGTAATAGGGAATCACGACTTGCATGTTGATGAAAATGACAACCGGCAGGAGCCATAGGAGTTGTCTTATTTATTGTATGACCTGCGTGTCACTGAATAACGCCATGTAATTACTTTACTTTATTGCTAAACGTTAGCCATAGTGGTAGAAGTAATATTTGGCGAGACGACTTCATGAAGACACGATGATGGAGATCATGATGATGGAGATCATGGTGTCATGCCAATGATAAAGATGATCATGGTGCCCCGAAGATGGAGATCAAAGGAGCAAAATGATATTGGCCATATCATGTCACTTTATTTGATTACATGTGATGTTTATCATGTTTATGCATCTTGTTTACTTAGAACGACCGTAGTAAATAAGATGATCTCTCACTGAAAAATTTCAAGAATTGTGTTCCCCCTAATTGTGCACCGTTGCTAAGGATTGTTGTTCCGAAGCACCACGTGATGATCGGGTGTGATAGGCTCTAACGTTCGCATACAACGGGTGTAAGCCAAATTTACACACGCAATACACTTAGGGTTCACTTGACGAGCCTAGCATGTACAGACATGGCCTCGGAATACGGAAGACCGAAAGGTCGAACATGGGTCGTATAGAAGATACGATCAACATGAAGATGTTCACCGTTGATGACTAGTCCGTCTCACGTGATGATCGGACACGGGCTAGTCAATTTGGATCATGTATCACTTAGATGACTAGAGAGATGTCAATCTGAGTGGGAGTTCATTAAATTTGATTAGATGAACTTAATTGTCATGAACTTAGTCTAAACTCTTTACAATATGTCTTGTAGATCAAATGGCCCACGCTCATGTCACCCTCAACTTCAACGCGTTCCTAGAGAAATCCAAGCTGAAAGACGAGGGTAGCAACTATACGGATTGGGTCCGTAACCTGAGGATCATCCTCATAGCTGCCAAGAAAACTTATGTCCTAGAAGCACCGCTAGGTGACGCTCCCGCCCCGGCAAACCAAGATGTTATGAATGCTTGGCAGTCGCGTTGTGATGATTACTCCCTGGTTCAGTGCGGCATGCTCTACAGCTTAGAGTCGGGGCTCCAAAAGCGTTTTGAGCACCACGGAGCATATGAGATGTTCCAAGAGCTGAAAATGGTTTTCCAAGCTCATGCCCGAGTTGAGAGATATGACGTCTCCAACGCATTCTACAGCTGTAAGATGGAGGAGAATAGTTCTGTCAGCGAGCACATACTCAAGTTGTCTGGGTTGCACAACTGCTTGTCTCAGTTGGGAATGAATCCCCAGACGAAGCGGTCGTTGACAGAATCCTTCAGTCGCTCCCACCTAGCTACAAGAGCTTCGTGTTGAACTTCAATATGCAAGGGATGGAGAAGTCCATTCCTGAAGTGTATTCAATGCTGAAATCAGCGGAGGTGGAGATCAAAAAGGAGCATCAAGTGTTGATGGTGAATAAAACCACTAAGTTCAAGAAGGGCAAGGGTAAGAAGAATTTCAAGAAGGACGGCAAAGGAGTTGCCGCGCCCGGTAAGCCAGTTGCTGGGAGGAAGCCAAAGAATGGACCCAAGCCTGAGACTGAGTGCTTTTATTGCAAGGGAACGAGTCACTGGAAGCAGAACTGCCCCAAATACTTAGCAGACAAGAAGGCCGGCAACGTCAAAGGTATATGTGATATACATGTTATTGATGTGTACCTTACCAGCGCTCGTAGTAGCTCCTGGGTATTTGACACCGATGCAGTCGCTCACATTTGTAACTCAAAGCAGGAGCTGCAGAATAAGCGGAGACTGGCGAAGGACGAGGTGACGATGCGCGTCAGGAATGGTTCCAAGGTCGATGTGATCGCCGTCGGCACGCTGCCTCTACATCTACCCTCGGGATTAGTTTTAAACCTTAATAATTGTTATTTAGTACCAGCTTTGAGCATGAACATTGTATCTGGATCTCGTTTGATGCGAGATGGCTACTCATTTAAATCCTAGAATAATGGTTGTTCTATTTATTTGAGAGATATGTTTTATGGTCATGCCCCGCTGGTCAATGGTTTATTTTTGATGAATCTCGAACGTGATGATACACATATTCATAGTGTGAATGCCAAAAGATGTAAAGTTGACAATGATAGTCCCACATACTTGTGGCATTGCCGCCTTGGTCATATTGGTGTCAAACGTATGAAGAAGCTCCATGCAGATGGACTTCTAGAGTCTCTTGATTATGAATCATTTGACACGTGCAAACCATGCCTCTTGGGCAAGATGACCAAGACTCCATTCTCCGGAACAATGGAGCGAGCGACCAACTTATTGGAAATCTTACATACCGATGTATGCGGTCCAATGAGTGTTGAAGCTCGCGGAGGCTATCGTTATGTTCTCACCCTCACAGATGACTTGAGTAGATATGGGTATGTCTACTTAATGAAACACAAGTCTGAGACCTTTGAAAAGTTCAAGGAATTTCAGAATGAGGTTGAGAATCAACGTGACAGAAAAATAAAGTTCTTATGATCGGATCGTGGGGGTGAATATTTAAGTCATGAATTTGGCACGCACCTAAGGAACTGTGGAATTGTTTCACAATTGACACCGCCCGGAACACCTCATCGTAATGGTGTGTCCGAATGTCAAAATCATACTCTGTTGGACATGGTGCGATCTATGATGTCTCTCACCGACTTACCGCTATCTTTTTGGGGTTATGCTTTAGAGACTGCCGCATTCACTTTAAATAGGGCTCCGTCAAAATCCGTTGAGACACCATATGAACTTTGGTTTGGCAAGAAACCTAAGCTGTCATTTCTGAAAGTTTGGGGTTGCGATGCTTATGTCAAGAAACTTCAACCTAAGAAGCTCGAACCCAAATCGGAAAAATGCGTCTTCATAGGATACCCAAAGGAAACGATTGGGTACACCTTCTACCTCAGATCCGAAGGCAAGGTCTTTGTTGCCAAGAATGGATCCTTTCTGGAGAAAGAGTTTCTCTCGAAAGAAGTGAGTGGGAGGAAAGTAGAACTTGATGAGGTGACAGTCACCCCTCCCGAACCGGAAAGTAGCACAGCACAGGAAATTGTTCCTGAGGTGCCTGCACCGACAAGGGAGGAAGTTAATGATGATGATCATGAAGATACAGATCAAGTTACTACTGAACTTCGAAGGTCCACAAGGACACGTTCCGCACCAGAGTGGTACGGCAACCCTGTCATGGAAATCATGTTGTTAGACAACAGTGAACCTTCGAACTATGAAGAAGCAATAGCGGGCCCGGATTCCAACAAATGGCTTGAAGCCATGAAATCCGAGATAGGATCCATGTATGAAAACAAAGTATGGACTTTGGTGGACTTGCCCGATGATCGGCACTCCATAGAAAATAAATGGATATTTAAGAAGAAGACAGACGCGGATGGTAATGTGACCATCTATAAGGCTCGGCTTGTCGCTAAGGGTTATCGACAAGTTCAAGGGATTGACTACGGCGAGACTTTCTCTCCCGTAGCGATGATAAAGTCCGTCCGAATCATGTTAGCAATTGCCGCATTCTATGATTATGAGATATGGCAAATGGACGTCAAAACGGCATTCCTTAATGGATTCCTCAAGGAAGAACTGTATATGATGCAGCCGAAAGGTTTTGTCGACCCAGAGAATGCTAACAAGGTATGCAAGCTCCAGCGCTCGATCTACGGGCTGGTGCAAGCATCTCGGAGTTGGAATATTTGCTTTACTGATGTGATCAAAGCGTTTGGCTTTGTACAGACTTGGGGAGAAGCCTGTATTTACAAGAAAGTGAGTGGGAGCTCTGTAGCATTTCTCATATTATATGTGGATGACATACTGCTGATGGGAAATGATATAGAATTTTTGGAGAGCATAAAGGCCTACTTGAATAAGAGTTTTTCAATGAAGGACCTTGGAGAAGCTGCTTATATATTAGGAATCAAGATCTATAGAGATAGATCGAGACGCCTCATTGGTCTTTCACAAAGCACATACCTTGACAAGCTATTGAAGAAGTTCAATATGGATCAGTCCAAGAAAGGGTTCTTTCCTGTTTTGCAAGGTATGAGATTGAGCACGGCTCAGTCCCCGACCACGGTAGAAGATAGAGAAAAGATGAGTGTCATCCCCTATGCCTCAGCCATAGGTTCTATTATGTATGCCATGCTGTGTACCAGACCTGATGTGAACCTTGGCATAAGTTTGGTGGGTAGGTACCAAAGTGATCTCGGTATGGAACACTGGACAGCGGTCAAGAACATCCTGAAGTACCTGAAAAGGACTAAGGATATGTTTCTCATTTATGGAGGTGACGAAGAGCTCGTCGTAAAGGGTTACGTCGATGCTAGATTCGACACAGATCTGGATGACTCCAAGTCACAAACCGGATACGTGTATATTTTGAATGGTGGAGCAGTCAGCTGGTGCAGTTGCAAGCAGAGCGTCGTGGCGCATTCTACATGTGAAGCGGAGTACATAGCTGCTTGCGAAGCAGCGCAAGAAGGAGTCTGGATGAAGGAGTTCATCACCGACCTAGGAGTCATCCCAAGCGCGTCAAGCCCGATGACTCTCTTTTGTGACAACACTGGAGCTATTGCCATTGCCAAGGAGCCCAGGTTTCACAAGAAGACCAAGCACATCAAGCACCGTTTCAACTCCATCTGGAATTATGTTCAAGATGGAGACATAGATATTTGTAAAGTGCATACGGATCTGAATGTCGCAGATCCGTTGACTAAACCTCTTCCACGGGCAAAACATGATCAACACCAAAACTCTATGGCTGTTCGATTCATCACAATGTAACTAGATTATTGACTCTAGTGCAAGTGGGAGACTGTTGGAAATATGCCCTAGAGGCAATAATAAAATGATTATTATTATATTTCCTTGTTCATGATAATTGTCTGATATTCATGCTTGAATTGTATTGTAAGGAAACAACGATACATGTGTGAATACATAGACCACAACATGTCCCTGGTAAGCCTCTAGTTACTAGCTCGTTGACCAACAGATGGTCACGGTTTCCTGACCATGGACATTGGATGTCATTGATAACGGGATCACATCATTAGGAGAATGATGTGATGGACAAGACCCAATCCTAAGCCTAGCACAAGATCTGTGTAGTTCGTAATGCTTAAGCTTTTCCAGTGTCAAGTATCTGTTCCTTAGACCATGAGGTTGTGCAACTCCCGGATACCGTAGGAATACTTTGGGTGTGCCAAACGTCACAACTTAACTGGGTGGCTATAAAGGTACGCAACGGGTATCTCCGAAAGTGTCTGTTGGGTTGGCACGAACCGAGACTCGGATTTGTCACTCCGTATGACGGAGAGGTATCTCTGGGCCCACTCGGTAAGACATCATCATAATGAGCTCAATGTGACTAAGGAGTTAGTCACCGGATGATGGATTACGGAACGAGTAAAGAGACTTGCCATGACGAGATTGAACAAGGTATCGGTATACCGACCATCGAATCTCGGGCAAGTACTGTACCGATAGACAAAGGGAATTACATACGGGATTAAGTGAATCCTTGACATCGTGGTTCATCCGATGAGATCATCGAGGAACACGTGGGAACCAACATGGGTATCCAGATCCCGCTGTTGGTTATTGACCGGAGAGTCGTCTCTGTCATGTCTGCGTGTCTCCCGAACCCGTAGGGTCTACACACTTCAGGTTCGGTGACGCTAGGATTGTAGAGATATATGCACACGGTGACCCGAATGTTGTTCGGAGTCCCGGATGAGATCCCGGATGTCACGAGGAGTTCCGGAATGGTTTGGAGGTAAATAATGATATATAGGAAGTCCAGTTTCGGCCATCGGGAGAGTTCCGGGGGTCACCGGTAGTGTACCGGGACCACCGGAAGGGTCCCGGGGGTCCACCGGGTGGGGCCACCCATCCCGGAGGGCCCCGTGGGCCGTAAGAGGAGGGGGACCAGCCCTTAGTGGGCTGGCGCACCCCCCATGGGCCTCCCCCCATGCGCCTAGGGTTGAAACCCTAGGGGTGGGGGCGCCCCCCTTAGGCTTGGGGGGCAAGCCACCCCCTTGGCTGCCGCCCCCCTAGGAGATTGGATCTCCTAGGGCCGGCGCCCCCCTGGCCCCCTATATATAGTGGGGGGGGGGAGAGGGCAGCCGCACCTTGATACGTCCAAAATGCATCACTATTTTATATCGTAATTCATCCTTATTCATTGATATATTTCACATTACGATGATGTTCTTATGTTGTTTTGGCCTATTTTACACAGTTTGCAACTTTCCGGTGCCGAAGCAGCAGACGCAGGATTCAGCGGTAAAAAGTGGACGCTGAGTTGCTGAAGAAGAATACCTCCAAATTACCTGAAAATCGACGGAGGGTATTTTCCAGACGGATAACGAAGGCACGCAAAAGGGCAACCAGAGGGGGGCCACAGGGTGCCCAGGCGGCCACCTGGCGCGGGCCCCT